>WBMY01018560.1:529251-839439 GCA_013397315.1 Donacobius atricapilla
TATATATATATATTCCTAATTTCACCACTTCCATTTTCTGGGCCCCAGGAGCACCGATATTGCCAATGTGACAGACACTGGGGGGCAAAACCACAGGCACACTGATCTGTAGGGGAGTAAAAAGGCCCACAAAAATGCTGACCTTGTTTGCTAGTAATGGAAAAGGTCAGTGCCAAAAGCAGCTCGAGTTAGAGTTACAGCTGGAAAAAACTGGCAGAGAACCTGCTGACTGTAGTTTCACACTGCTTAGCTAAGAAGCTGGGAATGACTGAGGATCACTTCCTAACACAATGGTGAGAATAAATGCTGTGGCCACAGGTGGTAATATAAATTCCATATCAGTGGCAGTAAATTAAGTCTTCTGCCCTGGAAGTATATCTGAAAATCATGAGGATCAAGGAGTCCAGTCTCTACAATTCTAAAATAAATAGTCACTGCCATGCTTCCACTTAACAGGTTGAAAATCCATCCCTTGTTGAAACATTGTTCTGGGCTTGCTGCAACTCTGGGCGTTTCTTTCAGGGGCCTGTCCAGCAGCCACTGGCTTAAATCTGGGTGCCGTGTTTTTTAAATCTGTGAAAAGATACAGACCATCACTCCAGGTAGGGAAGTATCTTCTGATAGTAGTGACAAAATGTCACTTCTCCCACACTGTGTCATCTTCCCTACCAGCACAGAGTGAGTAGTAGAGTCAAACTGAGTTTCTTCTTGGCTGGATTTATGTTGCCCAATTTTAAATACCTACAACATAGATGTCAATGTAAGAGCTCATTATCCAAATTCCCTCTGCAATCAGTGGAGAGAAATGGGCACTTCTAAGGCAGAGCTAATCAATAATTCACCAAAGATAGTGAGGGAAGGAACCTTTTTTTAACTTGTGGAGTCTTAGAGAATAAATATGCTGGATGTGAGAGTTTCCATTCCTGGTGATATATGCCTCAGGTCTGTAATCCTCTTGTTAGGTAGTTGCAAGTGTTTCAATGTCAATATTAAAACCCCTCCCAAATTAATAACAATGCTAGTTTTCTAGCACAAGCAATAGAATGCCTTGTTTATGTTTCCATTGCATTTAAAAAGTGTTTTTCAAAGTAATATATATATATATATATATATATAACTATTATAGACTGAGTTAGTGGTAGCGCTTTGTAAATATTTCTTACGGCTGTTATGCTATTTTAGAGGCTTTGAGTAAATATATACCACTATCAAGAAGGAGCAGCAAAGTCAAATAGTAGAAAAAAAGGAGGCTTTTATAAATGAAAAAGCATCTGGCTGAAAATGGGAGGTGGAAAAATAGCATAACCTTGACTGGTTAAATATAAAACCAGACCATGTATAAATATAAAACCATGGGCAGACCTAAGAAGATTTTGAGGAACAACTTGCTGAAGGCATAAAATTGTTGAAGAAAAAAACCCCTTTTCTCCAGAGAAGAGATTCTGCCAGAGAAGCTGCACAGCCAATGTATGTGTAGAATACACATGCATGAAGAATGACATAGCAAAAAGCTGAAAGAGTTATTTGCACTGGTGTTCACTCTGGAGGAAAGTTTGCTTTTCCTTTATGGTGCCAAGGCTGAGCACTGTCTCGTGTTCAGGTGCTGGTAGGAAAGATATTACAATAAATCGAAACGAGAAACAGATAGAACAGACATGAAATAAATTTTCTCGTTTTCCATTAGAAGGAGAACTGCTGCTTTCCTCCAGACATCTGGGTTGGGAATCTTTGTTATTTAATACATTCATAGCTGAACAAAAGAATTGACCAAGAGCAGTGAGTTGATCAGGTTTTCTAGTGTTAAATTATTTTTGAAGATTTTAGTCAAAATTAAAGCTGAGAGATGTGTTTGGACATGAATAGTTCTCTGAAAATGCATCTCAATGCTTTGACACAGTGAAAGAAATGGCTAAGAAATTATTTTGAATAATTAGTAAGGAAATGGAAAATGCTATAAAAATTGCTGTATGCCAGTGTACTCAATGGCATATTTGCGTTCTGTGCTTATAGAACAGAGTCATACAATCACTGAGGTTGGAAAAGACCTCCAAGATCATCGAGTCCAATCTTTGATCAACACCAGCTTGTCAACTAAACCATAGCACTGAGTGCCATGTCCAGTCATTTCTTGGATACTCCTGGGATTGGTGCCTCCACCACTACCCTGGGCAACCCATCCCAATGCTTGACAACCCTTTCAGTGAAGAAATTCTTCCTGATGTCCAATCTGAAACTCCTCTGGCACAGCTAGAGGCTATCTCTTCTTAACCTGTCCATTGTTCCCTGGAGCTGAGCCCAACCGCCCCCAGCTCCACTCTACTCTCAGCGATTTGGGGAGAGCCAGAAGCTCCCTCCTGAGCCTTCTTTTCTCCAAGCTGAGCCCCCCAGACCCCTCAGCCACTCCTGACAAGGCTTGTGCTCCAGTCCTTTTCCCTCCTCTGGACCCACTCCAGCCCCTCAATGTCCCTCTTGTATGGAGGGGCCCGGAACTGGACACAGCTCTCGAGGTGTGGCCTCAGCAGCACAGAGGGACAATCACTGCCCTGGTCCTGCTGGCCACGCTCTTTTTGATCCAGGCCAGATGCCTTGGGCCTTCCGGCTCACCTGGGCACGGCTGGCTCATGTTCAGCCACTGCCAACCAGCACCCCCAGGCCCTTTCCCAGTGGGCACTTTCCAGCCGCTCCAAGCCTTAAGAGCTGCACAGGGGTTTTGTGACCCAAGGGCAGGACCTGGCACTTCACCTGGTTGAACCTCACACGTTTGGCCTCAGGCCTTCTATCCATCCTGTCCAGATGTGCAGTCCTATCTCCATAAAATCAATATAGAATTAGGGAAGGCAAAGAGGATATTTGGAATGGTCAACTATGAATGGCCATGGAAGAGACACTAACAGTCTTAAGACTCTTCAGCATGGAAAGAGGGTGGTCAGAAATCCTGGGACTGATGTTTTAAGTGGCCAAGCAGTGTGGAAACGTTCATTTCTCTGAGCACAGCACCTCCAAGACGCCAGATAATCTGGTGGTGCTGCAGATTGAGAGCAAACAAAAGGAAGTACTCATTTTACACAACATACAATTAAGTCATGGGATCCATTGCTACAGGATGTTTCGTATGCCAAAATATATATAGGCTTAAAAAATGATTAGACAATTCATGAAAGAAAGGTCCATTGAGGGCTACTAAACAGGAAGATGCTGATGTAACCTCCAGCTCAGGAAGTCCCCAGGCTGCAGATTGCCAGGAGCTGTGAAAGTTGCTGGGGGAATGCTCTTAGAGTCTTTGTGCATCTGTTACTGGTCACTGCCCTCCAGGGAACAGGGAGCAGGCAGAGGTTAGTTTCTGCTGTGGTTGTTGCATGCAGCTGGCGAAACACTGTATTTTGGAATCTGTGCCTTAGGATATTAAAACTGAAAGAAAAACTGAATTTCATTTTCTTTCTTCCTGCAGTTTGTCTGTTTCATGTGTTTCACTCAGTTTTGGTGATGAAACTGGATTCCTTTTCAGTTGAAATGTGTTCAGTTTTCTAGTTATCCAGTGCTACCAAAATTAGAGTGTGGATGTCTGATACTTCTGGCCGGTACTGCCAGATAAGAGTAAAGAAACTACCAAAAATAAATAGAACAAAACAAAGTAATAAGGATATTTCTGCTCATTTTGAGTTCTGGATTGGCCTTCTACCAATGGCTACATTTGAAATATAGTTGATTTTGGTTCATTGTTAGTATTTTACTTGAGCATCTATTTCATAACAATGCAAGTGCCATTCCTTGGGAATTCAGCACATTTATAGGAGTTTGGTGCCTATGTCCTTTTCTGGTGGGGGTTTTGAACTCTTCAACTGCAGCTCCTCATGAAGGTATGGTGGATGTTCCTCCTCCCATGTTGGGAATTCTTCCCTAAAGGCATACTTAGAACAGGAAAGAGCAATTATAAAAATTCTATTTTAGGGAAAATCAATCTAAATAGGAGTTACCCAGAATAGAACAAGTTCTCTTTGGTGGTAGTAGCCAAGAATACTATTTCTATCTGATGGAAATGTAATGGGAAATCAATGACTGGACCATTCTTTGTTCTTGCTATTTTGCTGCCACTCTAATGGAATCCCTGAGTTTATTCAGCCAGGCTGCCAACTGCCACGTCCGTGGAAACGCAGCCGGGAAATCCAACCCCAGGAGACAAATATCAGATGGAACACACTGACATTTAGACACTCTATAACTAATTACAGAGATTTCAAGAATGACTACAAATAATGAACAAATTAGCAAAGATTTTAAGTGATGACATTGCAAGACAGACCCACAACTGATGTGGGAAGTTGGTAATTTCTAATTAAACAAAGACTCTCCAGATTTCCCTGGTTTGAAGTGTAGGTTGATATTGTAACAAAATTTCAATTCTCTTCAGAAGATGTTCACTTGAAACCAACATTTAGAACCTTAAATAGCAAGTATTGTACTTTCCTGGGTAGTCTATTGCTTTTAACATTTGTCAGTCATATGAGTGTGATGTGATTAGCTGACAAGGATCCACCAGCTCAGGTTAGCCAGCAATTTTCTCTTTTTAGTAGAAATTTCTATTCTTAGGTAGTTGAATAAAAGAAAGGATGGTATTTTTTATGATAATTTCATTTCTAATCTAGGTGATGCTCATATTTAAACTGAGAACTTTTGTATTTGAAAGAAAGAACTGGAAACACATTTGTTGCAGCAGTAACTTTTTTTCAATTCAGGGAAATAACTGTGAAACTCAAGGGAGGTTGTGTCACCTGGTAGTTTTATTTTTTAATTTTTCAAATTGCTACAAAATTTAAAAGTTTTTTTCCTGTGTAAAAGTTACTAATACCAAAATGATGTTTATTTTCATAAATTAACAAATATTTTTATTTACGAGGACAATGCTTTATTTGTGCTCTTCTTCACTGCATCACTTCCATAGAAACATAGAATATCCATTTAAAATCCAGCTAGATTTTTCCTTTTTCCATTATCCCTATTAGAATTTTTTTTTCAGAATTTCACTGGTTATTAGAAAACTCTTTCAGATTTCTGCAACATGCTTATGATGAATGCCAACACTGACTTTTTGCTTAAGGATCTCTTCTTCTTATGTCCCATGTGTAGATCTGGAAACAGTAGCTGCATCTTCTCAGCCTTTGATTTTGCTTGAGTGAAAGAAATCCCAGTCCTTGAAACTACTTTTAAAAATTCTTAAGACAGATCAATTGCCACCCCATCCATCTGAGCAGGGTTGTTTTTTAATGAATGTGAAATGATTTTTTCCTTAAAACCAGAATTGTACCATTGTCTAGAAAAATTCTGTTCTGCACTGTGTCCCTACAGAGCTGCTGTGTTCATCTGACTTTGGTGTCATGTTTTTCTTTGCACAGTACTTGATTAGGTTTGCAGAAGGGGACTAAAGTGCCTTCTTTGCATTATTTTCGAAGATGTGATTGCTTGAGTGCCCAGATAGTTCCTAGTTAACATTTCAGCCTTGTAGCAATTATGTAGTGACAGTTAGCATTTCAGATATCTCTGTATATTCCATTGACAGGCTCTGAAGTTTCTATGGAAAACGATTATTATGAGCCCATCAAAATAGCTTATAATTGCTTTCTACATCTCTTTTTTTTTTTTTAAAGAAAAACTGTGATAAAAAGCATCATGATGCATTATTTAACTGTCCTTTTTTATATTCTAAATGGATGATGTCCATCCCCTGAACTTAGGGTGTTATCACTGCATAGAAAACTGGTGTGTCCTGATGCTCCTCTTGATCTGTATAGCCAAACACTCAGCCTATAATCACCATATCAGTGATTAAAAGTGATCCTGGGTCCTTTCTGCCCCTTGTAGGACATGCTCAGCTCCTGGCTTCACCACCCCACATTGCTGAGAGTCCGCCTTTTTCAGAGCAGAGAACAGCACTGTGGGGGCTCTGCTGCAGCCACGAAAACTTAAGAATACTTGTGAGGAAAGCAGAGAATATATCAGTGTCAGCCCAGTCTGCAACAGCCTCGTTCAGCTCCGGGCCCCGCGCCAGATTTCGCGTGGTTTCATTGCTTCTGCCTTGTAATGGATAATAGCACTGCTGTGACCAGCTCGGGAGGGCTCCTGATTTTAAACCATGGGCTGAAACTCTGCCACAGGGCCAGAGACACTTTAGATGGCCAGATTCTCTTTCACAAAGCAAGTCATTGATTTCTTAACTTTATCGTGAATTTTCCTTTCTTTAGTGTGAGTATGGACAGTGGTACAATTCTGGTTTTAAGGAAAAAAATTATTTCACATTCAAAAAACCTCTCCCCTGCTCAGATGGATGGAGTAGCAAATGATCTGTCTAATAAATTTTTAAAAGTTTACTTAATTTTCTAGTACAAGACCAGTAATAGTGAATTAATTTAATAGGCAATATATATATTGCCATATTACCAATTTGCTCTCTACTTTTACTTAGATAAGCTCTTTCTTCTTTTTCAGGGATTTTGTTGTACTCGTCCTCCAAATCAAAATCTAAGCCTCCCCATAATTGGGTAGATCATAAATATTTATATGTGGATTAAAAAAAAGGTGTGTCCTAGACTAGGGCTCAAACTTTTCTTAGGAAAAAGGTGAGAATATTCTGTGAGAGGCTCTGCGTCAATGAAGACAAAGCCTGACAAAATCTCCATCAGTTTTGGTGAGACTGGGATTAGATACTAATAAATATAGCAAATATTTGAATTTCAGAAGCGATATGAATGATTGATAGATATATTTTAAAAAAATTACTGAATTTAAAAGAAATGTTAATATCTTTTTTTTTTATGTATTTAATCTTATTTTTCTGGAATTTTGCCAAAATCTTTCTACCTTGCTTTTGCTATAAAATGCTAAAATCCTCGCTAATCTCTAAAGAGGAGACAATTTTTTATTAAATTACCAGTTTTTAGAGTGCTTTCTCTAGATTGCCTGTGCTGGCCTCTTGCTGTCTTGCCTGGTAATTTTGATGACACTTTCTCCACATAGTAACTGGGGTTTTTTTCCTGAACAATTTGCTTTTTTCCCCGTGCACCTTCTCTTTTGCAGTGCTCCTTTCTTGAGAAGTTTTCTCCAATTCAGGACTCCAGAGGTATGTGTGAACTTTCCTCATGCTCTCTGAACTTCTGAGCCCCCGATCCCTGCTGTCTCCTTGCTGTGGCACCACAGCAGCTTTCCTGTGCAGATCAGGGTCAGAAATGGTACCCACAGCCAGGTTTTGCAGGGTTACCCTGTGCCACATCCTAAGTGTTGGTAGCATTTTATAGCACACCCATCCAGCAGCTGGATGTGGCACCAGGGGCTGCTCTGCTGAGCCTGGGGTGAGCCTGGGGGGATTTGGCACCTGGAGATTAAATAAAGTAGGTGGGGTGTTGCTTCACACCCCTAAGGAGTTACTCGTGGTTTTAATATGTGGGCAGGGTTTTAGAAAGAGGTTTTCTGTGGTGCCTGGACTACAAAGTGCAGAGCTCTGCTCCAAGGGTTAACACAGCCGTGCCAAAATCCTTGCAGATTCCTGGACATGGCAACAGGGAGAGTCTCCTGGTGCAGCCTGGAGCTGCAGTTTCCTGAGCCCGCAGGGAAGGGAGGGGAGGGGACGGGAAGGGAACACGACTGCCAGTATCTTCTGCTCGGAGACTGCCAGCAGGAAGCAGCTTTTACATTTTTTTTTAGCTCTTTTGTGGAAGGCTCAGCAGCTCCCAACCATTCCAGCCATCTTCCTGGGAAGGACAGTCCTTCCTCCAGGCAGCCTGGAGGAGAGGCTGTGGGGTCTTGGTCTGGATTTTCCTCCTTGGGAAACTCGACTAGGAGCTGCCAAGAACTGTGTTGGGCCCCTTTAAGAATATCTAGATTGGGATGTGTAGGCTTCTATTTAATTTTGGGCCTTTCTTTCGCCTTTGATTAATTTTTCCTCCAATTCTTGTGCTGCTCTGCACCATCCAGGCATCCACAGATGGATAAAGTGGCTGCAGTGCCTGGAGTGAGATGAGGAGATGGAGGTCTCCACAGCAGCTCCTCCCGTCCCTGCAGGGTGACAGAAATAGATCCTCGGGTGCCCGTAGGCTGAAGCTGTGGTTTATTAAAGCAAATTACTTTTTTTTTTTGAGTTATTTATTATTATGCTTTTGCTCAGTTATCAAATTGGAAGCAAATGATGGAGGAGCTTGCTTTGCATGCAGATGAGAAAGACTGAAACTACTTCTCTTTGCCATGGCACTTTGTGTACAGTTTCCTTAAGCCCAAATGGCTAATCTTTCCATAATGAACTTGAGGATGTCTTTTCACACGAGTAGTTTCAGTGACTTTAGTGAGATTTCATGCATTAATAGGAGAGCACGATTTTACCTTTGAGAGTACCAAATCCTTTTGGAAAAATCCCATAATGTTTAAGTAGAAAAGAAACCAAAGAATTTATAGATTAATGACTCAAGCCTAAAGAACCTAAGGGAGGTTTTTCATAGATTCTTTGAAACATCTGGTAACATTTTGCTTTAATGTTTTGTTTACATGGGGTTAATAAACTGAGCAGCAGCAATAGGAATTGTAGGGAAGTAAGCAAAGTCTATGGGAAGAGGCCATAGAAACCAACCTTATTAGCAGTCTATTAATAAAAACCAGTTTGTAACACTTTATTAATGTTTTAATGGGCATATTAATGATTATTCCTCTTTATGAAGTATTTAAAAATGGAATTTCCATATAAAGCACAATCATGTGTCCTGTCACATTTAAATGCAGGAATAGAATTTTTGCTCTGTGCTTTAGGGTTTGTCCAAGCATCAGTAAAATTGGTTCTCTTTCCTATTGTACCTGCCAAATGTAATCAACCTAACCAAAGGAATGTGGTCTTTCTTGACCTATAAATATACTAAATATATTTTATATAGCACTTTGCAATTGCGACTTGGGCACGTACCCTATAAGTGTGGCTGAGAATGAGGGAGGCTACCTGATTTCTGTTTAATTATCCTATCCAGGTAATATCAGTTTTAATCAAAAGCTGTAACTCACTAACACGGATCTAAGTTAGACTTTTTAGGAGTGGTATTAATTAGGAATAAACCGGCACTGCAGGATTTGGCCTTTTGCGGTGACACAGACAATGCATTTCAAAATGGGCGAATGCAAACCAGGAAGAGCAGACCATATTTGAGAAGACTGTGCTCATATAAACTTGTTTGTTGGGGGAATTAAGTGTCAGTGATTTATTATTCTGCTTGTGCAACACAGAGCACAGAAGTACACGAGGCTGCCTGGGAAATGTGCACAACTGCCCTTGGAGGAGTGGGGCCTTTCCCCCCTCTCTGTTGCAAGGATGAGCAGATGTTAAGCATCGCTTCACCGTTTTATGACTGAGATTTATAAAGGCCAGCAATATGGATTGAGAAGGCTCTAGGTATGTTTTCTGTTAGAGGCTGATAAAAGAAATGAATGGCATCTGGAATTCTAAAGAAAACTAAAACCAGCTTCATTTTAAACAGCAGCCATAAGAGCAAAATTGCCATGCAGAACAGCGATGGCTGATTCCTGAAAAAATGTATGGATGGTGTTAATGGTTATCAGATTATGGGAAAAGGAGAACTTGATTTAAACTATCGAGTAGGAGAATAGTATATGAATCCCTAGGAAAAAAGGGAGACGGCTGCATTTTTGAAGTGTAACAATTCAGGCGACACCATAAGAACTTTTTTGTAAGAGCTAAAATTCAAATAACTCACCCCTGATATCCTCTCCCTGACTAATAAATGTGCATGTTTCCTATAGAAATTCTGTTCTTATAAGCAGACAATGAGTACAAGAAAGTATATGGCTAATTTTTCACTCTGTAATGTTTCTAATCATTAATGGCCTTCATTATTATTCAGTTATTCTGTTTAGAAAAGCCTGCCAGTTATGCCAAATTATGTAGGGATACATGAGATTCTATGGATGTTTCTTCACCAGACACTAGAATGATAAGTCACTATTTGTTCTTACAAAATGAGTAAAATGATTTGTTACAGATTCAGAGCACTTTATGACTAGCCAGTAACATCCCTGGCTGTACCTGTGAACACGAACATTTGAATCACAGAATTATGAAATATAGACTCAAAATGATATAAAACACTGCTCTTGGGTTTATAGTTTTCCCCAGTTGTTTGGTGGAGTGCCCAAGCAATCTGTGATTAGCTTTGTCATAAAGACTAAATCTGTCGGCTTATTTTTTGAATCTCTCCTACCACTTTCTAACCAGCACAGTTGTTGGAATTCCTTTATGACATGAATTTTTATTTCCTCATTCACCAGCACATACCCTGTCAGGATCCTGGGGGCCTGATTTAAATGGTTATCAGTGTCACTGTGGCACACAGTCATTTTCTGGTGCCTGTTTTCTCCCTGGCTGAGGATGTACCATCCTTATTTGTTTAATAAATGGACAGTTAAGGGTCTTCATTTTTATGCTTGCAGCATACTCATGTTTTATTATTATTTCATTCTTTCTATTTATAGATTTTACATTAACATTTGATGAATTTTCCACATAAATGGCAATGCTTGATGTAATTCATATCACTCTTAATATGTACAATTTGCATATATTATCTCAAGCAATGACCTAGCAAATGAATTAAATAAGCCTCGGTAATAAGAATGATGTATCTGAGCCCGTTTAGGCAACAAAAGCCAATGCCTCACCAAAACAGAGTTCCTGAGAAAACACAGGGACAACCTCAGAACATCCTATATATTTTAATTCATCCTGACCTATGCTGCAAAGACACAAACACCTTCAAAGAGTGAACCAGTGTCTGAAATAAACTATTTAAAGGTAATATTTTCAGGTTTTTAATGAGCCCGAATCATGAAGATCAAATCCTCCAATGAGTTGCATGGGGTTTTTATTAATTTTGAGCCTAAAAACATTATTATTTCAATTATGTAAAAGCAGCAGAGAAAGAATTGTAATTGCTTGCAGTGTGCAAGCCATGCTGGGCCCCTGGCTATTCTTCCTTGAGGAGCTGCCACAAAACAATAATTTAAGAAAAGAGACTTGCACATGTTTAGAGTGATGGAGCAGGAGATTAAGAGCCTAGGTAGGTTTCTATGTGTCTGCTTTGGCTGATAACCATCAGGATACCATCCATTATTCCAGGTAACACAGCTCAGAAAGAGACATCTTCTGAAAGCTGTACTGGGGTCCATTTGGATTGTGGAGCTTCCATAGGATTTGCTGAGACAAGACAATCATTATGATTTATACCATTCCAGCAAGAAACTACCACCTTGACTTGAATATTACTAGGGAAGTATTCATTCCTTTCGTGATCACTCAGTGTTAATATTCACTTACTATGTTATTAAATCTCTCTGTTGTGGTTATGCTTTTGTTTTTCGTTACTCACTGATTCATACCTAACTTATTGGACTTGATTCTGGTTTCTCACAGATTCTTACTTTAGCTTCACAGGAGCTATTTGTGATTTACATTAATTTCATGCCATTGGAATTATTCCCAGCAAGCTCATTGTGAGTTTTTTTTCCCTGTCCTTACAATTGTTCTTTGCTTTCCCTTTGGCAACTATGGAAATATTAGGCTTTGCCTGCAGAAATTAATTATTTCAGGCTAAACCTTTTGGTTTTGATGGGAAAGAAAGTAGTACAGAAAGGTGTACGATGGAGGCATTATACCTGCACTATATTGAGAAAATGTAGTTGTACATGCATCCCAGTATAATTTTATTTGGTGAAATAACTTCTGGGGTTTTTATTAGATTGTTGAATCTTCCCGCAGTACTCTGAACCTTCTCAGTTCCTTCATTGACTGTAAAGACACATCTATTCATTACCAGTTATACTTGATGGATGTGACAATCTATTTCCCTGGATGCTCTTGATAAAACTTAAACTAAAAATACAGCAAAGAAAAAATGGGTAATAACTCCTCAGAATTTAAGGGGAACATCCCAAACACCCTTTGAAAGCCAGCATGTTGGGTACTTTTTTTTAACTTGGGCTTAATTCCATGTGTAAAGCCAGCTCGCTTGTGAATCCAGTTCTCCTCAACCATCGAGATGAAGAGGCAGCTTCCTCTGGAAGGGAAAAATCCCCAGTCCATTTTATAGCAAAGGCAGAAGCTTTTCTACAGCTGAAATCCCCATATGGAGAACACTCGACTGCCAAAATTCTATCTATTAAATTGAATAGGATCCAGCATATGCGGCTCCCTTGATTGCAGTGCTGACCAAAATGTGCACAGAGAAATGTGTTCTTTGAAACAAACAGCTCCTAAGACAGTTTGGGCTTGAAGGCTTGTAAAATTCAAGTTTCACCTGGATACATGCAATTATCAAGGGCAAAACTCCCGAGCTCTACCATTTTCTGCTCCTGGTAAGATGCAGAGCCTACCAGAGAGCAAAGCAGTTGCTGTATTCTTCAGTAGCCAATTTCTCTAGTTCATTTCAAAGTAATTTGAGCTTTTTTTTATCTTTCACTTTGTGTCTCTGATGACAAAAGCAGGTTTCTAACTCCTGACTGCTGGTAGGGTGCATCCTCTGTTCCACCCAGAGGAAAGGATTGTGGTAGACATGTGACACCAGGTCACTGGGGTGCAGGCGAGCCAAAATTGCCACATTATGGACAGTTCAATGCAGAACTGCAAAACCGACCCAAGGAAGAGGGGATACCTAGGGGCAGCTGACCTTCACCTGTATCTGTACTTCACCTGTATTTGTACAAGCATTTGGTTCTAGCTGTGTCTGTTCAGTCTTCACACATATCTTTGGTCATTTTAGACTGGGCCACTGGGCTGATCAGCTCTACTGACTGGAAGAATTTGTCTAGTTTGGTTATCTCTGAACCCTCCTTACAAGGTCTCTGAGCTGATGGTGAAAGCAACTCAGAAACAGTGTCTTAATTAGAATTTAATAGAAGAGATGCAACCTGTTGCAACAGCAGCTTTATGCAGTTAGGAAACCTCTGTGGTCAGTTAATTGCTGGCTCTGGTTTGGGAGGAGTCCTGCACGTTGGCATCTGTACATGCCAGTTATTTCAGAGGAACAGAGTAATCCAAGAGGATTCAAACAAGTGGTAGCTCCAGCAGAGCACCTGGCGCATTGTCCCTCTCCACCCATGGTACTGTCATTGTGTGTGACATTTTGTGGGTGCCCAGCACTTGTTCTCACTCAGGTAACAAACCCTGCCTGCACAGCAGCACCTGAAGGGGTCAAGCTTCCTGTTGATTTTAGGGATTGGTTTGAGGCCTGGAAGACATCGGATCAGATAGGTACTAAGTTCAGATCAGCCAGGAGCAGAGGCTGCCTGTGACTAGGCTGGAATCATTAGAACATAAATGTTCCAGTTCCTGACCAGTACAGAGAGGGGGGACAGCATTCTCCTTTATTGCTACTCCGTTTATAGTGTCAGGTTTATATAAAGTCTTTGAGAGTCAGTGGGACATAGGCATTTAACCTGCTTAAGTACTTTTGTAAATCCCTTTGGACACTCACCTAAACTGGTGGGCATGGAGAGCTTTACATTTTCAAAGGCAAAGCAAGGACATGAAATAATTAATCCCTACAATGTTTCTGTGATCTGTTACCATCTATATGGACAAGGAGATTTAAAGGAAGGAATTAAGGTTGCATGGAGATGTACAGAAATATGGGATCTCTTGATAATCAACCCTACAGTTATTTCCTTCCTGATATTCTGCCTCACTGTTATTTGTAGATTATTAAAGCTGGATCCATAGACTTCCTGTACAAATGAAGTCTCAACGCTGACTCACCTGCCATCCTATTAAGAAAATATAATAGAAAATGAGGACATATCCCATGTGTTTTCTCAGGTTTCAGTTGTTTCCAGAGGCTCAGGCAGCATGGAAAAGTGGTTAGTAATGCACTAATATTGAATGAAATCTTTCACAAACCATGTGTCGCTGAAGGATTGCTTTTTGATGGGATGTGCAAAATACTTTTTCTCTTTTTTCCTCCTTTTATTTTTTTTTAATCTTCCTGACTCTACTGACTGAATCTCTACAATAAGAATGTGAGTTTGAGGATTTAGATACAAAGAGGAGAACAGCAGTTATATGCCAGGTTTTTTAAAGAGGAGAGGTGATTTGATTAGACAGAAGACAGCTGGAAACAAGTTTTGAACCTCTCCGTATTTTTGGATTGGCAGCACAGCCCCAGTCTGCTGCATTCTGGTGGTTTGGACAAAGACTGGAGATAAACCAGGACTTCATCTGAGTTGCGCTGGGGAGTGGCTGCCCTGGGGAGCCTGTGCACTGCGAGTGGGGGATAAGGCCTCTCTGGAAAGGTGATAAATGCAGATCAGTGAATAACTGCAAGATAAAGGACTGCACCTGTCACGGTGGTGTTCTCCACACACCAGCAGTGAAGTCACCCAGCAGCACGTGGTGCTGGTCAGCCCTGCTCTGCCAGCTCGCCAGTGTGTGTGTGCTGGCTCTTGTCCTCAGCAGAACGTGCACAATGGGTCTAAGCCCTACAAAATGTGGAGTCAAGACTGATAAGCCCCATGTGCCTCAAAGGTAAATATCAGCCACTAGGCACCTACAAGACCATGGGAGAAGTCCCACTGTGAAATTGGGAGATGCCAGCTAGAGCTGCCATTGCAGTGGATCAGGAAATCTGCCCAGTGGTGTGGAGGGACTGTGTCCATCCCTCAGCTTGCAGAAGCAAATCCCAGGTGCAGAAGCATCTCCAGTCACTGTGCATGCAGTTTAAGGATGTGGTTGGATCAAACCCAAATTCATTGTCAGCATAGATATTAGAAATTATTAAGCCAAAGACTCTTCAGTAGGAGGGAAATTCAGTTTTTCTCTCATTTTTGGGATACCTAAGAGATTGAAATAACCACTAATAACCAATAATAGACTTCCTTAGAGAAGGGACATCAGAGTTCAGTATGTGTCCTGTGTAGCCTTGAGTTCAGCTTTAATAAATTAATCAGTGCTACAAGAATATTCATTGAGCAGAGATGTGAGGAGCAAAGCTAGACAGAACTTAGGAAACATATTTGCTAATTTTATTTTCATAGATTACCATAATTTCATAATTTTACTCTTTTTGTTAACATTTGAGTCTTAAAAATGCTTTATGATTAGTTTTAACTCCTGGTAATGCTATTGATGTCTTGGCTTACGAGGTACCTTAGGACTTTCGGAATTAATTATTTTTATATAGTTTGTTTGCAAAGCCTTCATTTTCTGGGCACTACACATCTAGGAGAGAGCTGCTGTCTTGAAGGATGACACTGAAGACAGTTCTGTTTGTACAGCTCAGCAGTACCAGAAACAGAATTGAGTCCCAGTCCATTTCTCTAAGCACAGGGCCATGCTGTATTTCCAGTCAGAAAGCTCAAGTTTCTTTTTTTATTATTAATTTTTCTTGGTATGTTGCATATGTGGTACTATTGCTGGCTGAAACCCTGTCTGCAAGATCCAGGAGGTTTATTTTTCATCTTTGTCAGTTCTGCTCTTGCTGCTCATTCAGCCTGGAAAGTCATTTCCCCAAGGATCTGTGGACTAATTTCAGATTCAGAAAGCTTGGATTTCTCCAAAAATTGCTCCCCCTACCTATTTTTCCCAATTCTTATGCTTTCCCCTCTTGGACTTGTATTTGCCCAGGAGAACCAGAGAAAGTTGCCTTTTTCTGAGCCATCTGTGCAACATAGATAATACTGTCATCAAGACACTTGCAGGATTTCATTGCATTTCATCACCTAGAGAGTGTCTGCTCAGTGTTCATCCTGTGCTGTGTTGTCAGCTCCCGGCACATGACCTCACTGGACTTTAAACGTTTGCAAAATAGGATCGGGAAATAGCTTTGTGGTTTTCTCAATGTGGAAGTCCTTTCACAATGTCTGAAGAGCTCAGAAACTTTCAGTTGTTCCTCCTAAAAATAATTGTTTAAAAGGGCAGAGATGTGATGTCAGGAAATTATTTTAATTATTTTTTTTTTTTTTTCAGTGATAGACAATAGTGACTTTCCTGGCTACACTGAAATCACTGGCAGAACTTCCAGTGATTTTATGAGGCTGGTGTAGTCTTAACCACCTAAATGGCTGACAGCTAGTAAGAACCAATATCAATTTTTCAAATATTAGTAATATAAATATAAATAAGTTTTACCATAAAAAGTAACTTGCAAATATCTCTGATTGAGGAAGACTCCTTACTTTCAGTTGTGAGCTCAAATGATCCTAATATTCAACTGTACTGCAGGATTTATAAGCAGTGGAGTAGGACTTTGAGAAAGTTATGGCTGGTATCAGAGAGCTGTAACATTTACAAACACTAAATGAACAAACCCATATATTTTTATGCTCACCATTCCAGACCCATGAAACTTATCTCAAAGGTTACGAGACAAGGGACTGAAAATGATTCTATTACACAATTGCTGCAGGGAGTTGCTGAGCAGGGTAATTAATTGCTGGTGTATTCATTTGTGGCAGGAGGAGCAGCAGAAGGAAAATATCTCATTGAATTTGGAATTGTATTTATTCATGTATGCACTGTGGTGTTACAGCACAATCATTATCTGGCACGTTGGAAGTAGACTTGTGCTCCATTAGTTGCTGGAGCTATGTGCTGTTATTGGATGATCTGCTACAAAAATGCACAAAACATTTATTTTGAGAGATGGAGTCAGGATTATAATTGATGCCTCACAGATCTCAGCCTGGCATGCTCCAAACCCAGCCAGAGAAGTGGGAAGTTCAGTTTGGCATCCTCAGCCCCTGAAAATGCTGAGGTGTCCCCAGGGGTGATGGGAGCAAAGCTTGGGCTCCCACATCAGCATCTCCAATGAGGTTTTTATCTGTCTGGAAGGAGACACACACAGGGGCAAAGCCAGCCTGGGCTCCTTTCCAGTTTCCAGTGCAGTGCTGGCACCAATCCACAGGCAGCTGCTCATCCAGCATTCCTGGCTAGAGGATCATTTCAGCAGCTATATAATATGTCAGCCAAGAGGAAGCAAGAAGAAAAAGGAAAGTAGAGTTATGAAGTAAAACCCAAGAAAATAAAAATTGCAGGCAGCTGCAGTGTGGCAATGGCTGCTGGTGAGTTTATTCAGTGATTCTGCTGCACAGTTTCTCACAAAACCACACAAATCCTATTCCAAGACTTTTCCCCTGAATTGTTCATCATTGTTTGCATGAAGCTTGTGAAAGCTGATGTGACAGCAGCTCGTGTGAAGGTTTTTGCTTTGGACAGCTTCTAAAAGAGTAAATATGGAGTAAATAGTAACTGTGGGCAGAACTGTGGTGGTGTGCCAGCGTCACCCTCCCAGGAATATCGAGGGAAATTCTCTGTGCTTTGCACACATTAACCAGCGCTCAGCTGTAATTCTGTGAGTGTGTGGGAGAGCAGAGGTGGGATGTGCGTGATCTGACCACACTCCAGATGTTGTATCCAGGCAGATGTGGAGTATATCCCACCCTGCCACAGAAGGCAGTGGCCCCAGGCTCTTCCCCTGCCCATCTTTCACCCACAGCAGGGTCCCTGCGGGTGATGAAGAGCTTGCTCGAGTCCTTGTGCTGCACAGAGCAGTTCCCAGCCCTGAGGAGCCCCACGGGTGCCAACAGGGTGGCTTCTAGAGTGAGGTTGTTTTGCACAAAGGAGTAGGAGAATCAGGTTTGGCATGATTATTCCATTCCTGAGGATTTTAAAAATAAACCAACAGCTTCCTCTAGGCCTTCTAAACAAGCAGCCTAAATGAACGTGTAGTTAACCTCTCCTTCCTCTCAGTCTGATGAAAGAAACAAATGGAAGTGATGACAGGATTATATTACTCTATTAATATGACAGATCCTAATTTGTGATAAGAAAGGAACCTCATTCACTGCTTTATTACTTTCAGAAATTCTAAAATCAATGCAAGATATGCCATAAATATCATTCTTGGCAGGCACTCATTGAGGTGAACATATAACTCAAAGATAGCTTGAGCTGAATTCTGACCAATTTAGCAAGTAATAAGTAAGGCGATAAGAACGTTAAAAAGAAGAGACAGTAACAGAGTTAGGAACAGATGGTAGCCATAAATAATGCTGAAATAATAATAATATTTCAAATTTATATATGATGCCTTTCGGTCTGGAAAATCCCACAATGCTTTACAAAACTGAATTTAAAACACAAACTTAAACAGGAGTGCACCATTTCTGGTGTGAAATATGACAGTTGTTTGAGAGCCCAAGCAGTGCCAAGTCATTTGGGACAAGAAGAGAATAAGAATTTTAGTTCACTGCTGCTGCACTAAAAGCTTCAGTTGAATTTTTTTTTTCTTTCCTCTCTTCTTATCTATTTAATCTATCACCACTGGTAGCATCTGGATATTCTGCTGTAATACATCGCTACTATCCATAAAGAACACTCTCTTTATTGTTAATGATATCAGATGCACTGTTGACTTCACTTATTGAAAACTCTAAATGATAAGCAATTTGGCATTCTCCAATGGAAAAAAAACCTACATTGTCAGCAAAAATATCTCCCAAGGCCAAGTAGCAACAATAGTTAGCATGTCCTTGTGCAGGGAATATTAGCTCCCATGTCAGTCTAAATTCTGAAACCCTTGTCTTTCCCTGCAGAACATAATTGGTCCTTCCAAACACTTATGTAGCTCAGCCCAACTTGAGGCTGTCTTCTGATCTCAGATAAACCCAGGCAATCCATCTGGCTTTAGTGGGATTAGACCAACATGAGTGAAACTAAAATTTACCCCACAGTATAGGAGAGCTGATAGGTGCATAAGGCACTGTGTGACGTTTGAAGGCTGCAATGGAAAAGTGCTGGAGGATAAGAAGGAAAAACCATACTCTGTGTACACAGAGCAGTGGAAACTATTTAAAGCAGCTCCAGCCTCAAATAGTCTGTGTAGTCCCTACACAAGAAAAAAGATGTTACATGATAGTCTGGAAATCTGAGTGATTAGGTTCTGCATTGTAGAAACAATATAAAACAGAAAATGCTGAATGCTTCTGAGTGATGAATTACACAAGCTATTTGCAGGAATGATGAAAAAAAGTCAAGAAGTGATGTTGGTTAAAATTAATTCATCTTTAATACTTTCCCATTCAGGTCTGTAGGAGTCTTAGCCAGTGTTTTCCAATTCCAAGCTCACACTTTCAATAATGGCACCTGCAAGGACTCTGTGTCAGATGAGCTTTACATCAATCTTGTGGCAACTGTCCCGGAAATAGTAGAATTACTGCAGGGTACTGGATACCCTGGAAATGCTGGAGCATTTCTTGGTGCTCTGATTTCCAGGTCTTTGTGTCACCATCTCATAGCCTTGAAGTTGATGCCAGGAAGTTGTTATGGACAAGGACTGTCTATGTAGGCTCTGGACAGTGAGCCTGGTGACCTCAGGCTGCCTCCTGATGGGGACGTGTCCGTGTGTAAGTGACCCTTACCAACAACTGCAGGGAGAGCCTGAGTTTTGAGTGGACATGGAGGTACAGCACGTCTCCACACCACCACGCAGAGAAAGGCAGCTGGCCCCTTGCATCCTACTCCCAGGTCTGCCAGGCTCAGGAGCCCCTCCTGCCCCTCTGGGAGTCAGTTTGGGTTCAGAAATGGGGGAGCTGCTTTGATGTGGGGCAGCGTCTGAGCAGCTGTGCTGTGCTGCACAGCGCTCCACAGCAAGGCAGGCTGGCCCTGTGTGCCAGACTCCTCTGACTACACAGACTCCCTTGGGGATTCTGACTTTGAATTTCTTTTTTCTCTTCTCACCTGAGCTGAGGCAGGAGGAAGAGAAAGTTGTGTTTAGTTTATTCTTCCTGCTGTCTCTGCTTTACCTTTCAGGCCTGTCAGGGTGGAAAGATACTCAAATGCTAAATGTGTATGAAAACATAGACTCCAAAAACTTCAATTTTAAAGTGCATTTTAGGCCAGCTTATAAGAAATGGGTCATTCAGTAGCCTGCTTGCTGAGTATTGTGTTGGTTGTGTTTTGTCCACAGCCTTATCTTTTCCACACAAACTTCCAGTTTTTAAAAAACTGGTTAGCAGGTCAATCTGCAGGTATCTGAATATTTCTGGCTGTTTTAAAACCTCAGTACCAGCTGGAATTAAGAAGAAGGTTGGAACACTAAACATACACTCCTGCTACCTTAATCACTTTATATGAATTCCCTTTGGGTGATCTCTTTTGTCCCTTTTCTGGAGGGTGACATTTCTTCTCCCAACCCGTGGTGACACCACAGTGAGCTGGTTGACCACAGGAACTGCTGCACCTCTCTCTGCTTGCTGCAGATTAGGAGCACGGGAGGCATCTCTGGCTTATCTTTTTAATTTTTTTTTTTCCCCTTATGTTTTACTTGCAGAATGACTGGAAAAGGACAAGGTTGAGGTATTTCCTGAATGTTGCATTGTACCTTGCCCTGCACGGTGCACAGAGGAGGGGGAGAGAGGATGAAAAGAGCTGTGGGATAAACTTGGCTCTTGTGCCATGCAACTGCTCAGAAAACAGAGGGTCGATGGAGATCTGGGCTTCAAAACACTCAGGTTGGAGGAGGCAGGGCTGTCAGCTTTTCCTGCACCAGCCTGTGGAATACTTGATGCTCCATATGATTTGTTTCTGTCTAGAAAAGTCTTTTTTACAGTAGGAAAAGCATCCTATAAATATTCTGTATTTATTATTTTCTAGAGTTTATTCAGTATGCTGAACTTAGATCAACAAAATGAGGAGAAGGAGGGAAAATACCCCAAGATAAAAGAAGCTCAGAGTGCTGTGCATTCCAGAATAAACACAGCGCTCCTTGATGTGGTGCAGGCACTGTTTGTGCCTGACTTCCCAACAGGGGTTCTTGCACATCCAGTATCTTTGTTTGTATTTTGTAAATTAGCAGATGGCTCTTTGATACAAAGGAGAATGTGTTCCCACATCAGATTAAGTATCTCTCTTCCTCTCTTTCCCCTCTGATATTAATCAAATCATGGAAGACACAGACACAATTGCCAAAAGTAAGGCAGAGATGGAGCAAAGAAAAAATATGTGTAAGTTAACTGTAAAGTCCAATTGACACTGACTGCAGTAAAGCAAAGAATATAACTGATACTCAATTTTCCAACATTTCTGAGCTCCAGGGACCTAGGTACAGCCAGCTCACTTTGTACGACTCTCTCCTCTGTTTCCTTCCTGCAGGAGTTGCCTTAATCTCATCAGATGGGGGAATTACTCAGAAAAAAGTCACTGCTGAAGTGGGGGAATAATTTTGTTCCTGTCATGTAACCATTTCATAGACTCATAGAACTGTTTAGTTTGAAAATGGCCTTTAAGATCATCAAGTCCAACCTGTAGCCCAGCACTGCCAAGCACACCACTAAACCATGTCCCTCAGTGCCACATCTACACATCTCTTAAACACCTCCAGGGATGGTGACTCAATCACTTCCGCAGCCTGGTCCAATGCTTCACTCTCTTTTGAGGAAGAAATTTTCTCCAATATCCAATCTAACCTGCCCCTGTTGCAACTTGAGGCCATTTCCTCTCCTCCTGTCCCTGTTTCCCGGGAGCAGAGCCTGACCCCCGCCTGGCTCCATCCTCCTGCCGGGGAGCTGTGGGGAGCAAGAAGATTCCTCGCAGCTCTCTCAGCCACTCCTGGTGTTCCAGACCCTTCCCCAGCTCTGCTGGCCTTCTCTGGACCTGCTCCAGCCCCACAGTGCCAGGGTGGAGCCTGTGTCCTACTTGGAGATGCAGATAAGGCACCATGCCTATTTACCAGAAGTTGGGCCTGATCTTGGCTGGAACTTAAAGGCATTAATTTCAGTAATGTATCAGCAATTAAACGAGACACTTAGAGACTACATCTGGCTAAAGCATATTCCCCATTGTTCCAATAAACCCTCTTTTTAATTGCTACTCTGAAATTTCTTTGGAAATATAGTTGCTGCATTAGTCAACGCTCTCCTTGTTTGCTTGAACTCTTGTCTATACAGATAGCATGATGATAAATTATTATGTGTTTCTTTCTGCTCATGTGTGTAAACTAAATTTATAAGAGAAATGAGTGTTCTTTAGGGCTGGCCTTCACTTTTTGATCTATTTGTACAAGACCTGGCATTACTGGGTCCTAGTCTATGATTGAACCATACAAGCACAATGGCACTACAAATAAATAAATTGCTACCCTGAAGATAAAATTATATTTACTTGCACTTTTCCTTACAGGTCTTTGCGCCAGAAGTCTTAAATGAAAAAGTACTTCCTCTGCTATTCCCACGTCTTCTGCATCCACGTCTGGCTCCACTGACCTGACTGACAGTGGAGGATTTGTCATTGGCCCTAATAGGAATGAGGGGACCAATAGCTGTGATGGTTCAGAACAAATGAGTAAAAGGCTTTGCTCTCCTGAAGCTTTGCCTGACATGGAGCTTCTGCCCAAAGGTGGAACAAAGTATGGCTGCATCTCCCTGGAGCACTGGGTAGCAGCTAAGGGGAAAATTTGCCAAAGTACTTGTGCAGAGACTAAAAGGGTAGGATAAAACCAAGATGGATTTAATGCTCATTAACATCAAGTATTACTCTGAGCGGAAGTAAAAAAATTAGGAGAAAAATTTGCATTTCATATAGGAAAAATATGTACGATGGAAAAATGCATATCCAATACTAAACATGGGCACAAGCCCAACCCTTATTTTACAATCATTCAGTGAGTCCCCATTGATTTCCAGGGAACTTGAATGAGATCCAGCTCCAAATCTGACTTTCCTAGCTCATGAATATTCCTCTTGAAATTAATGATATTTCTTGAACTGGGAAAGTAAGACAGATTTTTGGTAGTATGAGTGTTGCCCTCAGCACTTCATCATAGATATGATTTGAGAGAGTGCCCTTTCAAGGTAATGCCTGGTATTGACATGCAAAAATCTACAGTGGTTTGGTCTGTTTTCTAAGGATAGAAGTCTTAGGACACACACAGGGAGATAGCTGAACTATCTGGAGAAGTTTAAGGAGTCACCAATCTACTCTCTAAATGTTCCCAATATAATTCAGAGTGTGAACAGGAGATAAATCATACATTGGATTAGTTTGCTCATTTTGACTGCTTAGTGATTAAACCATCCATGGACACTCCTTCTTCCTGCTTTGTATTTATCACCTGAGCATAATTGTGTAGGTATTTGTAAAGGGTAAATCAGATCTGAGCGATGGGAATGCGTGTCTGCACATTGCAGCTCCATGTCCTGAGCAGTGCTGCAGCTGAGGCAGGGTCACAGACATTCCACAGGATTCTTACAGGGTTTTTGTTTGATGAACATGTAAGACCTTTTCACTGAATACAGTGTCTTCTGAGTTAAAACAATTCCTGACTGTTCCTTTGACATACAACTGCGAAACTCATTTTCTGCGACACAAAAACATGCATGGTGTAAAATTTGCATTTTAATGAATATTCATTTAATATTTAGAATTATTTTAGTCTTGCTTACATACTCCCCTTGTTTTCTAATACTCAAGCTGGCTTTTTGGCAATTAATTTGAATTTTGGTACTAGCAAGTGGCATCTCCTATGAAGCCTATTACAAACATGGCACATTGTTGTAAATTGCATAATAAATAATCGTCTGGAACGGTGACACATTCAGCAAAATGGCCCTACCCCCGTTTGACAGGGTGAACGCCTATGTGCTTTTCAGAGCAACTAGTTTAGCACTCTTCATTTACAAAGAGGGAAGGGAGAGGAGAGAGAAATGCTACTCTGAGAACAGCTTGTCTCATGTTGACCTACTTTCTCCTCCAATCTGTGTGCAGCCAGAGCTGCTGTTGTGTTGACACTACATATCCAAGCTAAAGCAAAACCAGCAGAATCCGTGGCCTTAGAGATTGGCTCTGGAGAAGACAAAAGGCCTTCTGGGTTTGATATGGCTTTTGGATGTGCAGGCACGGCAGGACTGGGATAAGGAGAGCTGATTTTCAAAACTGACTCCTGTGCCTCCCCTTTCCTGTGAGATCTGGAGTAGATTTTGCTCACCTACCGAGGCCACTCTGTGTCTAATCTCTGAGGTACATTTATGTCTAAAGCAGGTGGTGTTGGTCCAGGGAGGGTCTCCTTATCTGCAAGGGAGATGTGGTCACAGAACTAAATTCGCTACTCTTATCAGCATTTTCTCTCCTGCCAGAAAAATCAGAAAACAAAGGAAAGGGGTGTGTCGATGAGAAAAGCAGGGATGCCCATTTTTCATCCCTATCTTTGACTCCATTTTAGCCCCTAGAGATTATTTGCAGAGGGTGTAAATTAAGGTAACCATAGAGCTCCTCTGATCTCATACAGAGGGGAGAAGTTTTGTCCTCAGCCTGCAGACCAGAGAAAGGAAACCTTTTTTCTATCTGTGTACCTATGCAAGGGTTAACCTTGTGCTGTTTGGAAATTATTGGATCTGCAGATTCAATTCATGATCTTTGTTTTTTTTTTTTTTTTTTTAACTAGCTATCATTAATTTTTGAGAGGACATCATTTTTGATGCACTTCACATCTACAACTCCTGCTGCCTACAGTGGGAGGAGGTGCAGCTACCTCTTGAAAAATGGGAGTAAAAAAATATGTTGTGTCGATCTGCATCAGTTTTATCATTTCAACCAATGTTTTCACAAAAGCTGATCTGTGCTATACAAAGCAAATATTATTCCTTTGCCCCCAAGAGCCTTATGTCCTTTAATGGAAATGAATACAGTTTTATTCTTAGCAGCTTCTTGCAGAAACCTCCAGTAATGTGACTTTTCTCCAAAATGTCTTTTTTATGACTAGCTGTAACTTAAAGCAAGAACCTTGTTAATTCTGTGGAGAAAGATGCTAAAACTTTTGTTTCAAAACCATGGCAATTGTTTTACACCATTCTGAAGATTTCTGCTTGCTGTTGGCAATCCCTTTGGGTGTTTTTTGTTTTTTTTCATCTCATCTGAGAAGGGTATCTGTGATAGGACACTGGAAAGATGCCTTGAGATCCATTTATTTATTTCTGTCCTAAAGAAATGAAGTTGACCTTGGTTTAATAGAGCAAGTAAAATAATGAGACAAATCTGAGCTGTTAAAATACCTAAGTGAGGTCTAGTAGAAACTACTTACTGCTGGGTGAAATGTTACCGGGACTTTCTTGTACTTTTTCCTGGAACCCTTGGGGGGAATTACAGCACAGTACAGTGGCACACGAACATGAAGTTCACTAACCTGCCTTGCTCTGTGGCACTCCCATCCCACAGCATCCTGCCTTTTATGAGCTCTTGTGATCTGCTTTTAGAGTGGAGTAAAACAGGCACCATAGGATGGACTAAGAGTCCTTGGGTAAAGCCAGCCCAGAGCACCAAGCGCAGTTATTCCACTGTTCTTCTTCCCCACAGAGATTTGGGGACTTTAAAATTGACTTAATGCAGCAGGTTCCACTTTTCCCAGGAAGATGCAAGTGGGTGAAAGTTTGATATCTGTTATTCTTCTCCATTTGTGTTTCTGGGGTAGAGGCTCTCCTATTCTCCCCACAAATATTTCTCCGCTGACATTGCCTATTGCTAAATGTTTCTTGGCCACCCAAATTTGCCAGCTGATAAGCCATGTAGGCCACTGGGGCAGGAAGCTTCAGGGGCTGTTTTTACGGGCTGCTCCCTGGTTTTGAGAGGCTGGGGTTTGAGGGTTTGGGTTTGCATGAGTTCTCTTGCAATGCTGAACCTCACTGACATGATCCAAAAGTTCCTACACCTCTGAGCCATGAAGTACAATTGAGAGCTCCTAGGTGGTAAGAACTGCTATTATTCCAACCCTCAAAAACTCAGGTACTTTTTGTTGAGCTGTCTGAATGTGGTTGATGATTGTTTGGCATAATGTCTGTGTACTTTGATTTCAGTTAGGCAACATCAGCTTTCCCATTGATATCTGCTATGAATTAGGTAAAGTCAGAGGTAAGACACTGGAAGGAAAGCAATGATGAAATTATAGGTGGATCAGGTGAGTTTTAGACATCAGAGAAAATCACAGCAAAATAGATTTGTTCCCTATACCTACCATTTCTTTTGTCTGTGATATTTAATGTTTCTTATTAATTTACTTATTAATTATCTTATTAATTTTTAAGTTTATGCTATTTTAGGAATTATTGTAAAGTACAAATAGTGGTGGGAACTGAGAGTCATGAATTGTAGTCCTACCTTTTTTTCATCCTCATTTGGTGATGTCTGAGCTTGAGGAGCCAGAACAATGTCCAGGCTCTCCATGGCGGGACAGCAACTGGGCACGAGCATCTCTCCTTTCGTTGCCTTGACATCTATGGAAACCCACAGCTGTAAAAGAGTTTCAGGCTAATCCAGCTAAACCAGCCAGGTCTCTGGTCTGAGTGGTCTGCCTGTCAGGACTCTCCTGCTCTACAGAGTGCAGATGCAGCCTGCAAAAAGATCAGGTAAGGTGCTTAGTCCTCCTGCTTCAGTTTACTGTGCTGTGCCAGTAGTCATAACCCTCACTGACTGACACCGGGATTAATTCCTTAACATCTGGAAAGAGATTTGAAAAACTAAAGTAATAATTTTACAATTATACTTAATCAACACGGTGCATTTAATGTTTATGTTATTATATGAATGTTCATTGACAAATTAAGGACACGTTTTAAACCTCCATTAGAAAAGTCAGTAAATATAAAGTCTTTGTTCATCATTATTTGGTTTATGATCCTGTACCAGCAATGTCCTCCCTTGTCTTTTATGGATGTGAACTGGAAGGGCCTGATACTTTAGTGACTTCTCAAGCAACAAAGCTCACAACCCAGTTCTTTCCCAAATTTCTAGGTTTTATTTGATTGTGGTGGGTTTACTTCTGCTGAAAGTACAATCAATACCTTGTGTGTTCAATACCATGAAGATAAAGAAGCACATTACATTTTTCAGCAATAGTATCACTTCCAGCAGGAATGGAACAAACAAACCTTTTTAGCTGTTTACATGAATAGACTTTCAAGTTTATCCTCTAGTTCCCCTGAGAGGTGGTTAATTTTTAAAACTTACATCACTGGAAGACAAAACTGAGTTGGTGAAGTGCCTTTTTAAAGTAGTGACTGAAATACCGGCTCCCATCCTGCCCAGGTCAGCCGCTGCACATGGGCTCTCTGTGACCAGCACTGTACTGGTGAGCAGCCCTGTTAGAAAATGGGGCTGCACTGCCTCTGATTGCCCATGGCCTGCTTGTCCTGTCACACCTTGGCTCTGGGCACAGGCAATGGCATCTGTTCAGAAGGTTCTCTCTTCCCTTCTGCTCAGAGCTCAGCACCACAAGGTCCCCCCCAGAGGTCTGGTTTGGAGATACTGCGCACGATCTGTCCTGGGCAGCCCCTCTGCTGTGCTGAAGTTCTCCTGGGTGTTATGAAAGCTGGAGCCAAACATGCAGGCACAACTAAAACCATACCTGGACTGTGTGTGCTGCCCCAAAAGTCACTAATTCCTTTAGTCACTCCAGTAAATCCCTTCCCACAACAATCATGCACCGGGAGTTGCTCCTGCCCAAAAGAGACCTGTGGGAGAACATCAGTGTCAGAAAGGTTAAGTAACTCAGTCCATAATTGCAGGGACATGTCTATAATTTCAAATTCTCTGTGCAGAAAAGGAAGGTTTTTCTTTCTGCCAGACCACGTAGCAACAGAATCTGGCCATCCTGTGCAAATCTTGTAGGTGTAATAGATTGCTCATTTGACACAGATTTTCAAACCAAGGTGATTAGTAAGTCATAAATATAATGCTAAAGTGATCCTTAAAATAAACATTCCTTGATTTTAAAATCTTGGGACATGAGGTTTAATTTCTCTAACCAATCTGGGAATGTAAAAGATTTTCCTGCAGTGCCTTATTGATATTATTTGACCTTGCTCAGCATTGGAGCTCCCTGATGGAGGAGTGGGGGGAGGAGGGGTGTGTGGACACACATGCAAAGTGCTCTTACTATGCCTGTATTCAAATTCTAATTCCATATTCTTGTAAGAACATCTCACTGGGAACCAAAAATAGCACAGACGGAAAATGTTCTCACAAGATGATTGCCACACAAATAAGAGGAGTTTCTCTTTAACCCATTCTCTTATCAGCTGAGCTCTCTGCAGGCTGCTCATCTTCTGCCGGTGCTTTGCTTTATCCATTGGCCAAGAATCTATTCATGAAAGGCAGCAATTTAACAGTAATAAATATCTCTGGGGTTGACAGCATGCCACTAAGCTGGATTTAATGAAGTGTTCTTACCTTGTTTTAACAATATAAAAGTGTTATTTCAGCAATGGTAATTTGCTGTCTTTGTAACAGGGTGTGTTTGGAGTTTTGGTGAAACTGTTTTTCTGGGTCTTTTCTAGCTGTGACCATGCCCAGCTACATCTGCCACTGCTCTGTTCCTTTCAGCGAGATAGCACAAAATGCATGTCTAACCCAGGTTCTTCCTGCCTGTCACAATTTCCCGTATAGAAAGAGAAGGCGAATTAATGGTGAGGCCTTTATTTATTTTTTATTACTGCAGGACCCACAAACCTTGGTTTTGAAGGTGACTGGGCTGTGCTAGGCATTATAAATACACAGAATAAAAAAGGTTGTCCTTTCAGAAAGCCTGTCCTCTACGTACTGGAGGGGGTGACAGTGGATGCTGGTGGTGGAAACCACAAAACAATCTTTAACACACAAAGCAGCTGAGCAGTTGTCTTTATAAGCACCAGGCAAAGTAGAGGCATGAGGAAGAGAAAACCTGAATTCCGTTGTTCAAAGCTCCAGTGAGTGGTGTGACCTGGCAACACCAGCTCATCTGAGGTTGAATCTGATCAGTGCAGGAAACAGATCCATCAGAGAGGGGCCCACAGGGTGGAGAAGTGGTGTGTTAGACACAGGGGAGGTGACAAAGGGAAAGAGGAGAGTTGATCCCATGAACCTCATTTTACCCAGGTTGTTTTGGGGGAAATGCACTCTGTGGAGTGTTAACAGTGGTCTTCAAATGAGCTGATCTGTCAAGATGGCATTTTACAGTGGGGTGTCAATTCCTGGACTTCCATGGTATACAGTTTCATACAAATAAAAGCTACCATTCTGTTCTTTTTCTGAATTTGTTCATAGATTTTGAAGAAGAGCTGATGGTTGCATATTTACCACACAACAGATGTTCAAAGTTCTCAGGCACATCATCTGCCCAATTGCCCATGGCTTTGTCTATTCCAATTATTTTTTCCCATATGTACACATTGGGTCGCATTCCAGCTCTGAGACAAAGGGGGGTTTGTTTTTCATTCCTCTACAGAACTACTGAGGTCCTTTGGGCTTCTCACAAGGCCTGTCACATGCCAAAGAGACCTGAAAACTTGCCCGTGGCAGTAACCTGTGAGGGAATGACTGACAGGCCCCCAGTCAGAAGGTCTGGTGATACCTCTGCTATGAAGCTTTTCATTTTGGGTGTGGTCCTCAGCTTGCCCATGGTGCTTTATTCCAAAAAGGATGCTATACATTGGCTATTCCAGCAAGGCTGCCTCATGCTGGCTGTGGGAGAACTTGGGAAAAACAAACCCAGGAAGTTGCTGGTAGAGCTAGAGTTGGTAGAGGTTATGGGCAGAGCCTGAGTGCAAGGAACAAAGAGGGGATGAATGCTGCCCACGGACAACTAAAGATGTTTTTACTGTCATAAACAGCTGAAGAATTGCTGTCCTCCCTTCTTGTTGGTAATGATAACCTTGGATGTCTCTGAGACAAGGGCTGCCTCAATGCTGCGAGGGATTTGGGAGATACACTTCCCCGAGAAGATGCTGCTGAGGACCTGCCTGGCGACACCTTGGCCCTTCCTCAAGCAGGGCGAGCTGCTCTCCTGGGATTTGGATGCCGGCCCCACAGGTTTTGCTTGCAGGCTGAGCTGATGTGCTGCTCAGCTCCCCTTTGTGTTCTTGTGTCCTTGGCAGCAGCCCACGCTGAGCAGCGCGCGCCTGTACCGGTGCGGTTCTGGCGCTCGCAGGCGAGGCAGGGAATCTGGAGCAGCCACACTTGCAGTGGAGCCCTGCCTCGGAGAGATGCAGTCCTGCGGGGAGCTCGATGCCACCAGAATGCAGAGTAGGCTGCAAAAACCCTGCACGGAGCAGAGGGAGCACAACGAGCTCGGAGCAGCTGGGTTTGACATTGGACGATCAGCCAGGCACAGTGCAGCCCGCCCGGGATCATCAGCCACGCTGAGAGGCAGGGATAATTAGGCACACACAAAGATACCCTGCAGACATCCTTCTGCAGCTCTTAACTATTCCTAGAAAAGTTCTCCTAATATGTAGCTTATCTACTGCTCCCTCTGAATTAAATGAATTCCTGTGTTATTGGTCTCACATTCTTGTTTACTATGTTGGAAGATCCTATCATATTCTCCTGAGTCTCCTCTTTTCCAGACTGAGCAAATAGTGAAAAATTCAGGCTTGCCTATAGGAGGATATTTTCCTCTAAAATTTGTCTGCATTTTGGTTAAAATATGATGTTCCAAATCTTACTCTAAGAGAAGTTTCCCTAATGCTTAATGAAAGGGAATAATTGCTTTTGATGTCTGACACAGATTGGTCGTATTAATACATCACTGAATGAGTTTTGCTCTTTTTGTTGCAGTGTGTCAGCGCTGAGTCATATTCCACCTGGGGTCCTCCATAACTCCCAGTACTCATTTTGCAGTACCCTTATTTAACCAGATAGTTCATATTTTGCATTTGTTCTTTTGACTTCTTTTCCTGCTACTTCACACTTGCTTCTGTGGAATGTCTTGACTTGATCTAAGAGCCTTTATTAATTTCATCAAGATTGCTCTGAATTCTAGTCTTTCAAAGCAGTCCCAACCTTCCCCAGCATCTGCACCTTCTGCACTGTCCTTTCCACGCGCTGAGTCATTTGTGAGAGCACTGAATCGACCTGGATTCAGGACAGATCCTTAGGGGACCTTGCTTGGCACATCCTGCTACTCTCAATCCTTGTGGGAGGAAAAACTGGTGTTTGAACATAAGCTTTGGCCTTAATTTTGGAACAGCAAGGCATTAGGGCAGCTCACGTCACCATCTGAAGCAAGGCTCTGGCTTCATAAAATGGGATGGAGGTGAAAACACACATCAGCATCATCTGTACAAACTGTCCCGTGCCTCTGCCCTGCCCAGCACACGGCACCACGCGCCGCCTTCGCTCCCTGAATCCGCACTGTCTGGAAGGGGGTTATAAATATACATCCTCCTTCAGTTGGAGAAGGAAGAAGAGGATGCAGATGGGTGAGAACTGTTCCAGTGCAGCTCGAGCTCTTGCCCGGCGCATAATGAGATCAGAATGCAGGCAGGAATGTGTGGAGGAGTGGAGCTGGCAAGGATTCACCAGCCTGAATTATTCTAAGCCTATTCCATCCCTAATCAAACTGTTTTGCTTTTTTATTTTTTATTTTGGTGTGCAAAGGTACTTTATGGAGCTGTTTCTGTTGGAACATAAAATTCAAGCTCTTTTTACTACAGAAGCAAATTCTATTTGGCAGGATATTGCTCTTTCAGTGAGTTTTTGGTGTGCTGGGCTTCTTATAGCATCCCTTGCTCTGGCTATTTCAGAGCACTTGGCATTTCCCTGCGATGTAGCTAATTTACTGGATGCTAAAAAGTATGAAATTGGATCTTTAAAAGGATCCTGGTTCATTTCTGATGCTAATATAAATCTAAAAAAAAAAAAAAACCAACAAAAAAACCCCAAAGAGAAAAGGGGTGGGCAGAGCCATGTCACATGAGTTATCCAGACTTGTTTACATCCTGATTTGCAAAAGATACAGCTTGACCCCAGTGTAACCTTGAAGTCTACACAGGGAGAGGAAGTACTATGTAAATTAGAGCAGCCAAAACAAAACAGGCAGACAGAAGCTGAGTGTACAGAACAAGCTGGGGAGGCACTCTGCAAACACTTTGCTAGGGAGAATAAATGTGCGCAATTTTTTTTTTTTTAAAATTTCTGGGATGTAAATGGCTGTGAAAATACAACTTTGCTAAGAAAAAATGGCCACGCCCATTTTCCACAGTATAGGAACAATGTGTTTTTCTGCACCAACCGTGCCCTCCCAGGGAAGTCCCGCCTTACAGAGGACCAATTCAAAGTGCAGAGGGAAACCTCCTTGTGCCCAAGCCTTTTGGCTGCAATTTAAATGGGTTTTAAAGATGACAGTGGTGTCCTGAGGGCCCTGCCAGGAGACCAAAGCAATGCACACTGCCTAAAAGACGCTTCATGGCAGTGAATGGTGGTGGTGGTGAGCAAGCCTTGTGTCAGTCCCCCAGGGTGGATAGAGAAGGGGGGGGAAAAGACCAAAGGCTGTGCATCATCCAGGAGTTCTGCAGCACCGCTGGGGCCATGCAGCTCACTCTCCAGTTCTACACTGGGACACGCTTTTGTGGCCAAGCCATGCAGAGACCGAGAAAGAGATCTAGAGGGAAAAAAATGCCGTTTTTGCAGTGAGTTAAAAGCTTTGCACCCCACTTAAGTTTTAGCTGTCCCTAACTGTGTACTTCCACTCCTGAGGCTGAGCCTCTCCACGCTTTTGACACTGCCTGGGGTGTTCCTCTTGTGCCTTGGAGTCACCTGAGGACTTCTGCTGGGAAGTGATGCATCATCACTTTCAGCTCCCTCGTAGGATCTGGTGGCCTCAGAAGCAGCACAGAGGGGGTCAGAGCGGGGCACCAGGCACAGCGGCAGCTGTAGGTTGGCATGGCAGCACTGAGTGTGTCTTGTGTCTAACCACAACCCCACTGACCGGCTTGGTGTCTGGGGGTGCAGCTTTCTCACTCCACCGTGTCAGGACAGTGTTATTCCCTCTGCCTTGTTATTTGGAATTGATTTTAGGAGCGGGAAAGTGATGCCCATGCAAACCCATCTTGGATCCTGAACCCACAAAACTGTTAATCTCTGGATGGAGGATGGAGTGCAGCAGTTGTGAGCAGTGTTTTAAGCCTGGTGGAGCGCAATTGTTAAGTCTGCTGCAGGCAGAGCCCAAGCCCAGTAGAAGTGTGGTTTGTGGTCAGCAGCAGGTTCAAAACTAGTGAAGTTTAGGAGGCAGCAGTGAGGTAAAACGGGCTCAAAAAAGGGGATAATTCCATGCCCCTGAATTGCCAATATCCTTCCCGAAATCTCCATTAAACAAATTCTGAGACACATTACTTTATTAAAGTGACTGGGGAGAGCTCTTACCCAGATGAGCATTGTCTGCTTCCAGAAACAGCAGGTTCTCTTTTGCTGGACGTCACATTTCTTGCTCCTGAAGAAACCAGAGTTGTTCACGGAGCAGTGCTGACCTGAGTTGTGCAAAACTGTTACATTCCCTGGTTCATCCTGGGCTCACCAGGGGCCACTCTTCAAGCCTTTCGCAAGATGCTGTGAACAATCCCCTTGGGGGTCAAGTGCAATTCATGAAAAACCCCAGTACCAGAATTTGTTGGTGCTGTTGAGAAATAAGAATTGTATTGTGCATAATGATGTCTGAACTTTTCATAGCCCTTGCTTGCCTGCTGTCTCCTACCAGCTACACACACACACAATATACACTGGTGCTTTTCTTGGTCAGAAGGCCATCACTGTTTAAGTGTAAAATGACCTTTTGGTATGTGTATATATATATCGAAGCAAAGTATGTTTCCTATGAACATTAATTGACATGGTTTAAATGCTGAGATTTTAGTGATAGAAATCTTCTGCAGCCTCTGAACTGTGTTTGTACAGGAGAAATTTGAAAGAAAAAGTAAGTGTGAGAAGAGAAACATCTTTCATGGCAAGGGCAGGAAGGGAAGTTTAGGAAATATTAAGGCAATCAGAATTGCCCTTTATTCCTTGCACTGCAGGTCTGTCAGTTTTCAGGGGTTTGAGGACAGGAAAAAATTATGGAATCAGAGAATGGTTTGGGTTAGAAGAGACATTAAGGATCATCCGGTCACGTCCCACTGCCGTGGACTCCTCCCACTACACCACTGGTTGCCACAGCCTGGCCTCGGCCACTTCCAGGTATGAGGCAGCCACAGCTTTTCTTGGCAATCTGTGCCAGGGCCTCCCCACCCTCACAGGTAAGAATTTCTTCCTAATATCTGATACAAACCTGCTGTCTTTTAGTTTGAAGCCATCCCCCTTGTTCTGTCACTACATGCCCTTCCCTAAAGTCCTTCTCCAGGTCTCTCGGAACCTCTTTAGGCACTGGAAGGGGCTCTAAGGTCTTCCCAGGACCTTCCTTTCCCCAGGCTGAACAATCCCAACACTCAGCATGTCTTCACAAGAGAAGTGGTCAAACCCTCTGATCATTTTCATGGCCTCCCCTGGACTTGCTCCAAGGTCCATGTCCTTCTTTCGTTGGCTGCCCCAGAGCTGGGTATATCACTGCAGCTGGGTCAGAGAAGAGAAGAGAAGAGAAGAGAAGAGAAGAGAAGAGAAGAGAAGAGAAGAGAAGAGAAGAGAAGAGAAGAGAAAAGAAAAGAGAAGAACCCCCTCCCTCCCCTGCTGCCCACATGGTTTTGGAAGGAGCCCAGGGCACAGTTGGATTTCTGGGCTGCCAGTGCACAGGGCTGGGTCATGTTGAGCTTCTCATCAACCAACAGCCCCAAGCTCTTCTCCTCCAGGATGCTGTGAATCCATTCTCCACCCAGGCTATTCTATTCCAAGGTGTGCTTGTGGCCAAGCCCTGTTCCAGCTCTCACTTTCAGCTCTGCTCTGTAGTGGGAAATGTGAAAGGAAGCTGGCTGGAAATCAAATGTCTCTCTCCAGTGGAGACCACAAGGTTCAGCTAAGTCTGAAAATCTGTCTTTCAATTCATTCCCTCTTCAGATTTTGACCATTTGGGAAATATTTATTCCTCCGTGCACAGAAATTTATGAAGTAAATGGGAAATGTATCTTCTCAGTATTTAATTTGCTTGGTGATTAAAAGAAATTAGTTTCAACCACTGAGCAGTTTAGCAAACCTCCATTAATTTTTATAAGGAAATACTCCCCTGAATTTTTCCGTGAATTTATATGAAAAGAACAGCTACTAAATCTTCTCCCATCTGTCTGTTTTTGATAAGGATATTGCTAATGTGAATAGTCAGAAACTGAATCCTCATTGAATGCTAATGTGTTAAGTGTAATGTAGCCTCTACTTCATAATTAATAATTGAATTGTGGAGTTAAAATAGTACAATGACAGTACCCAGAAGTATTTTGGACAGTAAACTTATTTTCAGACTTTTGAAGCAACCAGGAAGAATCAGGAATGTAATTCAGCATTTACTCAAGCATTTTGGTGTTTAAGCCATATTGACCTACAGTGCCTTTGGAAACCTGTTCCTTTCCTTTTCAAAGCATCAGTGAAGAATAGAACTTGTTGCATTCTCTTGGTTTTCAGACAGTGCTGAGGTAATTTACAGTGATAATGCTGTCACTGCTGAGCTAAAACCAGAACACCTTTCTTTGAGTATGTGTGTAATGAAAAGCCTGATATTTTCAAATACTGAAGGAGTCAATATTTCCCCAATGTTTTTCAGACAGAGTGTGGTAAAGTAGTCTTTCAGATTACTGATTTCAGGTTTGTGCTAATCTTTTTCATCACACTTTTATAAGTAAGGCTTTTGTTATTGCTTTCTTTTACTACACGGAACCAGTAATCTGATCTCACTTTTTGAGACTTAAGCATTGTTCTATAAATACAGCTTTGGGCTAGAAATTATTTTAATATTTGACAGTTTCCATATGATTTTCATTGTTTGTGCCCACCACTAAATTGTCTCAAAACACTGTACCATGGCCAACAGCTAAATTGGATCTCTCAGAGAACTGTTTAATTCTTAGGCAACATTTATTCATATGTGATTTAATAAGACAGAACAAGGACTAGATGAACATAATTTGAAAAATGAAAGGAGAAGTAAAAAATTATTTGCTTTCCAGCCAAAAGGGAAAGGAGCATTTTTTGTCTGCCACCTTCTTTGCCTTCCCTGTGGCTCTTGTGGTGGCCCAGTAAAGACATAATGGTGCTGACTCAGCCATGGGCAGTGTTCAGAACATCCCCACCAGATGAGCACTGCACGAGCCAATTGCTCAGGAGTGCTGCTTGTTGCACATCATCTGTAGGGCTGTGCTGGCAGGGGATTGCATTGGAAATCTGGGATTTTTGTGGTAGAGCCTGCTCAGCTCCTCACTGAGGGGGAATGGGTGGCCCAAGTGCTGCCAGGAATGATACGGTACCTTATGGGTGGCCTGACCTTTTTACCTGATGGGGGAATCTAGAACACCTTTAAAAATCAGAAATTAGGAATTCTAATTTGCTGCAAGACTGTCTTTTCCCACTAATAAATCAGTCAACAAAGAGGGATGAAAGTTTTGTCTCAGTCTTGCTGGGATTATGCCAACACTGCCACACTGGCAGATCCCCCCGAGCTGAGCTGTTGTTGAGCCAGGTGGTTCAGGGTCTTTCCAGGCTGGAGCTTGGAGCAGCAAAGGTCTCAGTGTGGGCTGCAGAATCTCTCTGAGATGCTGGGTAAGGGCTGTCCTAACAGCCCAGCATCCTACAGTGCAGCCCCTCCTGCTGGTGAGACCTATTTAATGGAAAGAAATTTGGAAAAACCTTAAAAAAACCTGCTGTCTCAGTACAGCACAGGGCAGGTCTGTGCTGTGCTGGGTTTGCTTTGCACAGATATCCCTCTCTGCCAGTGTTAATTGATGCTTTATATAAGATCATATATCCTAGTTTTTAATGATTCCCCTGTTGAGAAAGACTTTTAATATTCCATCATGCCTCCTGGTTTATTCTGTAGTTGCCCCTACACTTCAGCCCCATGACTGTGTGCTCGGGAGGCTGGGGCAGGTCTACTGCCTTCCTTCCAGAAGAAATTGCATGGTTACCTCTCTATAGGGGCAGCCTGAGCAGGCAAACCCATAAAGAATTTAATTAGGTTAAGGATAAGGTTCAAAGCAGATATAAGCCTCTAAAATGTAGACATAAACAGAGCTTGCCATGGGGCATGTGTGTCCTTATGCTGCTGTTGAGGACACTGCAGAGGCAGCCACTGGCTTCTGTCTGTAATTCCAAGCTGTGGGCTGGGATCATGGCTTTGTGACAAGCTCTAAACTCTGCTCTGGATAATTTATTTATAGTTTTTTTTTTTTTTCCTTCCATGAAACAATAAGGTTTCACTTTTACTTTGGACTTCATCTGAAATTTATGCTGACCATTAGTCATACCCTTTAAATGAATCTATAAATACAATCCAGACTGGAACTCTGCCCCCACCCGCCTGCCAGTTTACAGCAGGCTACAGAAAAAAATGCTTCTCCAGCAAACTCTTGCTTCTTCATAATAGTCTGACTCATGTTTTCTGGTTGGGAAAAGGGAGTGGCATCCTGCAAGGCTGCAAACCCTGTGCAGCTCCGTGTGACGCAGCGAGTGTGCAGTATGGAAAGGAAAACACAGGCTTTGTTTGCTTGGCTTTATGGCTGAAATGCAATTAATGGCAAATGCCTTCAAAATATGGATTATAAAGTCATGGTATAACTGAATCTCATGTGTTTATAATGAAGACTTAAAAGGCATTTTTTAAAAAAATTCAGTGTAGGGCTATTAAAAAAACCCACTTAAGTCTGATGACTGAAAAAGTGCAGACACATGGAAATATTCTTATAGTTTCCAGATTATTTTCATTCCAAGGTGTTTGGAATAGCTTCATTTTTTTATTTTAAATTTTTTGGTTTTGTTTTTTTGGAGTTATTCCTGCTTAGTAATAATTTCCAAACTTTCTCATAAGCATAATCAAAATTTTAATATCCTTAAATTTAATTAAATATTTAACCATCTCAGCAAAAAAAGAGTGTAAGTTCTGTTGATGCTTTTCAATGGAAAAAAAGCTTTGTGAAAATCCTCCTGTTGGATTACAGTAATAGCAACATTTTTTTCCTTTTTAGAGCCTGTTTCTTTTCTTTGATAGAATTTTTATCAAGTCTCTTGCTGCAAGTAAAAGATCCCAGAAATATTCAGGTCTTACTTTGTGTATTAATATTAAACCATCTGTAATTTCAAAGAAGTTAAACCAAGCTCTTACACTCAGGTTGCCAGATATTATCCAGTATAAAAAGCCTGATTGTTTCTTTGGGAAGCGTTATCATCCCCACAGACTACAGCAATCTTTATATACTTAGCAAGGAAAACCAACCCAAGAACAAAACAAAATCAAGGTTCCAAGGGTACAAACTGGCCATTACTGGTCCGGTGCCATTCCTTTTAAGCTTAACCAAGCTGTGAGATGTTAAAAATCATCATTTCCCTTCCCTCCCAGGAGATCCTTGGGGAAATGCAGCCTGCTGCAATCACAGAATTCTGCAGAGCCCAGCACATGCTGCCAGCAGAGCAGGAGCAGGCACAGAGCAGTGTCCTGAGGATGCCTGGGGAGTCTGGGGACATCAAGGTGGCACCATCTGCCCACCTGGCATCCCACCCTGCTCTTAGATCCGGTCTTGGTGGTTTGTAGCCCCACTTTTGGGGCACTGTATGAACCCAGCACGTGGTGCTAAGAGTGCAGTGCAATCCTTTGAAGGGAATAGGTTTTTCCTCTTCTGAGATGCTGCCTATTTTGCCCTGTTCCTCAGTGATGGGAATCTGCTTTAAGCAGCAAGAAATCAATTCTCCTTCCTGGTATTGAGTCACAACAGAGAGCATGGTAGAAATTGTATGCACCACGATGTTTTTCTTTAGTCTGAGTGTTTAAAAATTCAGTATAATAATTAATACATATGAAATGGTAGAGAATCCACACAGAAGTTTGGAGAATTTCAGAATTATGGTGATTATACATTTCCATGCATGTAGGTGTTACGATCTTAGACTACATGGTCACATTTTTTCCCTGACACTCCACTTGCCAGAATACATAGGCTGGATGCACAAGGGAGACAAATTAAGATTGCATGTGCAGCTGTAAATGTGACATTTGGAAAGTCTGAAATAGAACAGAACTAACATTATTTTAATGTAGCTTTTTGTATGCATGCAAATAAGCTTGTGGCTTATGTTCATCTCCCAGGTGCTGAAGACTTTGATATTTGTTGTATTTAGTGGCTCTGTGCTTGTCACTTCTAGAAATGGGGAAGTGAAGCACTGTGGTGGAATGAAGGTTGCTCAGTGTGTTTCACTGCACCGCGAGTCAAATTACTGTTGGTGTTTAAGACACATTAATTCATTACAAGTTTGGAAAGACGTGTGCTATTGATTGTGTTCTGCCTGAGTAAGAATTTTCACAGTTTTCTCTCTCCTGTCCTCATCTGTAATGGCTTGTCTGCTGAGGATCACTTTTAGGCAGCTCTGATGTGGGTCCAGCTGTTTGTAAAATCTGGTTAGTTATTCAAAGAGTACCAGATTTTTTGTTACAGAAGAACTACTTTTTTAATAGGCTTTTACAAGTCAAATGGCAAAAAATAGAGTTTGTGAAGCTCATTCTGAGTGAGCTCACACTATATGAGCATCTGAGTGGTTCTGGTGACCAGAGCCACTTGGATGTGGTGGCATCCAGCTCCTCTATTTGTCTGTCAGTGTCTGGGTTACTGAACACCCCAAACTTGTGTGCACAAACCATCCTTGTGCTGAGGGGATACACATAGATCCCTCATTCTGAATTCTGGGCTTTGAATGATAATCAACAAATATTACCCTGTTTTTTGATAATAGCATCTGAAGTTGGGTTGGACATTAATGTCTTGGAAGTAACTAATTTTGTAATTATATCTTAGGAAGGCTTTAAAAAAGTCATTATGAAAAGTGAAGTCAAAGCCTTACTAATAATCTGCTTAAAATAACAAGTATAGGAAAAGTGGGGCCGTGGGGTAGGCATTGGAAGTGGTAGGCTTGTAAAAATGGGCATTTTTTTGGCTCTGCTATTCTTAAATGGATGCCATTGACTTAATGGGAAGAAAAAGTGATAAGGAATATGGTGACTCCTGGGAAAGCTGAGCTATGACCTGCTTTACTCCAAGCCATCGACCCTCAGGGTGGATTTGCAAAGTCTTAGATGAGCTTGGAAGGCATCAGCCTGTCCTGGCATGAGGAAAGGAGAGATGGAGGAGATGCAGCAATGGTGTGTTTTACTGTGTGCTGGACCAGCCAGAGTCAGGTCTTGCAGCTCTTCTTGCTCGTTTTCACCTGCACTGTTAATGAAGCTTTTGCACATTCTGGAGCAGCCATAAATCTGTGCACAACCTGTTTCTGCTTCCTTCAGAACCTGATACTTCCCCTTTCATATCACCCAATGCAGGTTCGGTCAATATCCACCTTATTCTCCTAAATGGGTCACCAAGGTGTGCACCAAGGCAATTATTTTACCGTTTTGATTGCATTATAAAAGCTGCACCTGGAATATCCAAAAAATATGGAAATATTTTGCACCCACAATTATCACAATCATTGCTTAATTCCTTAATGAAGATAAAAATGGCTTATTCCACTACAAAAAGGGAAAAGAAAATTGTCTGACCATATGGTGTCATCTCCACACAAGGAGTTTAAAACAGAGGGAAGCTGTTTCTCATAGATATGACAAAAAGCAAAGACATTTTACCACGAAGTGATGACTTTTTTGAAGAAGGTGCCCTTTATCCCAGAAACACCATAAGTATGACATGATGTGGCAGTTACCATGGCAACTAATTATTTTTTATTGAACAACAAGAATAAGCACAATAGCTTCACAAACCCAAGCATATCTTGGCAAGCAAGTTAAAATATCCTGAGGCATCATCAACATGTGCAGTTATCATTTTTATTTTCTTTCTTTTTTTTTCCTTTCAGAAGGTTTTAAAAATTTTTTTGAATACAAACAAATATATTAGATCATAAGCTAGAAGAGGTGTGTTGCTTTTTCATCTGACCTCTTCCTTTACCAAAATCTCCTCTTGACACTGTTGTGCTACTGGTGAGTCGTGGCCATTTAAGTTACAATGGGCAGCCTTGGTTTTGTGCTGGAACTGATGATTCCACATTTTCAGGAGATGCCCCAGTAAGGAGTGAAAGGTTGACAATTTAGCTGACAGGAGAACGTGACAAGGAAAACGGAACAGATGGGGCCCTTGAAAATACCATTCTTTAGAAGTATGTGGAATCAATTTAATCCACAATAACAGTACAATGAAGAATCTTATTCTGTAATTATGAGGCTGAAAGAGAGATGGTTTTGATCCAGATATTATTGATTTAGTTGACTGTGGGTAATAAAGTAATTCAGAAATTGTAGCATCTGGTTCAGGCCTGGCTGAAGTCAACTGCACATTCTTTTATTTAGAGGCCCTTTTAATAAATTGTAATGAGCTTTAATGAACATCACACTCAATATGTGAGTCAAGGGCGATGTATGTTACCAAAGTTGATGGAACTTTTGCTGTGTTTCCACACATGAGATGCAAGGAGAAAGTCCATGACACACTTCTTCATTTAACATCCGTAAGTGTGGAGGTCTGGATAACTTACTTCAGAAATACCAATGTTTTCAATAGCAAATATTAGTAAGCAAACATTCCCATCCAATGGTAGTTTACGTGCATGTAACTCAGTCTGTACAATTCCCGATGCTAAATTCATGCTCTCACTCCTGTTAGTGCAGACCATCTCAAAGGCAAATATCATATGAGCCTCAGTTGCAGAATTGCTGCTATAGTTTCAATTATGCATGCAGGCTCATCTGAGGACAGATCAGATGTGCTGCCAAAGCCAAACCATTTCAAGAATTTTTCCATCTCCTTTTGATAGATCAGAATGAAAGAAGAAAATCTCCATCTTGGTTCTTCCATTCAGGGTGACCTTATAACTGAATATTTCTGGTTTCATTCTAGCCTCAGCTTAGGGGAAAAAAAAAAAAAAAGATCCTTCAACCACACATTCAACCTCAGGTTCAATATTTTATTTTGGTTTGGTTCTGAGTCAGTTGTGTTAAACCAGTTAAGGTCAGATTTAGTCTGGAGAGGCTGCAAAATTACAGGATCAAATGACACAAGATGTCCCGTGGAACTGAATTGCATTAGAGGTTGCATAAACACCATTAATATTGCTTAACATTGCTGTGGCATCTGAAGCAGTAAGAAGTCAGAGTGAGCATGATGGAGAGTCTCCATGTGTAGTAAAAGTAGCTTTGTGTGATGTAGAATTGAACAAGACCTGCCAGGAAGGCTCATGTCTCACGGGAGGTGGTGCTTGTGTTCAGGGGGGTCTTGTTCAACAGCCCAGCCTGGATTAGGGGAAATGGCCTCTGAAAGGGGCAGGACAAAATCCCCATTGTCAGGCTGTCACTGTTGGCTGTCTTTTCACTGAAACACAAAAGAGATAATTATTTGTTCAGTGCTGTTGAAGATTTAGTGGTTCTGTTTGTAGAGTTGGAAGCACTGATTTCAGTGCCCTGCACCAATTCCGATGGAGATGAATTAATTTTGATGGTCCAAAAATGTTCCTGAGAAGCTCTATCCCATTGTGCTAATATGAGTGCCTAAAACATTATTTATTCTCGTTTTGGTTAAGACCAGTATAGCAAGTTACTAATTTTGGTACTCAGTCTCTAGAAAGTCACTACTCGCTTCTGCTGATATGGATACAGCAGAGTAACCTCTGAGGAAGGGGAGAGGTGGATTAATTTGTGAGGTGTTAGAAATTCTCATATTCCTGTAGGATGAGGCACTGGAGCCTCACTAGTTTTTTCAGGTACTTGATTCTTCAGTTGGTGAGTATGTTAGGTAGCACTGGGGTTCTCTCTGCTGCTGCTGAAGAAACTCCTCACATCACCTCTGTGTATGGGGAGACTTGGCTGTGTGATCATCAGGGCAGAAGGTGAGACTGGGAAATACTGCTAGGTCGAAAAATAAGATGTTGACACCCCCTCTCCGAAGTAATTTTAAAATTCATGTAAATACTGGAATTTCCATTCACAGTTAGTATTTATGTATGGTATCTTGATGAAATACTGCTTTTTAAACAGCAAAAGTACTTGGTCCTGTTAATCTGATTTACTGTGGAAAAGCCTGGAGTGTTAAAAACTGTTTTCAGAAAGATGCCTGTTCCTTCTAAAAAACCATCAGTGGGATGATGGCCTGTGCACAAATGTGGGTTTCATTCATGAAACGTAGAGCATTTGGCAGACTGACACAGCAGCCAGGAGAAGTGTCATTCTGGGATGACAGACTATAAAGATAAACAAGCCTTTGTGGAATTTGCAGTGAAAAGGGATCATTTATTAGAAGGATACATGCTTTCCCAAGCTTCTGCATTTTCTTTCTGGCACTCTGCTCCAGGTGCTCCAGACACGGCGAACAGAGCAGTGCCTGGAGTTTGAGAGCTGAGACAGTGGGAGACTGTGCTGGGATGAGCCCTCCTCTCACTACACGGATACACACCAGCTGAGAATGCAATCCTAACTGTGGATTGAGTTGGTCAGAGCTCAAAAAGAAATTTATTTTTATCATTGAAATAAACGCGTGCGGGCAGGAGATGCCGATGAGTTCACATTCCTCATCCAGCGCCCGTGAGGCTGATCCCTTTTCAGACATGACGGCAGGAGAAGTCGACTCTCAGGCAAGTGCACGTTGTGGGTCAGACCTCATTGACTTCTCCACTTTCCTAACACGATTATATTGTATCCAGCAGTGGGATGCTGACAGCGTTTTTTTCATTGTTACTGTAGGAGGACAAGGACAATGGGCTGCAAATTAGAAGTTCAGGGCAAATCAGTTACGTTATGTTATGTTTAAACATCATTTTGAAATGAAATATAACATGACATAATGTTATAAGGAAACAGATTTGACTGCCCAGGCACCTTTATACCAGTGCAGACACTGATGGGGCCTTGGAGGAATATTATATTATATTATGTTTACACTCTACTCAATATTCTCTTACAGCATGGTAAGTTTAAAGATGTTTTTGTTGTTGATGAGAATCACGTCCTGAAAATTTTTTCTGGATGATTTTCTTCAGCATTTTCTCCCCTATTGAATTTCTCCTCTATTTGCAGCACTGTGCTACATAGAGCTCACTTTCTTACAGATCAGTGCCTGGCTTTGTAGTTACCAGGAGGAATACTTGACTTTATCACATAGGCTTTTGCTGAGAGATTTCATCCTGTAGCTAGGTGACATGAACTTCATATCACTTGCAATTAGCATAAGAAAACATTAAAGGGAAAATAGTGTCTGCCATTTCCTACAGGACCAACAATTATTGAGACAGAGGTCTATGATATAGTTGGATTTGTCAGATGAGAAATATCAAGGCACATAGAAAAAGTTATGAAGCTGTATTCCTAAAAATGTAAGTGATATGTTGGGAATTACAGCTGGAAGGCTAAAAGTGACCTTTTTTTCATACTACTCTTTTAACCAGAAATACATCTGTGTGCATAAAAAAGAAGGAAAAACTCAAAAGGAATCATATAAGTTGTAAATAAAATAATAATATAGTACTTCTTCAATGATACATATTCCCTCCCCTCTCTCCTCTCAGGCTGGAAATCTTCCTTTACCATAAATTTCTGTGCCACCCAAAGAATTCTAGTTGGGAAGTAGCATTAAAGGCTGTAGCTGAAGTGTGGCAAAAGGGACAGGTATCAATTTTGGCAAGCAAAAGTTTACATCTAGTTGAAAATTCTGCTGAGTATCATAGCTCAGACCTTAAATCACATTGTGGATAAGTCTATACTGGAGTGCAATGGAGAATACCTAAATTAATGCTAACTAGTTACTCTTATCCCAGCACTCCAGGTATGGAGCCACTTTTCACCAAGTACCTAAAGAGCTGGCACTGAGCTCCAAGCTGCTGCAGGCAGAGCTCTGTGGAGGCCCAGTGGAGGCATTACCCACACCACTGAATGTTGATTCAGAAAACTGCACTGTTGCAGGAGCACTGGGGGTTGTAGGCTGTATGTTTTGACAGCCATGTATCTTCTGAAGCAAACCCCTCTCCCGAATAGGGATAGAGGAAATTGTTGATTATCTGTAGAAGAGGCATTTTCTGGCAGGGAAGGAGCTCTTCGTGCTCTCTGACTTAAAAGTATCTCCACCAAAGCCTTCAGTTTTCTGTGGATATCTATAAAGTAGCCCTTCTGGGCCCATCTGTGACATGAAACTGTACTCCCAGTTGTTTCTGATAAAGGCATTGAGTGCCCTGCAGCAAAAGTTTGAACTGGCAGACAAATCTCATGTCGTTAGCACTTGCTTTAATTTTCAAGAACAATAATTAGGCACTCAGATACCGGGGCGATGACTGTTGCAATCTGGAAAGCAGCACAATGAAATGCCTCAGCAGCATGCTTTGAAGCAGTAGCTCTTCCTCCTACCCTTTGCCTCCTACTCCGAAGTTTGTAGGAGATCCCATGCATATTACAGCAGAAGTGTGGTATGCACCGGCTGCACTCTGGAAATTTTCTCACAGGCGGCCAAAGGGTTTTTATTTCCCAAGCACACTTCTGTGGCAATACATGAGAACTATAGTGAAAGAAAATGTTTTGCCTTTTATCTGAACTTCAGCTGGACTCAAAGCGGTGAACGATGCTGAGCAGTCTTGTGTTAGCCTTGTAGAGCTCTTGACCCTGTGCTTAGGAGGGAAATTTGTGTGCAGTCCCTTTGAGAGCAGTGGCACTTGCACATCCACACCTTGTGCATCTTACCCAGTGCTCTTCACTCAAACCAGATCAGGCCTTTGGCATGTAACTGCCTCTGCTAATGCAGAAATAGAGGTAGGAAAAGCCACCTCAGCTGGTTCATCTGTCACTGAATGCAGAATGAGCTGTTCTCCGCAGCGAGGACCTGTGACACTGAGCAGTGTGAGTGATGGCACCTGCTCTGGGTCTTTCCAGAGGTGACTCACTGAGCCACTCACACCTTTAGTCTTTTCCTGCGGAGTCTTCCTGTGCTGGACATTATGTGGGGTTATACTGACATGGAAAGACATGCCCTTTCCATAAGGCTCCTTAAGAACCAGCCCTAGTAGGCTACACCTGATTAATTTAAAGGTGATTATCATAATCTGTAATACTGTTCTTGGGCTGCAGACATTGCAAGGGCAAATGGCAGCAGAATTTGATGTGAGAACTCTATTTTACAGGTAATATAGTATTAAGGTGAAATGTCATTTATCAGAGAAGCCCTCAGAAGGAGCTTCCAAATCACAATATTTGCAGGAGCAGCAGCCAGTGTGTGTGCTGCACTCTGTGTATGGAGGTGCAGGGCTCACATGCTCATCACCCTTCTCATCTCTTCATGCCATACTGAGTAGAGTCCCACTGCAACAACCACATTTAAGTATTGACACCCCCTCTCTGGCCTTGTCCCCACACAGCAGTGAGAGGTTGCTCCTCCTGCCCCATGCTTGGGCCTGACTGGTCTGGTGGGTTAAGATTTCCCCTTTCAGACACATTCTGGAGCTGCCCCTTTCTCTGCAAAACACAGCAAGCAGCAGTGGGTCCATAAGGAATATTTGAGGCCTTTGCATCTCCTCAGTCTCCTCCGAGCTGAGCAAGAGCACAGGGAGTTTATGGGCTTGGCTGTGGAGAGCACAAGGTCACACACAGGAGTTGCTGATTAAATGTTCATTTAGTGTTAATCCTGCAACTCATTAGAGAATAAACAATAGTTGTTGCACATTTTTCAAAGTCAGATATATTTAGAAATGCTCACATATAAAAAATACATTATTGCATTAATTTCATCTAAAGGTATTGAACATTTAGTGCAAAACACTAAAGGAGGTTATGAAAGGAATCATTAGTGTCCTTGTGGTGCTGAAGCATTTCTTAGCATCTACTATTTTAAGCATTACAAAGGGTCAAAAGAAGAGCTCAGGATCAGCTGTATGCTTAGAATTTTTTTGGCAGGATGGAGATGACTGAACACTTTAGCTAAGAAAGGAAGATGGGAGGGTCAACATGAGAAATTGGAAATGACATCTCTGGGCAGCCTTAATGAGACACACGCAGGCATGGGTCAATTCTCTTGATGACGTATCAAGCTCAGAATCACATGAATCCAAACCCCTGTGTATATTGGTTGCGAGTGTGGAGCTTTAGATGAAGTTTAATTCCAGTTTAGCAACTTCTGGGGCGTTAAAGAATAAGGCAGCTGTTCATGTTATTCTGTAAACCTGCAATGGACTAAACAAATGAGTCAGTGCATCACGTTAGTGTGTCCATGTGTGTACAATATGAATGTGTATGTGATGTGTGTTTTTATGTGCACATGCACCCAGAGCCATGGTTATGTAGCCATCTCTCTGCAATATCTGCAAGAGTTATTCAATGACATCATTTCATTAGATCAGCTCTGCCTTTCACTAACATGTCTGGGTTTTTTATGTGACGTGGTACAACAATAACATGTAAAAACAATCTGAGAGCATAAAAATGCAAAGATCTGTATAAATTAAGAGAAGAAGATGAAGAAGACATAGGCTTTGGTCAATTTACTTACACCTTTTTTTCACACTTTGAAGAAAATGGGCAAAAGATAGTGAGAACAGAAATGTAAACTCTTGGAGGCTGCAATTGTAGTTAACACCCATGAAATCCTCTCATTTCAGTGCCTAGTAAAATGTTTTATAGACCCTCTTAATGCTGTGCAAACCTTTTACAATTAATAAGCAATTATCAGCCTGTTAAGGAGGTGGCACAACACTGCAGACTTTGACAGTTGACTCATTTTGTAGACAAATATGTTGTCGGCCATTAGGTGTAGCTTCTGGAGAGATTTCTTTGAAGATGATTACAAATCAGTACTTGGAACAAGGAAATTCACCCCGTTATTGACAGAGATTTAAAATCAAACAAACTCTATCAGTGATCAAAAGGTGCATCTGCTCTTTGAAAGGCAAAGTTTAGTGCTCCATAAATTCAAACGGCATCACTCATGTGATCTATGGGACCAATATTAAAATAAGCAATTGTCAGTTCTGCCACTGCTGCATTGAGTACTTAAAAGTCATTAGTTTTAAGGGGCTCCACTGGCAATGTAGGGTCGATGTGCATTGATAAGTTTTCTCTAATCAATAGTGTGGGCAATAGTAAATCTTCTTAGCTGACAAACCCATCTTCAATTTAAAATCAGATTATTACTCTTTGTTCTAGTGTATAAGATATCACGTTTTACAGAAAGTAGGTCCATATCTGAAGAAGGATAATGATAAAAATATTAGAAAGAGAGGCAAGTTTACTTGGCATATTTGTTATTTCTTTTACTAAGGATAAGTTTTGCAAGGCAGTACCAGATCTTTGCTTACAGACTCCAAGCAATAGGGCGATAATTAGAAAGGGTGGCTCTGTCTAATTCAGAAAGAAAATGGCAAGAAATGAAAAAAGCAGCGGGAAGGTCTATGTGGGGAAAAATGCCTTCTGTTTTTGATCCAATGAAGTGCTTACTTCATGCTCTTACATAGATGTGTTTATTCTGGGAGCACTGTTCCCCAAAATGGTTAAAACCCCTCTGCAGCCCATCTGTGCAATCCCAGAGCAGCTCTGCCAGGGGCAGGAGAGCCAGGCTCTGCTGTGGGCATCCACAGGGCTCTGGGGGCACAGAACCCAGCCAGCCTGCCCAGCTGAGCAGCAGCTTTTGGGGCTCTTGGTGATTTCCCCACTCCTCAGTCAGATTGGAAATACCTCCAGTTGTTCTTGGCAGTCCAATGTGTCCCTTGGCTGCAGCTGTGAGTCTCTGTTTTGCTTCTGATTCCTCCTCTGACCAGCCTGCCTGGGCTTTGCTGCCTGTATTTGATCCCTCCTGCAAACTCTGCTTGTTGTACCTCCACCCTGGCTTCCTGACCCTTCCCTTGGCTTCCCAACATGCCTTCTACTCACCCTTTGGCTCCCTAGTTTTGGGTTTCTTGGCCGAAAATATGGTCATTCCTGTTTAAAACCTTGGATGAGGCAAACACTTTCTTTTTGGTCTTCTCTGGGTTTGGGCAGAGGCAGGTCTCCCTGTTGTCTGCAGTTAGTTCCAAACCCACCTTGAGCCCGGCTCTGACCTGCAGGCCCTGACTGCAATGTGCTGCCTGTCAGTCCTACATTTTCAGTAAGGTCAGCTGGGTTTATGTGTGGGGACATAAAAAAGGGATGTGTCTGCCTGAAGCTCATTTTGAGTTTGTTGTGGCAGTTGGACACATAACATGGTCCATCCGTGGTTATGCCTGCACTGCTGTCTTGCATGGTGCTTGTGGATAAAACGTGGTTTATGTTTTCCTAGCACTGCTAGTCCTGCTGCACTCACAAACACACATATCTCTTGTTGATCAGGATCAGCTATGGCTTAAATTCAGTCAGTAGCACTTTTGGGAAAATATTTCTGTGTTCCTTTAAACTAAGGAACGATTTTTCATATTGAGTTGTATTCTGAGACTTAGTACAACATCCTACAACAATAAAATATCTAGGATTCCTTCCCTGATGCACACATAGCCCCATAATTTCAGCAGGACAACCTTCATTTGCAGGTTGGACTTGATGACCTTGGAGGTCTTTTCCAGCCTTAATGATTCTATATGGTAACATGGGCAAGGAAAGCTCAGGAAGAAGCAGGGAATGAGGTGATCTCAAACAGCATCACCTCCATATCCTGCAGTGTGGAGGATTTATCACCCAGCAGAGTGAATGTCTCCTACAGCAATGATAAAACTGGTCACTATTTCAAGTGACATGCAGGTGATGTGTGGGAGTTGTGCTGGGGTTGCCCACAGGGGGCTGTTTGAGTCCCTCTACCTGAGCATGATTGGAAGAGCAGAAGGAGCTGGGAAAGTCCTCTGGTGTTGTGGCACTGCAGGTTGTCCTTGGCTGCCCCCAGATGTCAGAGACCTCCCAGGAGGGTGTTCTGGTCTCTACACACGGTTAGGACAGGGTAGATTTGCTTGATGTGAATCCAGCTTGGCTGCATCCCTACGGCAGCAAACCCTCCCACTGATTTTATGCTCTGAGGAACTGCATTTCCTACAGACCTTAAGATGATGTTTATGGAAATGTGTGGTTTTGGTGCTGAAGGTCTCAATCTTGATCCTCACGAGTCCCTTCCGAACGGAGATATTCCATGACTCCATGATCTCTGGCATGACCAGGGTGGCAGCTGCAGCAGGGGACTGCAGCAGGGCTGTGCTCCATGCCCATGGAGCAGGAGGGCAGCAGCAGTTGGAGGAGGTGACCTGCCATGTGTGACACCAGGTATATGAGAGTAACCAATGACTGCATCCAAAATGAGTCATCCATATGCAGAGGTTTGATGTGGTAAATTCTAAAGGTATAAGCGAGAGGAAAAACATGTTCCCTGTAGGCACAAATTAAGATATTTTACTCTGGCTCTGTGTCACTGTTATTGTTTTTGTTTTTCACTCGAGCAAGAGACTGTTCTGAATCAGAGTTTAATTTGCAAATGTGTTTCCAATTCCCCTGGTGAACGTAGCAGAGTGTGTATAAATAGATTCTTACTATGAAGCAGAATGCCAACATGTAACCCAAATCCTTGCATTTAGGATTTACATCTTATTTTCAGATGTTCACTTTCCCAAGATGTATTTTTTCTTAATGGAATAACTTCATAGTCTTCCCAATAATTCTGACATTAAATAAATCTAAAGAACTTTTCATGTATGCCGAGTACAGTGGTTCTAGGGAATGACATTTGGATTTGGTTGAAGTTTCATAATACAAAACAATAACTCAGAGCTAAAAATCCTGCAAGTAAAGAAAAATGTAGTATTTTGAAATGTAATTCGATTATATGAAAGTGAAATGCCAGTGCTATGTTACATTACCAAATTAAGTTTACTGGATTTACCAGCACGGACTGGAATTGCACAGCCAACTTGAGGGGTGGGTAGAGCAGCAATTTCAAGCTCTGGTGGGTTAAGTGCAGGGGTTTCAAAACCTGTTACTCCCATTGTCACACTCCTGCCTCTCCAGGTATCCACGTGTCACCCGTGGTGGTTCAAGTACCCCCCGGGCAATAAACGGAGCCAGCTCAAGCATAACTGCATCCCATTAGGCTGACATTAACCTCTGGCAGGAGGATGAGGCAGAGACCTAGAAATACTGTTCATTTAAACTGCCATTCCTAAATTCCACTAGAGCTTGACTCACAGAGATCTTTTATCTTCCTCTGCTCTTAGGAAAGCATCTAAGCACATGTAGGATGAGACCTGAGCATATGGATGCTTAGGCCTGTGCAGGTCAGACTGAGATTGAACAAATGTGATAAAGTATGTCAAGAGACAAGAGCTTCATGGATGAAATGTGCAGTAGCTTCCAGAATCCAATGATCCTGATAGACTCTTTTCAACAGATTGCAGTGGTTTTTAAATCTAATCTTGTGAATATGTTTTTTTATTCACTATAGAGTTTTGTGCAAAGCCACCCGTATATATTTGAAAGTGAGGGCATAATTATCCATACTTATTCATACCATAAGAAGTAGTTAATGCTTCATCAGGGCAAATATTTGAGCTTATCAGTCTACATGAAAATATAGACTAATATGAATTTTTTAAAGTCAGGATAAACTGGGTGGATAAATATCTTACAATGAAAAAAGAAAAATTCTTGCCAGAGACTGGTGAAACTATGAATTGTAAGTGTTCAGGGTAATACTTCTGTGAACTAACAGATAAGGAACCTTGAAAAAGTCAAGAATAAATAAAAAAATCAATGGCTTAATCTGAAAACCATTTTGGTGTGTTGTTAGAATTAGACGAGATTTTTCTGTGTTTGGCTGTACAGTACTACACTTCACACTTTTATCATGAATGATGAATATTTGTGGAAGCTTATCGTTTACTTAAAAATCTTAGCTTTTATTTCAGAAAACAGATCTATAGCTGGATAAAAAAGCTTTTAAATATGACCAGTGTTCATACAAAAAACATATAGAACCACATAATAAAACTAGACCAGCCATATCTTTTTGGTTATGCACTCATTCATATCAAAAACTTATTATTAAATGAACAAGACCAAGATACATTCAGTTATTCCTGAGGGTTATGTCTAGGTGCTGTAACCAAATCATGTTTGATATCTGGAGAAGCTGAGTGGGACTTGGGAATCTAAATGTAGCCTGTACTTTTTAGTCAAGGTGAAGGAGAGGAAAGTGGAGATGTTAAGGCACGCAGCAACCCAACCAGGTGAGCATCAGATCAAAGTCCACCTGAAGATGAGGAAATAGAAATTCCTATGAGATACCTGAGCAGTGTGAATGACAACAGTAGAGTGAGGGCAAGGAAAAGAGAGACACCCACAACATTTCTGAGTTCATCTCATGCTTCGGAGGAGTTTGGTTTGTGATTCTTTTTGGGTGATTTATGATTTGTGTACATGGCAGTGCTGTACTTATGAGAAAAGTTACATTGTCCTCCAAGTAAATATATGTGTAATTTTCTCAGGGGATTACACTAAGCACTACACAATACTTTATTTCAACAACAGCTAGAACAGCTCCCCATACAGAAACTATTCTCTTCTAATAATGGCCCTTTATTGTAGTTGCCTTAGACTGGATTGGAAACAGCCAGAAATTTCTTTTGTCTAAATATTTTTGTCACTGCTTGTTTTCTGTGTGGTGTAACATGACTGGAAGATTAATGTTTATCTTCTGAATGTCCATTATCAATTTTAAATCTGAATGGCACATGCACAACAATTTGTCCCTGCCTATGGCAGCAGATTGTCAAGCAGAATTATAAAGTATTGCACTGTCTTCCATGGTAAAAGCTATTCTACTGCTTAGGTGGAATTATTTGATTAGTTCGGGAAACTAATAGCTCATAAATAATTGAAGTCTAAACTCAACCCTTCAATTGGATAAGGTTCAACATCATGAGAGATTGTATTTGCTTCAGTTTTGTTGCTGAGGGCTTGAAAATATACTGTGTAGATATCAAAGAGCTGTCAAGCAAGATTTCTAACAGGTTGAGTGCATTGAGAAAAGAGTTAAAGTCTAAGCATGAGTGATAGTGTTTGCATAGTAAAGCAGAGATTATGGCACTGCTGGACTGTAAGGAGATGACTGATGTTATACTGAGCTAATAATGCTTATGAAGCTTGAGAAAATGTACAACACAAATTATTTTTCTCTCTTGAAAATGGCATTTGAAATCTACTCAGAGGAACTGAATTGGTTCCCACTTGAAGCCCTGCAGGGGAAAAAACACATGCCAAAGGCAGACTGGAGGGAAGCATAGTTGTTTGCAAATATTTTACTGCTCCTCAGCTGGGCTTTCAGCTCGCACTGCGGCTGTGTGGATGGGAGGCTGCCCAGGGTCCTCCTTGTTGGGTCTTCAGGGCATCCATTTGGCATTTCTGATCTGGACTGTGGGGAGAGATTTCTTGTCACTCAAACACAGGTATGCTTTGAAAACCAGTGTGCCTTGGTTAGAAAATTCTGGGTGATTAAAAGAGAAACTCCTAATGAAGATGCATGAAACTTGGGATCCTTATATTCTTAGAAAGGTGGCACCCCAAAAGATGGGGTGTAGACTATGTCCCACATAGATTTATAATCCAGACATTTTTAGCAGGACTAGAGAAAATATTATATGCAAAGCATTTATGTCACTGAATTGCCAGTGATATGTGGGCTTCTATAAAGAAACCACCCAGATGGTGTCATTAGAGAAAAGTTTTGGAATGCCTGGTGTATTAAGGCCCATCTGGTGTCCTCAGAAGTGCTGATTCCTTGACTTCAGATGCGTAGTGGGTAAGCCATGCCTTTGAACCTTATAGTCTGAAAAGAGAGAAGAGAGAACTTTTGCCTTCTGAATTTTGGTTTTGAAAAATGTATTTTAAGTCAAGAATTCTTCTTCGGGAGACCACAATATGTGAGAGTCATAATACCAGGGAATTTGAGTTGGGTGTAGATATTCTTGGCATGTCACTAATCTCAGAGCCTTAACTATATCATGGAGCTGAAGAATCAGTGTAGGAACTTCCCAATAATCTGCGTCAGAAAATTGATTTCAGATAGACTTGTAAGTACTCAGTAGGGGTCCAGTTTTAGATAGCCTTAAAACCTGACCTTTAAAAGGTGCTATTCCAGACACCTTCAGTAATTGTGCCTCTGGAAAACTTCATTCCTGCATCTGTACAGTTCCGCAGCTTGTGGTCACCTAATTTATTTTGGTGGTATTTGAAGTCTATTACCATTTGTTTGTGGGGTTTCTAGTTGTCTGATTTCTTGGTAAATCCTGCAATACTAAATTGCTCTTCCTTACCTCCAAGAGTGTTGCCATGTTCTCACCACCTGCCTTTGAGTAACAATTGCTCCACAACCGTTCTGAAAACAAAGATGCTGTCAAGATACAAGTATTTCAGAAGATTTAACTTTTTTTTTTTTTTTTTACCTTTGGCATTTGTTTTATCTTTGTGTTCCTGTTGGGTAATTAGAAAATCTCTTTGCAGTATATTTTAGGATTAATTATATTTTTTTCTTACAATTTCTTTAATTCTTAATTAAAAATGGTAGGTGGTGATAATAAATAACAAGGAAAATCAATATGAAGTTGAACTATTTTAAACTCATTAGTACATATTCAATTAGGTATTCTGTATTATGGGTAAAGAACAAAAATGTTTATTTAAAGGCACTTCAGTGAAAGGAAGATTTAATTTTTAATATCTCAAAAGAAATATGCACCATTTTCACTTTTATTTCCATTACACCAAATGTAGGTGATCCAATCTCTTCTGGAGTTAGAACAAGCCATTCCTACTGCCCCTTATTCACTTTCAGATAAAGCAGCAGACAATCAAGTCTTTCCTCCACAGCACATTTAGTGTGCCAAAAATATTGCCTACTTGCAAACACAAGTGTCATCAGATGGATTATTTCTGAACGAAAAATGAAATACTGGTGCCTATTAAAACACTTTAATGGAAACTGCAAGCGATGGAATAAGACTTAATTTTGTTTTCAAGTTTTGGCCTGGAGCCTCCCTTCTGTAATTGTTCTCCTGGACTGTACATGTAGAAACAGGAATGCAGCGAGGATTTATCCTCACCCTGAGTTTCTTCATCCCATTTCAGATGTGAAGGTAAGGACATCATCACAATGCCAGAGCCTTTGTGTGGCATGGGAAGGCCGAAAGAGGAGATAAAGGGTGTTAAATATCCCATGTCTGGTGCCTGGAGCATCGAGTGGGATTTGGTACATGGCTTTAAGGTTGTATTGGAGGAAGGGGAGCAGCTGCAGGGACAAAGCTGGTGCCTGCAGCATGGCTGAGACCTCCCTTGGGAGAAGGGATCATCCTCTTACCTACAGCCTGCCCTCGCTGAGATCTCTTCCTCCTCCTGCCCTGGGAAAGAGAGACACTCAAAGGGAAGGGTGGAAACCAGCATGGTGAAAGTAAGACCTTTTGTTCCCCCAAATGTTGTCATTGAAACCTTATTTAAGCAGACAAACTGTATCCTGAATGTTTATCAGAAAAAATGAGTTAGGTAATGCTTTGGAAGGCTGGTCAGGAATTTTGTTTCAGAGCTCTCTGTGAATAACTCAGCGGGATCAGATGCTGTATCTCCATGTGATAACATACTGTCAGTGTCCAGAAAGGTATTTTTGCCCAGAACTAAGCTGCCAGGAAGTCTAAAGGAGAATACCCTTCCAAATGCTGCAGGATTTTGTTATTTGTACAGATCTGCACAAAAAATGAACACTCTGTCCCTGCTCTGAGGGCCTGGGTCGGGAATTTTTTACAAGTACCTGATGCATAAATGAAAAATACACAAATTCTCATTTGTAAAAGGTGTCGTACAAATATGGCGTCCAGTAAACAATTAGTTTTTCAGGAACAATAACAGCAATAGGAAAAGTTTTTGCCCTCTCCATGCACATTAGTGAGAAATATTCTAAATTCTGTAAGTGAGCTGGAGGCTCTATTCTGCTCAACAAATAGGGAATGGATACCTTGATATATAGGGGAATGGACGACTATCTCAGAAGGTGGCTTCTGATCACCCATAAATGCTTTATAACCTGCATAATGCAAGGACTATCAGTATGGACCTTAATAGCTGTGCTGGGGAGTGTGCACACTCGCTGCCAAACCCTTCTGTGTGCTGCTCCCTGATAGGAGAGATGAATGTCAGTGCTTTGCCCTCTGCACAATCTGATCTGGGCAGGGCTTCAGCCTGCACTGCCAGCCAAGACAGAGCTGCTCACACCAGTCTGCAGCACTGGAGCCTTTTTCACCATGCAAATAATTACTGTAAATTAATAGAACTATTACCATGTGAGAAATCACTTTGAACCCAAGCTATGCCATTTTACAAAGGCCAGATTTGAATAGCATGCATAATTAGTTTGGCTGATTAATTAGTTAACACTGGTATAAAGTAAGAATGTGATGGACCTGCTTTCCAGTGATAGTAAGACCTTTTTAGATCAGTTTTTTGGCAGGAAATTATTGCTCAAAGTTGTTAGAAACCACTCTAAGCATGGCTCTGTGTTTTCATACAGGTGCCACTCTTCAGCATGATAAGCAAATACTGTAAAAATATCTGCAAATATCTGATTCAGGTTCAGGTCCATATTTTGTGTTGTCTTCCAAGAGTACAAGAGGAATGTAAAATCAAAGTGCCCATGAGTGTCCATTGCACACTCAAGTGCTTGTGGAAATGGGGTTGTAAATTTGCACAAATAATGATGGGAAAAGATTTGTACTTGTGTGATTGAAGGTGTGCCAAGGTTTCTACCTTCTTGTAAATCTGCCTGAGTGGATGTTAAGGGTATGCTTTCAAAAACCACATGAAAATTTTGTCTTTAACTTTGCTTTCTGTGAATATAGTATTTTCATTTGGAAACAGACTCTAAAGCTGAGCCAAGTGTATTACAGAGCTCTCCCCAACTGCGTGGTATAATAACAGCTTGGCTGTTGTAATGGTCAGAGTTAATGAGGGACTTTAAAAAAAAAGTTGAAGGTATTAATAAATAACACTTAGATTTATCAGCCTTTGGTTATTTCCAATTCTGAAAGAAATGAGTTGCATAGAGTGAGATAAATGCTGATTTATTTTTGGAATTATAATGTGTTACAATTCAAGATCAGATTAGGGTCAATTTACACTAAGTCTACTTTGAAACTATTATATAAGCGAGCCAGAGTAGGTCACTATGTCCTGCTCTGCATACAAAAAGCTCCCAGACTCAGTGTCTATAAATAAAGATCAGGCTAAACCAGACAAGCAGCTTGAGTCTAATATTGGGAAGATCATTTTGTGCTACCTTCTGTAAATAATTACGCTTTAGTCCAAGCGAGAAGGGAGAACACACTATCATCTGGTGTGCACCATGCACAGAGAGTGAACAAGATTATGTTTTGGCATTAATATCAGCATTAATAAATAACCATTCCTAGCTCTCAGCAAACTCCAAGACTAAAATATGAGCCAGAAGAGTGGGTGATGTTCAGTTTTATTTACCCGTCCACTTACCTATCATATTTTGTTTTGCAGTGTCAGAAGACAAAATAGCATGGCAAGGTTTACTTGTGAGATGCTGTTGCCCTAGTTACCAGCCTCATATCAGGGTTAAGGTTGACAGTGTGGGCTCATTCCTTAATCTCAGCTCAGGTTGCTCACAAGGGAAGAGGCTTTAATGTTAACTGAGCCTGTCTTTGGCTTGGGGAGTTAGGCCTTTAACAATGCACCGGGGAGTATTTCTTCTTTGTGGCTGTCACAGCCTGTCTGGGGAGTGGGAAAGGGAATGGTGGTGTGGGGGAGGGCAGACCTCACTGCTTTGAGGCTTATTAAATGATGGAGGAGGGGATTATTGGTGGGAGCAGGGCTGTGGGCTTTGTGCTGCAGCCTGGCAGAGGATGGGTTTTTGTTACAATCCCCTGCAGGCAGCTCGGATAGGATTGCTCCCTGGTGGGTGCTGTATGGCCCTGGAGGGTTTCACTGCAGTTGGAGTAACAGAAGAAGGTGCAGAGTTTGGCTTGGGATGGCAGGTGTATGCAAATATATTCTACCTGCTTTGAAGTGCTGAAGGAAAGGGTGAATTAATGAGCTGGTGCCACTGCCAGCTCTGCCAGTCAGGAATGGTTCAGGCTAAAATTGTTATCCTGGGTAGTCACCTGCTCTGCTGGAATTAACTCTGTAACTCTCTTAGCTCCCAGGCTAGCTCCTTTTTCTGCTTACAGTTCTCTGCTTCTTACATGCCACCCAAAGTCTTGGATAATCTAAGACATTTAAGTGTGTTGTTGAGACCAAGCATCTGGTCCTGACCTGCCTTGAGGTGTTCTTCATCCTTGTCTTGTTGGGGCCTGACCTGGATGATTTTCTCAGTGACCATGTGTCACTCTGATTTGATCAACTTTGTCCCAAAATACACCGAAAAATGCTGTATTGTTTAAAAGTTTGGAAGGGGGAGCAGGCATCCCAACACAAACCCTTCTTCTCTTATGTGAGCCTAGTGACTGAGCTGCTGGAGCTTGTGTTTGGGTACCTCCTTTGGCTGTGGAAGTTGGGATTTGTATCTCACTTTCCCAATAAACCATACCATGTTGGAGGGTACAGTATTGGAATTTAATCAAGAAAGGAAAAAAAAAATCTAAATTTTAGGGGCAGATGATCTTACCAGGGAAAGGCATAAGAATGGTTAGAAAGCACTATTTCCCTGCTGCCAGTCTTTCTTCTGGTGCAAGGGATCCTTTGTATTCTCATCTGTGAAGTCATTAGTGCTCATGGAGCAATAACCTCAATCTATAGCTAAACATAGGGTGTCCATTAGGTGTGGTTTTCATACCTGAAAGGATCCACAATCATTTCCTCAGCTCATGAAAGTGCTTTATTAATTCTTTTCTTGAGCCATTAATTTTCTTCACCCACTGTTACTTGTTTTCAGTCATCCATTATAGGGACTGGGATATTTGTGTGCTATCATGACAGGTATTTCATACTTCTCACTGTTCTGTAAAGATAATGCCATGAACAAATCACTTGAAGATAAGACCCTCCGTGTTCCATATCAGTTAGCCAGAGACCTATACATCATCAGAACAGTTGCTTTTTACAGTATCTTTTCCATATGCTGGTTTTAACCATGGCATTGAAGCTGTGTGCAGGGAGCAGGTTGCAGCTGGGGCTGCGTGTGTAAGGAGACAAACCCCCGGCTGAGATCTCTGTGCTCCATGTTGGCCTTTCCTCATCTCTCTTCCTTAGCATATTATTTGAGTTTACACATCAAGATAAGATTCCCTCTAACTGCCAGTCAGGCAAACTTAACCTGGAATCTGATAATTAACTTGTGTTCTGCTTCATACATCAGCAGCTGCCATGAGAATGGGAGTTGTTGCTGCTGCTTTTGCAAATGATGCTTGGAGCCAGACTGATGCAGACTGGGTGTTACACAGCTGTATTTGCTCCAGCTGCCCCAGCCTACCTTTGGCAATCTGCTTTTGTCGATTAAGGACCTGATCTGCAGGGGATGTAAATCATCACAGCTCTACCGAGTTCAATAGAAGATCTTTCTGTTTCTTTCCCATGTGTTCATAGGAGAGTTTGCACCCTTTTCCTTCTGTTTCTGTTCTTTCTCTGCAAGAGACCAAAAGTGGGAGGTCCCTTCTGTGCCAGAGTTGTGAGCTGAAAGGGGGTCAGCATGCAGAAACCCTCGCTGATGCCATTGATGCATACAAACCACAGCAGATACACATCAGCTCTGTTCTGCAGTTAATTAGTTGCGTGCAGTCACAGTGGCTGGACATGGAACAGCACATACATTTCTTAAGATGTACTCTAAAAATCAATACTTAATGCCTGTCTGGCAAAGAGAGAGCAGCAGCAGGTCCAGGTTGGCAGAGCTGAAGGAACTGAGCAGCCACAGTGGATATGGAGATGAGAGTTGGTTCTTCGGAGCAGACGGGTTGCGTTTGTCCCAGTCTGATTTACTTTGCATACTCCTAAATGCACTTTCCAGCCTTTTCCTATCAAGATGATTTATAATTGTTGCAGATGGTGTCTAGGCTAATCCCTGATGAGAACTCTCTTGAGCTTCTGACAAATTTGAATCTGTAGCCATGTATCCCATCAGGAGTGCTGAGGCATCTCTCTAACATGCTACAGAAAATACAAAACACAGTAACCATAGATGGACAAAACAGAATCCATTTAAACATTTATTAATATCAAAGAATGAAATGTTTCCTATTTTACTCATTAAAAGAAAACATAATTATGGACCGGTATTATCTTGCTACCAAACAGATTTTTCTTACCTAATTGATGTTAATAAACCATCAGTTAATGGTGTAGACAACAGAAAGGGATGCTATAGAGCCAGGAATTGTCAAAAGGTAATACATAAAATGAGGCAGGTGGTAACAGAAATAACCCCTCCCTAAGACCACAATGAAACGTGGGCACTGACTGACTCAGGCAGAATATCTTTATTTTGACCCAGTGCAAATTCTTATCAGGATAGCACACTACTTACTGCAGAAAAGATCTGTGGTATTCCTCCAAAAGTAGGTGGTCACAACCCACCAACTGTAAATATTCTCCCTGGACTCTCTTAAGCAGGAGGAATCAAACAGATGAAATTCTGCCTGCTTCAAACTTTAATGAATGTCTTAGCAATATTAAGCCAGTAATTGAGTTGTACTGTATGTCAAAGCAGAAGTGAAATCTGTTCACATCTCTGAACTGTGTCTTGCTGGATGCCTGCACCAGGCCAGGATGCTCAGTGGAAGTGAGCTATAGCTGAGCAGCCACCAAAAATAAACACTTTCATTCATTTTAATATGAATACATTGCTGTGGACACACAAACAACATCTGGCAAATGGTGCCTGAGTAGTTACATGGATGACAGCACATTTAGTATTCTGTACCTAATAAAACATCCAGAAAATATCTACATTTTCAGTATTTTTCCTAGTGGGGCTCATCCTAAATTTAATTGAAGGTCTTGTTAATAGATGTAAAATGGTGGTTTGGATCTTCTTTTCCAAGAAGTGCCAATTCCTGACTTGATGTACTGTGGATGCTTCTTTCAACCCTAACATCATAATCGTTTGTGGCTCATGTCAAGAAGCTTGCTGCTCCATCTAGTAGAAGATACCAGTGACACCAGTTATTTGGCCAATATGTCAATCCACTGAAGTCCACGGCCTATGTGCAAAAAAATAGTCTACATTCAAAGCTGTGTCAAGGTAATTTGGCCTCTTTTTTTGCCAAGGGATTTTACTTCTTTCACTGCTTCCTTTCCATGGTCCTTTTGCCCCTGTTGCCACTTTCTGTTCTGTCTTCTATCTGGGCTAGAGAAATGGTGGACATTAGGAAATTGTTCCTACATGTTACTTGTTCAGTGCTGCACTTATGGCTCAAATTAGACCTCTGAGACCTTGGCTTCAGGGAATTAGAGTAACAGGGACCTTTCCTCTTAATGCTTCAGTGGCACAGGCCTTGGACTGAACTCGAGCAGAATGTATGGTTTCCATTCAAATGCACGTGCGAAACACCTCTAAGGAATTCTGGTTTCCTACAGATCCTCAAGGAGCAGAAGTTCTCTCTGTTCAGAAACATTCTCATCTCCTTTGTGCTGTAGTAAATTCAGAGCGATGGCGGAAGATGGGTTTATAGAGGAGCATCTGTGACGAGATTCTGGCTCATCAAATGCTTAAAACTCTTGCAATATTTGGATGTTGTCTGCATAAGCAAAGAGTTTTTGAAAGATCCACATCTGGAACACACCTGTTTTTGCCAAGCTGGCTAAATCTCTTTCTCAGGGATTTTGTACTGGCATTTCAGCTGACAGTTTGTCTCTATTTCAGTCACTTCATTTTCTGCCTCATGCTTGAGGAGACGGGATTCTGTCATTTCAGTTCAGCTTCTTTTCTGATCTCTGAAAATGAGTTTCCCAAACCAGTTGTCCCTGGATGCAGAGGATCATGATGCTGCTTCTGTATTATCCTGGCCTTCTGTCTCTTCTCTGTGACAGTCTTCCAGGCAGGAAGATGCTCTTTTTTGCATATCCATGGAGCAGCAGAATCCTGACACAAGAGGGAACCACGTGGCTTGTGCCTGATGGACGCATTTCCTGGTCAGAGCTGAGGGCTCATTGCACTAACTCTCATTTGTTCAGATCCATGCTCACATGACAATGTCTAAGTGATTTTGCAAGCGTGGTAATTGCATACACAAGCAAAGAATTAAATGTGTATTCCTGACCAGATATCAAGCTGTTAATGCCCAGCTTATAAATTTTAAATATTTGCAACTAACAGCTTCCAAGGAACTGCAGATCAAGAACGATCTGTAGGAGGTATTCGGAAAATAATTTTAAATAATGAATACTGCTAAGATGACCATGATCTACTTGCCAATGACACTTGCAGACAACAGTAACTGCAATGAAATATTCAGCCAATGCTATTCAAAATTATACATTTTTCTCAAAACCATAATTTATGAGCCATAACAGTAAGTATGAGACAGACTTACAAAGGTCTATTCTGTGCTTCTTATGGAAGATTAAAATGAAAAGCAGTTAGTTTGGAAACTGCAGACCTTGTTTCAGAATTGTCGTCTGCTCTGTTTACTGACAGTGACTTTTGCTGCTTGTTTACTGCAATTTACTTAGTTACAGCATAAGTTACACATGATTATCTTCTAAATATGATGCTTAGCTGACATCTGTCAAGTTTAAAAGTCATAATGGATGCTATTAGTCATTGAGATGATCCAAAGGCATAAGCATTGGTATGACAACAAACCTCCATAGTCTTTTTTAAAGCTGTAGCAATTTATAAAGAGAATTTTGGGTGGGTTCTACCTGCTCAGAAGTGAGATGATTTTAGTGCCTAAAAGGCTGGCAAAAACAGAAGTCAGGCAGAAGTGTACAGCTGGTGGTCACGGAAACAGTTATCAGAATAATATCAATTAACCAAGCAAAAGACATTGTTTATATCCTTTGTTTGCTGCAAAGGAGCAGTAAGTTTAAGATCTCTGCTATTTGTGTCAGAAACCTCATTTCTAATGGGCTTATAAAACAGTTTCAAACTGTACCAAGCTGCTATTGCTGTGCAAGTCCTCATCTCTAATGCTAATTAATATTCCTCTAACTTCCTTTTCATTTTTAAAAGCAGTTCAAAATAAAATTTCTTGGATGTCTCAGATGCTTTTTAAATTTTAATTTAAGGAAAAAGCAGATGCTTAAAAGCCCCGTCTTCAAGCCATTAAGGCTTGAGGCAACTCCTAATGAAGTCAGAGACCAAATATTGTCTGAGTTTAATGAGTAGATGTCAGCAAACCACCGACTTGCCCTTGGGGGCTCGGACATCCATGGGCCAGGAGGGGGTCACAGCAGTTACGTTTGACGCCAGAGTCTGTGCACAGTTTTTGGAAGTGTGGTCAGCCACCCTCCTCACACTTGGCTTGGCTTAGTGACATCTTCTATGCAGCCTCTGTAACCACATGGATGGCTCCACTTTCAGGGAAACCTTCTGTACATTCAGAAGGTTGGACAATGTTTCAGAAGATAACCCTGGTCAAAGGCAGTGACTTTTCCTGCTGGAATGAGCTGTGTGCTAGGGTTATGTTCTTAATGGATATTACTGGCTTTGGTTTTGAAGACTGTGATAAAGGAATTTGTTGAAGAGGATTTAGTTGATGTACTGACAATTACCTGTTCTATACTTACAGTGTATTCCTGTGTGGAGATTTTTTATCTTCATTTTCTTTTTTCTCATACTCTGCTATGCGGCTAAACCTGAAATAGCCAAAATCAGATGCTCTAAAAAAGCCAGAAAGGAATACCTGAACTAAATGCATCAAAGTACTGTAGCAAGAAAAGGATTAATGTAATAATGAGAGTGATCAAATCAAACTAAAAAGGTAGAAATGGGCAACCCAGCAGACAACCGAGGAAACCATAAACATAGGAAGGGAAATACATCCAGATTGGATGGTGTAGAAAGAGAAGTTATGAATATTTACTTTAGAACAGTGATTGCAGATTTAATAATTCAGATACACGGGTGGAAATATGACCAGCACTGGAGTGTGTATTTTAATTTGTGGAGTTATAAGAACTCCTCCATTCCATCATCAAATCATTGTTAAACCAGTAATTTGTAGTCTAGAACTAAGAATAATGGCTTTCAAAAGATTTTAACTGAATTTATCCATCATGAGGTCTTTGCATTATTTCACTGAAAGTGTAAGACATCCTACAAAAATAATTTAGATCAATTACTTGCAGTGACAGGCCAATGTGTTCTCCTAGGCAGAGAGTGACTATGTGAAGATAACGATACATGAATATCCTGCTGAGATCATTTGTGCCACTCTAAAGGGCAGTATACACAGTTTTGTTACAGGAGTGGTAGCCCCAACACAGGTGTAATGATGATGTGGAAGAGTTTTAACACATCCAGCTGGGCTAAACTGAAGATACACAATTAAACCAGAAATGGTTTTGCCCATAAAATTTCAAGTTCAAAATTTGGTCAGGTTTTCAAAACCTCAGAGAAAAATACCAAAACAGATTCAAAAACTTGGGCTGAAAGGTCATGTAGGCGCTTTTGAAAACTAATTTTGGCTCATATAACAAGTGTCATCTGAACAGTAGAGCATCTTCTGATCTGCATCAGTGAGGGCAATTCAGCAACATGTGCAGTGCGTATTTAATGAAGTTAAAATTTCTAGTGCTGCTAAATAATGAGGTATTAAAAGATAATCTTGGTGTACATTTCAAAGAACCAAGAGTAGGACTAAGGGTCTAGTGAGGTAGAGGTGACATTGTGCAAGAGTTAGGTCTGGAAGTCTGGGATGCGGGAGTGCCGGGGAGAAAAAGCCCAAGCACAGTGTGATATTTGTAGATGATCACATCTACAATATCTACTGCCCATGGTTAGTCATTCTGCACTGAACAATAACCTGCATTGCTGCAATTTTCTGTGGTAACTTATGTTGGGATGTGTTTTTGAACTCATAGTTTGTACTATGAGTAAACTGGTTTTGTACCGTAGTCATGGGAACTCTCAGTTGTCAAGCACTTTGTGTAATGAATAATATATTATGAGAATATTCACAAAGGTTTCTTCTGTGCTGTAATATTAACAATTTCCCACATGTGGGATTCATATTTATTCCTCTGTATATTGAAGGCTAGCATGAGTAGATGATATCTATTGTGCAGCAAACACACATAGTCTGATGTAGTATTTGTTAAAATTATTTCCAGAGTATGTGGAGTACAGGCCATAAAAAAACCTCCTAATCTCCTAACATTAATGAAATAAAGTTGTGTTATTCATTACCCACCAGGAGAATTTATAAGCAAACTCCACATTTAATTCCATAATGGCAGTCTGCACCCAGAGGCTGACAGGGATGTGTGCCAAGGTTGGCCATGATGTGCCTTGTGCTCTGTTTGGAGAGCGTGGTGCAAGAAGCTTTGAACTGCAGACAGGCCCCAAAATACCCTCTAGACCGGGCTAGGCACTAGCAGCTGCAGTCTCTGCTTCCTGGGCACGTGTTCAAATCCCAGCTTGCCAAAGTATTAATTCCTGATCAAGATAATATAGTGCAGAGCCCTTGAGTTTAATATGAAGAAGTAATTGTTTCTGCAGCAGACAACAGAATCCCCAGCTCACTGAGTGAGTGTGCGAGGGGACAAGGTGCATCTGATGTGTGGTTCCATGCTGAGGGAGGGATGAGAGAAGGGTTCACTTCAAATCCAGACCCTCGTGGTGTTGGGTCGGGGGGCAGTGTCCGTTCCTGGAGCTGTGCTCAGGGGTGGAGCTGGTGTGAGAACCAAGCAAGGCACCGGGTGAAGGACGCTTGCAAACCAGCTGACAGTCAGTTGGTACCATTGGTGCAGGAATGTGGAATGAGTTTTCCCAGTTCCTGAGAGGGCACTATCCAGGACCTATCCACCTCTCACATCTTAACACACTCAGGCCCTCTCCAATTTATCACCCATCCCAGGGCCTTATGGGGAAGGGCTGCCTTTGCAGAGCTTTACCTGAGCACAGTGAACCAACCCACACCTTTTTGAATAATAGAATTCTGAGAAGTCAGAATGCAAAAGCATAACTGGAAAAAGAGTTTTTTGCAAAGTATTATGTTGGGCTTTTCCTCATACAGTATTGGAGTCAGTTTTTATGCCTTTTATGTCACTTAAAGCATGCCTCTCCATGCTTCAGGTAACAGCACATAAACATTCATTTCTTTCTCTGAATTTAGGATGACCACAAAAAGTCCTGGACTTTTTTAAGAAAATCTTTTGGAAGTCTGGTGTTGGATAGGATACAGCTCATGAATGACTAACAGATTATGTTGATGTCTGTTGATAATAGCTTTTGTAGATCTGTAAATCACTATGACTTTTATAATGCCTCCTCTGTTGTAAATTTGTTCCTGTAGATATTTTACCCTGTCCACATTTTCAAAAGCTGGCATTGCTTTCAGCACTGTCATAAAGGAATATAATCCATGCAGTGTGTGTGGGTGCATGTGTGTTTGCATTATCCAAACTCTAAAATATCCCACAGATAAAGATTCCCATTGACTTATGCTCGTCTGTGCCTCATACTGACATTACTCAAACACATCATAAAGCTGGGCTGCGAAAAACCCACACAAACCTGACCCTGCTTGTTTTAAAGCAGCTTCTGTGGATGCAGGACTTCCATGTAGATGCTGTTGGTGAAAGACTCTGCAAGAATGGGGTTTTTTTGATTGGGCCATTTATATGGGACAGAACATATAAATAATCGAAATCTACATGAAACTCTATTTCCACAGCTCATATTGGCAAAGGTCTCTTGTGCTGTTGATGAACATGTTCACAGCTCTGTCACCACTGAGAAAGTCACACCACCAGTCGCACCTCATTCAAATTACACTAGTTGGAATTTCCTGATTTTAATGTGGCAGAGGGGAGCATTTTTCCATTAATGGTTTGGCATTCTTTGAAGATTAACAATGCAATTACACCACAGAATGGATTTTCATATGGGGATGTCTGAAGAACAGGAATAGATTGCATTTGTAAGACATGTTTCCATGCACAGATCTGTTTCTGTGCATTACAAATGTGCTCCTGATGTCAGCAGTTGTGCATAGATGATATCACTGGCTTATGAAAAACAAGTTCTGTATGGCACAGGTAGATAAATGCCCTTGCAAATATCGCAGTGCTGATCCAAAGAGGAGGCTCTGAGCATGCAGCTGTACTCCCTTGCTTGAACAGCTCTTTACCAGGGGAGCAACGTCAGGCATTTTCTGCACTGTTAAGAAATCTTGCCATGGGGAAATCAGTCATAGTTCAGATGAGACCAATTACTTCATGGCAGAGATTAATCCTGAGTGCACAAATGGTGGGGGAATGGAGGGTGGGATGATGCTTTCTGCTTAAAGTTGAGTGCAACTGACTGTCAGAGATAGAGGAAGAAATGGCAGATTTGGGGTTTTATTGCAGGGTTTGGATTGCTGCAATGTGCTGTTTGGGAGTCAAGAGAAGGAAATTTGAAGGCTTTTGGGATGCTGTGTATATCATAGTGGATGGCAAGCGAGCTCATTTAGAGAGCAGCAGGATTTTCCTGCTGATTTCCTGATCTGAAGGACAGGGAGCACAGGGAAGGCCGTTCAGCTGCCTGCCATCTAATGGCCAAAGCAGAGAGCAAATCAACTTGGCTTCAGCTGGTCACTCCATGGAGCTGGGGATTCTGGAGCTAAATACACGGAAAATTCAAAGGAAATGCAAGCTTTTGCTCACAGGTGTACGTGTATTACACTGGGGCTTTTGTTGCCATCAAAAAATGGTGTGATGCCACATTAGAAAACTGCTGAAAACTAAGAAAGAAATCCCACCTTTGCCTGCAATTTATTGTTTATAAGCACTGTATATCTGGCAGCAAATACCACTCTGTATATGAATGAAAATGCATAATTTGAGACGTTTTTAATTTTCCTTCATTTCCTTACTGAGCAATAATTCTGGGGTTTTTTTTCTTTCTTTTCTCAGGCTCTCCCTTCCAATGACACTCTCCCCCCACCCATTCTTTTATTCTAATGAGCAGTATATAAGATGTCTCCCTGCTGGGGAGGGTTAACACACTGATGCCTCTTCCTCCCGGGCAGACCTGCAATAACTGACACCAGCTCCCCAGCACAGAGAAAGTGCTCGAGGTAAATCTCTGCTGGAATAACAAAGAGGAGATGGGGAGATGTTCCACTTTAATATCCGCTCCATCTTTCTTATCTATATTAGAAACGCCTGTCAATAAGGGTGTCTGAGTAGAGCTGAAATTATGAAGCACCTTCTAGATCCCTTTATCTCCCGGAGAAACATTAATACTTATAAGTATTAAAGGATGCTGGCTGAAGGAAATACCATAATTTGTCTGAGCTGGTGTGTTTGTTTAGGAAATATGCCTTTTAATTTCTTAATATTATTTGAAATGTCTTCCTCTGCTCTAAGAAAACATCCACTTTTGTTGTTATTTGTGAAACAGAAGCTGGAGATTGCAAGCTTACTCACAAAAGTCTGATTTGAAGATGCTAATGTTAATTTAAGTAGTTGCTAAATTTTCATGTAAGAGTATTTTTTGTAGTGTACATATTTAATATTTGTATGTCCATTATTCCCTGTGCTTATCAGATTGACAGGCACTGAGTAAATATTGTCTTTGAGTTGATCTACAGAAGTCAAAAAAGACACCATAAAACGGAGCTCTTTCTAAATATGGATCTCCTTTTTCCTCTGCCTTTCTCTGGAAATTCCTGGGAACTACTTTCACACACAAGGGTCTAATGAATTTTGGGTGTGGTTTGATACTTTCACTCTAGGTACCACAAATCACAGCAGTTTCTAACATGGAATCTGGCGGAAGTAATGATGTGTGTGAATAAATTCCTCTCCCCTTGTTGCTCTGCTTGTTTTGAATGCAAATGGTGCAAGTAAACATTACTTCCTTCAGCAGGAAATGGTGATCAGTGGAACATTTAAAAATAAATTTCTGAGTAATAAAACCATGACAATAGGAAAAATTTCATGCCTTATCTTACAGAACATCAGCAGGGGAGGGAAAATGGGTGAAAAGCTTGACTAGAAGTTGCTGAAAACAAGATCTGATGTTTTTAAAATGTGCTTTCTGATATTCTAACCCAAGGCAGAAGGTGAAATGTGCTGTGGGTGTGAGCTGCACAGAAACCTGGTAAAACATCCCCATTTTGCAAAGAGAAATCTATCCATAAGCTACCTAGAGCTGACTTCACTGAGGGTACAATGTATGAAATTTCACAAACAATTGATATATCAGTAATGCTTAGTATTTTCAGCAGTCCAGTGGCTTCACAGCTGCTCTTTTTTAAAACCTACAACCTTTTTCATATACTGTCTGTGAAAGGAACCTACAGCTAAGCAGGAATTTCTTGTATTAGTGCATCAGCATGGGCACCTCTGCAGCAAATTAGGGAAACTCATACTGCAGGTAGGCAAGGGAGAGTTACAGAGCTCTTATTAATGGATTGCAGTCAGGAAAACAAGTAGAAATGGTCTGTAGTTGCTCTGTTTTGCTCAAGGAAAGGACTAAAACTGCTTGAAAAGAATGCACTCATATTGTGGAGGTACTAAATTTTCCTGACTATAACCTCTACTGTTTTGTGATTTGCTCAACCATGAGATTTTATTTTATTTCTGAAATTCTTCCAAAGTGGAACGCATAAGGGGAAAGTAAATCATGTATGAATGCAGAATAATTTTATTTGGTAGAAGGAAGAAAACTGGCCCCTAAGGCCAAGGTTGGGTTTGTCATGTGAGATGGACTATGGCAAGGATATTGGGAATCTCCTGGAATGACACACTGGGAAAGTCCCTTTAGAATTATCTACAATTGATAAAAATCTGGAATTGTAAAGACTGTGGATTAATCGGTCTCCGTTTTTTTTTAATCTGGATTATTGTTTAGCTATAAACTCACTTTAACAAACTAAAATAAAACAACAAAATCTTTGCTTAACCTGCAGCAATTTTCCCTTTTCCATCTAGCTTCATTCTTTCACTAGAGGTAAAAGCATTTGCAGTTTCTTTTCCAAGTCCTGACACATGTGCTGGCAATCCTGAAGCTGGCCAGTATTGAGCAGTGGATTTACAGCCGTGGGATTTTTTGTGGAGAAAAAATAAATGGGCACTCTCACTGATAAATCACTCATTGGCATATTAGCAAAAACCCCACAGCTTTTCTCACCTGAAAGTAAAAATTCCTTATAGTTCTTGTCATTTTTTATTTTCTCTCTTTGACTTTACTGCTCTGGGGTTCAGCCTGAACCAGACAGTGAGATACTTCAAGCCACTCATTGCACAGACTTCCTCATTAGGGGGTGGCCATGAGGTTTCCAGCTGATTTTAGCAGAAGAATATGTTTAAATACTTAGTTCAGCCGGAAGAGTTGCATGGTAGGAACTGTGGTTTAATGTGGAAGAAGCAGACACAGCCCTTGGGACCAGAATCTGAGGTAGCCTTGGGCAAAATTAGCAAGAGGTTTGACAAACAGATGGATTTGTCCAACAAATACATGCCTCCCTTGGGGCAAGGGAAGGAAGGAATAATTTACTGGATCCTAGAGTTTTCTTTCCATGTTTGAAGAGTTACTTTACATAGTTTCAGTGGTGCTAATGGATGCATCCCTTGCCCTTCTTTGCAGTCTTCTTCATTGATTGAGTTGTGGAGTTTGTATATATACAAAAATACCAAAGAAAGATGAATCTCTGCTTCTTTTTCTGTGATATGTGATGCTTCAGTACAACATTCTTCCCTTTATTCCTATAGGGCTTTGAAAATACAAAGTGCCATTGAATGCTATTTATTTTTAAATTATGAATTATATTGCAGTAAACTTTCTTAGCCTGGACCTCTGTTTACCTGCTTTGCCGCTTGCAATTGTGGCCTTTGAACAATCCTTTGTAAGCATATTGCCAGCTGGTAACTCATGCTGACTGCCCATCTTCTCCAAGTAGTCCAGTGCAATTGTTGTTTTGCACAGTATCTTTTAAAACAAGGCAGCGAAAGGATGTCAGGATTTCTTCCTGAACCAGCTGGCTTAGACTCAAGGTGATGTATCTTTCCTGCATTATTTTGATTGCTTTAGATAGAAGCAATTTCACTGAAATCAGTGGTGCTGATGAATCCAGGACAATGAGAAGGGTGCTCAGGTCAACGGCAGGCATACAATTTTGGAAAAGAAGCAGGACATGGGCAAATACAAGCCACACACCCCCTCATGTTATTCATTCACTTCGGAGAATTTTTACTTTAATCAGTGTTGCTCTTAAAAATAGCGTATCCAGGTCAATGTAACTGTTGAAAAATCTTTAGAAATAAATTCTGAGTGCTTTCTTTATTATTTAAGGATAATTTGCAGAGACGGTGAAAAATTGAGTGTGTTTGGACTGGCTGATTTTCTGCTTGGTTGCATCTTGAAGGAGAATTAACCTCTTTTCTTTCAAATTCTCTGCAAAGCTCAAGGAATCATCCAGTCTCCCTGTGGCCTTTACTTCCCTGCTAGTTCCTGCATTTCTTTGTCAGGGTCTGTTTCTGGTCCCACTGTGTCCCCGAAGGTGAACATCCTGAAATTCAGAGAGTTTCAAATCAATGCCATGATCTGAACAAATACATAATGTAGCTCTGCTGTTATGCTTAATTAACTAAGGACATTCTAGGCTTTCTCTCCAAGCATCAGTCTTCCTTTCTCCCATGGATACTGTGAAGTCCTGCAGTGAACCTTATTGTTATGACCTAATTTTTCTACAAACTGAGAGATTTAATTTGTTCAGGTGCCAGGCAAAAAGAACACAAACTTGGAATTCTCCTGACTATTCTAATTTAGCTGCCAGAGAATTGGAAAAAAAAAAATCAATAGGGGGATTATCTTGCTGTATCTAGGTTGTAATTTAAAAATTAAAACATAATTAAAAGGATGACATGAGTCTGTTCAGGAAAACTGGCTTCTTCTGTGGGTCCACCCTAGAACTTGAGTCCTGCTGAATTGAGATAGTGGAGCTGGGATTGATTGCTCTGCTGAGAGAAACCCTCTAGTTTTTAAAGTGCTGCTGCCACTGTTTATTTCCTAAATTAACTGAATATATCTTGAAAATAAGATTAGTTCCTAACTGCATATTCAGATGATTTTGATATTTATCAATCTGCCCTTTTTGGGTTCATTATTATTAAGACTTACCATCAGGTATTTTCTTCAGAAAAACCAACAAATCTCTCAGGTAGCAGATTAAAGTAATCTGCTTTATGTACAGATATACAACTATATATGCCTGTCATACATGTAATACTCTGTCCACAAAGCCTCGTGTCATCAGTAAACCTGAGGAACTTCTCACTGAAATTGTGTTGGCAAGTACAATTAATATATGACAAAGTACACAGACTGATGGATGATTCATTCATTGGCAGTACGGGAATTTCATATTTAACATGTTAATTCTTCTTAGGTGAACTGTGAACATCCTTAATGACTACAGTCCACTTGAGTCCATTTTGATTTAATATTTTAATGCCACCTTTCTCACCATTACTTTCTCTTCTAAGGATTCTGTCACAAGAAGGCCCTTGCTAGACCTGACGAAATACAAATGTAGAGATGAAATATAAATTCCTGCACATCTGTTCAAGTGACAAATAATTAGCAGTTCATTATCTGACCCATGCGTTATTGCTTGCAGAGTTTGTGAATCACTCTTATTGAATTCCATTGCTGCATTCAATCAAATGATGTACAAACTTAAGACCACAGATCGACATAAATCTTGAAAGTATATCTGGGAAAAACACCATTTGATACTTCTATATGCATTGTGTAAAGTGGATTAAATGATGACTGTATGTCTAAAAACCCAAACAACTTCACAGAAAGCCAAGTGCAGTGAATGTTCATTAATTGAAATTTTTAAAAGTATTTAACTGACAGAAGAGGAAAATACAGTGAGAAAGAACAACTGCTTTGACTGAATAAGCTGTCGTCCCATGAGGGACAGTGCATTTTGAAAACTATGTTAAGGAAAATCCAAGATACTTTATTTCTAAAGCTCTCCATGAACTTTCTGTTTTAGTTTATTTTGAGGACCCCAAATGCATGACAGTGACATTATTTATTCATTGGCAGGTTGCCTTAGTGGCATGTTCCAGCTCAGCCCAGGCAATGAACAGCCATTCCTGACATTCTCAACATTCCTTTGATAAAATGTTCATCTATGAAAATAATCTCTTTCATGCTACTTTTTCCTCAACGTCCCCCCAGTTAATTGTTAGCTATTAATGTCTCTGCTGGTTCACATAAATGACAGCTTAAATGACTTGGTGTAACACTTTAATGGGGTTCAAATAACTTACAAATTTATTTCCCTGTATTTTGTCTGGACAATTCCATTCCTTTTCAGGGGGTCACCTTTGTTCAGATCAATGTGCTGAGTAAGCGTTTCCACTGGGACTATTAGAGACTTGACTATTGTTACTTCCATTTTCCACTGAAAGACCTAAATGAGAAGTTTACACGTGTTCAGCCTGCTTTTGCTAACAGAGAATAGGAACAAATTACCAGGGAATGAAATGGAGTGTTTCAATTTCTGCTCCCTAGTGAAGATGTTGCCAAAATTGTATAATGGGTGCAGTGCTTTCAAGGAAACCCGATTAGAGCCAGCCCTGCAAGAGGAGCTGGCAGCAGCACAGCTGAGCCCATGTGTTTGCAGATCCTTTGTTGCTACACACATCATTATAAAGGGGCCAAACTTTGCCCTCTTATCTGCATCTACACCTCTCATAGGATCGGGGAAAGGAACTCGTTTGTGAGCAGTGTCTGACCCTTGGAGAGCTACACGCATCTGCTTAAGGCCATTTTTCCACATAAAGACCACTTTTCAGTGAGATGATTTAACACGTGTTTAATTTTAATGATCTGGCTAAAGAGTCTTTTTGAGGGCTTTATCAAGCTACAGCAATCATCAGCTGCTTAATAAATATTGGATTAAAGTCTGTAAAGGGAACAAACACATGTATCAGAAAGACAAAAAATGGAAGGACATTGCCAGATACCAAGCTTTTCTCTTTGCAAGGCACTACTGTGTTCTTGGGGCTGAAGGACATTTTTCAGTGATTCTGGAAATTGCAACAGCAATATTATTTTTAACAACAGAAAAATGTAACAGGGACTGTAATTCTGCCAGTTTTCTGAACTTACACAGTGAAACCTCCACTGAATTGAATGCTGCTAGAAAAAACCACAGGAACAAAACCATTAGGCCCAAATACACATTAATAATAGTTGGATTTCAGCAGCAGTTTTGGGTATGTGCTGAAATGAAAAATCTGGGCTTTGAATTCATAGGCACTTGATGTGCCAGGATATTAGTAGAATAAATGAATCCATCATAATGCAGGTTGAATTTTTAAAATGATCACAATAGAAGCAGAGACGATAACAAATAAATCTTATTTTTTTAAAGCGTCGCCTCATGCCAATATATTGCTTCATCGCAAACAACTCAAAATGGTAATTTTCCTGTGCACAATTAAAAACCCCTCCAGTGGTAAGGAAATTCTTCTGGCAGAGCTGTGACTGCAGTAAGTGTCACTCATAGTGTCCTGTTGATTTACATATCCTTAAAAATCTGGATAGTCCAGCCCAGCTGGGTTGGTGGGCTGGATTTCCACCACGCTGGGCCTCTGTGGCCTTGGGTTCCTCTCACTCTGCAATGGTGCTGAAACTTCTGTGGTCCCCACTGCCTGCACTGGGCCTGGGATTTGTCTGCCAGCCTTTGAGATCTCAATGCTCAGGAACTTGCAGCTCCCAGGAGCAGGAGCAACTCTCCCAGACTGTCCAGTGAAATATAGCTTTTCCAAAGTGCTCAGCTAAGCCAGAGCAAACACTCAGATTTAGAAAAGAAAAAATACCACCAGGCTTTGATACTCCCCTTTGTGTAAGTTTTGAGTGATACATAACATGGTCCTAATAGGAAGTTGCTGACTCCATCTCCACCGAGACTCTCAGTGATTTATCAGTTTCATAACCCCAGCCACAATTCATATGATGTACAGCAAAGCTCCCTGAGCAGTATTCAACAGATTCATTTTTCCTTTCATCCTCATAGCCACCTCACATATTTGGTGTTCTTCCTTCCTATATGTGGTGAAAAACCCCTTCTTTTCAAAGAACTGAAGGCAATCTCAAAGTAATTGGTAAAATTTATATATAATCTACATAATTTGAGGTGATTTGCAGAGCAAGTATGACTGGATAGTTTTTTCAAGCACCGGGTCAGATCCAGCTCTGCACTTTGACATTGTTTCTGCCCATCCTCAGATGCAAAGCTCAGTATCCAGTCCATCATTACTGACGTGAATGTCCCGTGTGTTCTTTGGTTTGTGTAATTGTGGTTGCTGTGGTTCGTAGGGACACATTTAGAGATGTGTGTATGCACATGATCTACAACTCCCCAGGAGGTTCGATTTTTCCTCAAACAAATGTAAGAACTGTAAAGGGAATTCTAATTCAAGAATAGTTTGAATATCCATTAAAGAGAATTCTAAGCGTTTTGCTTTTCTACCACTCTTCTGAATATCAAGATAGACAAACAATATTTGGGTATATGCATTAGGATTTTCCCTAACACTAACTAATACTAACCCAGCTGGGAGCACTAAATTAGAAAGGTTTCAGTCATGACAGTTATATTTCATGTAAAATTACTTGGTGTTGTGTTTTATGTTAAATATCAACAGGTAATATTGGCTCAACAAGTAGAACCACATCACTGTCTCTAAAGATATTACCATAGTAGGATTAATCACATATGTTCTGACAATAGGAAATATGCCATAGTTGAAAAAAGATATAAAAATATTTAGTTAAAATATTTGTCTTATTTTCTGATAAATAATCTTTATTCATCTACTCCTCTTAAACTTTTTATTTGTTTATAAAACAAAAACGAAAGCAATGGCATTTGTATCAATCTATATATCTAAATATATATATATGTACATCTCAAACATTTAGAAAATGTAAGCACTTTGTATAAAACCTGAGATTACAGATAAAAATATCTGTATAAAGCCTAACTATACTGTATTTAAACTCTTTTAGTAAGTAGCAGATTTGCTTTTAAAAAGCTATAATGATATTCAAGGCAGATGAAAAAATGTCACAAAGAGAAGCACCTGGAAGCCAATGCTTGATACAATAAAAAACTTTTGACATCTGCAGCCACTTCTGCAGATGCAGAGAACTTCTTTCAGTTCACTAACTAGTTTATTCATAATGGAGAACCCCATTTAGACACTAAAAAAGCAGAAAAGATTGAATAGATTTCTATAATGAATAAATTCTAAGCATGCCAAATTTCGCCTACTAATTCTGAAAGCCTGGGGAAGTTTTGGAAACAGTTCAGTTGGAAGCTATTTCACGTTATCTATTTTAAATGAAACATTCCGTGAAAGTATCCAGTGAATTTAGTAGGGGCATGTCTGCTTTGGAGAGTTAAGAAGCTGCACTCCTGTATTGTCATTTTTATCCAAAAGCCACTTAATATAAGTCACAGGTGGTTAATTTGCCACCTTCTAGTAAGTACAATACAATTGAGCCTTTGAACAACTGATCTCCCTTTAGCAAAAAGGCTTCACATTTTACACCTCTTATATTCAGGTCAGTGTGCTTTAATTGTTGCTAGTCAAAAAGTCACCTCTAAAAATAAGCGGAGGAAGCAAAATGAGAATCAAGTGCATCTGTTTAGATGAATGAGCAAATAACATGACATAAAAAATGCATTAGGTTTATACTCCAAAATAGAAACTAAACTAAAAGATTAACCTTTGTTTCAGCTGATGAGTCATGTTAAAGAACAGTGCCAGACTTCTGTCACACACACTGGTTTCATAGCAACATAATAGATAATTCCAGGGAGGGGAGGTCCCACACACCTGCTGCAGCACCTCTGCTCTGGGATCAAGACTTTGGGAGGTGAGGAGATCCCAAAGCTTCCTTTCTGTTCTGTTTGCCATCCATGCATACCATTGGTATCTCAATGTGCTGGTGCAGACTTTGGGTTCCCTGCCCAAACCAGTCACTTCTCCTGATTCACCTTGTACTGGCCACTTGGCGCAGCTTCACCAAGGTTCATCCCCCACCTTGTCATCTCTTTTAGAGATGTAAAATTTACCATTTATTTGTGTTTAACAGCAATGAGAAACAGGTTGTTTTAAGGAAAGTAATTGTAGTTTCCATGCAGTGATAATACTGCACATCTGTGACCCAGATCCCATCCAGGGCGACGAAACCAAGTAAAAATAATGATAGTAAAAGACCACATTTTGTGCATCTGTTTGGAGCTAAAATGAATTTGCACATTTCACTACTTGAGATGTATATTTGTGTAGTTTTCCTTTGTGAGAACCCATGGAAACCAGAGCATTATTCAGATCTAGACTTGTTTGGTTGTCTCTAAGCTTGAATATTCTAAACTCTCTATTGTTAAAATCCAGACATGTGGTGAATATATGGTTATATTTTCATATACTTATTTTCAAAATGCATTTTATGTGGTAGTTGTATTTCTAAAGAATAAAAGTAACTCTAAAGGACATACAATTCTACTGTTATTCTAACAGAAATATTGTTTGGAGTAACCCTAATTTTGTGTTTCTTTGATCTGATCCTAAGACAGGTTGGATCATTCTGAGGATCAATACCTTTTGCTGTGCTCCTTGCTTTCATGGGGAGCTGATGAATAACATCTGAATACTAAACTGCTGTAGACTTATCAAGAGTTGTACATATTGAAATGACTGCAAACAAATAATATTCTAATAATCATTCAGTTAAGCTGAATATTCTTCATACGCCGCAGATCCTAAGTGGGAAATCAAGGCTGTTTTTTTCCTGTTTTGTGGCAGAAAGGAGTTGCATTGATTTCAGGTATCTTTGTGTTTTAAAGTACAATTTATATGAATCAGTGGCAATTAAACATTGAATGCCTTAATGAAACTCCTGAAAGATCTTAATCACTGTTTCAGTCTCTTAAATCCTATGAAATTCCATTCTGCAGTACTTAACCAGTTCAGGTGCTTCACCATTTGAAACATGGTGAATTTGTAACTTGGCTGCAAGAATCTAACCCACACTTTCACTGTAGTATTTGGCACATGCAGGGATAGAAATTACACATTCCCAGGGAAATACCAAGAGCAATCAAAGGGCAGACGTGGTATGTTTGCACTTGGCAAGGAAAACCACCCTTGGAACAATCCCTTCCAATCAGTGGCCAAATATTGACAATTGCTGGTACACAGTGTATTGATCCCAGCTATTAAAATATGACCACATAAGTCAAGATTAATTCTTGATGATTTAATGAATCATTGTTTATCGACGATTTGTCAAATCATGCTTTTTATATTAATAGGCTACTGGGTGAAACTAAAACCAGGCTTCACAGTAATCCTACAAGTGTAAAACTGTTCAGCATTAATAAGCTTGTTTCACTAATAAAAAATTTATTTGACCTAGTAACAAAGACAATAGATTACAAGCTGGCAAGACAATTTCCTCTTTGCATACATTTGTATTGTGTCTTCCAGATGGACAGGACAGGAATACAAAAATAAAGTAATACGACTTAAGTTGAAGAGTCTGATTATGGAAAAAGAATCAACATGCAAAAATGGGGAATGCCAGGTAAAGAATTAGAGGCAAAGGAGTAAAAGAAATAAAAGAATCACCTGAGATATCAGATTATTCAATAACTTCCCTGGTTATTTGAATCATATAAGATCTGTGTCATCACTTGAAAAATAATTCTGCACTGTGTAGTGTAGGCAAGTGCACAGAATGACCCACTAGATCCTTTGTGTCTAATGTTTATCACACAGAGATTGAAACTGATGTTTTATGGAAACAAACAGGTGTTCCCAAGCACTGCATTAGCATAGGACCATCTATATAATCACAGCATTAAACAGTGAGTCACTTCAAAGCAGCAATGAATTAGTGTCAAGTTTATATGACCTTGTGTCCACATGACTGCTTCAACAAATACAGCACTTTTAATGAAAACGGTAAATGTTAAATGATCCTCCAAGGTCTAATAATTACATGAAAATGAGTTGACACTAGTGACATCCTTAGATTAAAGCTGAGTTGTGCTTACTTTAGGACAAATTCTCTTTGTGTTTGCCACTCAAATTAGAGAAAGGCAAATAAATCCTTCATTAGAAATGCTGTGTTGTGATCCTTCTCAACTGTGAGAGATAGCAGCAGTTTATGAACATTTCTGAATAAACAAGTTACCCTGAGCAGAGTGTTTCAATGAACAAATGATCTTTGAGCATTAAATCAAATAACAGGCAATGTTTTTATCAGGAATCTTTCATTTGCTTGAACCTACACTATCACAAAAAAATCATAGTAGAAGACAGCTGTTTATGTTAGTGAAGAACAGAGGGTTTCATCTATTCAGGGAACCTAACCACCTTAGAAACCTCACTTCTGCACTGCTGGTTTGACTGTTTTTACTGTGATTAAAATTGTACACTCGTTTGAAAGGTTTCACACAGAAATTAAATTTTCTACAGAGAGGTTTGAAGTAATTAGCTTGATCGGTGCTACTTATGTATATTTTGAGGTCTAACAATAGCTTTTGACTTCACACTTTGAGTTTTGTTTGTGGAATCCAACTCATTGGTACCTTGAATGCAACCTCACAGCTGCAGACTCTCTTGTATTCACATCTGGCATCTGGTGTTGAAACATTTTTAAATGATCAACTAAACCCAAAACTCCTGCACTAGTCCTGCCCATTGGCTTCACTTGGGGCACATGTTCTACAGTTTTGAGGATGGAGGAAGTTTAGGCAGGACATGGGGGTGCCTGATACCTTGCTGTGAACAGTCCAATGTGCAAAATAGTGGAATGTATTTCCTACTTTGTGAATGAAAATTGAGACAGAAAGAATACAAATGAGTCTTGTAAGCAGAACGTTATTGTCTTATCTCTGCACAGCCGTACCTGAGCTTTGCCTCAGTAAAATAGCACGAGGTATTTTAAGTAAAGATGGACTGCAGCTCTACACCTGAGTGGGAAGACACACATGACCAATATTGTGCCGAGAAGGAAACAAGTTCCAAGTAACAGAACATAAGAAAATAGGGTTATTTTTCTGTTAGATTACAGTGGTGGTTTTGCCTTAAGAAATTTATCAATCTGCAGACTCAGAAAAGATAATTTGTATTATGTAAGTGCTGGATTTTTTTTTCACTTCTCATCTGCAGCTTATTCCAAGTGTTCATTGGATCAAGACACACTTTATTTACTGCAACAGAATACAGAAATGGCTGAAATTGTACTCCTTCTGAAACCAGACTGCATTTCAGCTTACTGAACAGCCTTATCTTGACATGAGCAAGTCACTTATGAGCGAGTGCAGGCACAAAGCCGCTTTTCGGTGTCCTTTGGCCAGGCTACATGCTTCCCTCTTGACCTGCATCATCTATTCTGTGAACAAAGGCACATTTTACTTGAAATACCCAGGCATAGAAATGAAATAGTCCACAATTTCTAAAGAAAAAATTATATTTAGGTGCCCTTCTTGGTGTTGTTGCCTTCCATTGCTAAACTGCTGCTGGTGCAACAGATTTTTTGGGGATTGTGAAAGTGAAGGAGGCCAACTAAATTATGGGCAAGATGAAATGCATGAAGCTGTCTTCTTTGTAAATGAAAGATCAAAAGAGATTAACCAGTGAAACCTGGCATCTGAAAACTGTTTCTCCGACCATTTTCACTTTTGGCTCACAATCAGTGGGATCAAAGCCAAATCTGGCCTGATGGGAAACTTGGTCTTCCTCCTACAATGGCAACACACCATGACACAATTTAAATAAGTCATGAATATTTAGCAGGGCCAAGGAATGGCTCCCACAGTGGAAGATCAACACTGTTTAGTAGATATTATTGTCTGGTATTTTTGTTCTATCATAATTTTTCAGAAGAAGAGGTGGGGAGTGAATTGCTAGCGATTGTTGTTGTGTATACAAAGGATTTTGGACAAAGAGTGCCTGTAAAAGCAATGGCTCAATGCCACACATTTTCCCTCTCTATAATGAGATGTTCAAGATCTGGTTCTGAGGTAAACAGCTTAGTTAAACAAGGGGGATAAGTAACAATATGGAACTCCTTAAGTTAAATGAAGTTTGTGATACTGGTACTTCTGCGGTGAAGATTTATGTCAAGGCTCTGCTTTCCCATGTTCCTGTTTTCCATTAACCTGAATGAAAAACTACATCACGTGGAGAGCTCCAAGGAATGGCCAGAAACCAAATCTTTGTGTCTTCAGATGACACAGGTGTTCGTGCAATTCACAGCACCTTCATAGAGGGTTGTGGGTGGATGTGTTAGGAGATCACGCTGCGCAGCTTTGTGCTCAGCAGTTACAACACTCTTTGCTGCTACCAAGGGGGGTACTTGGAGGGAGCAGATGTCTTACCCCTGGTGCTTGTAACAACAGGTGTGACAGCCCCTCCATGGGGTTTTGTGAGGGGAGGGGACACCAGAGGACACCACAGTGTCCTGCAAGGATGCCCCATGGCCCTGTGAGAAGGCTTCAGGGTTGCCATGCTCGAGAGCAGCCCTTTTCTGTCAGCCGTGACCCCATCCCCTATCCCATTGTTGGGAAGTAGGTGGACCCATTTCCATTGCTGTGTCCTGGCTGCTGCTACTTTGTCCTTGTTGTGGAACAGCACAAGTGACATCCTGAGACCCACAGCTCATGGCCAGCAACAGCCAGGACAGACCCTGCGGGGCTGAGGGGTAGCGGGGCCGAAAGGAACCCAGAGACAGGGGCCAACTGGTGGGACTGGGCTGGGCTGGGTTATTAATTAGTGCCCTTGAGGGCCCCAAGGCTCTTGGTGTGGTTTTGGCTGTGGGGAGTCTGTGCCTGAGCTCTGCTGAGGGACTCTGAGGGGAGATATGACCAAGCCAAGCTGCCTTAGTTGTCGTAGCAGAGGGGTTTTCTGGTTAGTTTATGTAAAGCTGAGGCTGATACTGACTAAATCCTAAAGATACCAGTTGAGATACTCTTTTTAGAAATAAGCCTGTCTTTTCCCTGCATGTAAGTGTTTCCTGGTCTGCTGTCTGCTTGCCCCCAGCAAGGTGCTGTGTGGGTGTGCAGAGCCTGGCTCTCAGCAGCAGCTTTCCAGTCTTGATGTACCGTGATCATTGTGTATAGATGTGCAAATCATCTTCAGAAGAAATCTAGACTTTTTCTGTTGGTGTGGATCACTTTTACAATGAGGTGGTGTAAATAATTTACCTACGTGTTTCTCTTCTCTTTTACCAAAACAGTAAGGGAAAAATTTTGTGTGCAAGACACTTGAAGAACTCTTCCTCCTTTCTCAGTAAATAGCACTCATGTATTCAAAAGACCATTATTTGTCTTTTTAAGAGAAGGTGATTAGTTTTATTGAAGTTGTATATGAAGCTTCTTGGGTTTTTGTCCTTGAGGTGACTTTTAATTGCTCTGCTCTTGAGTTGTTAAGTTTGGGAAGCCATCTTTTTTTTTTTTTTTTTTTTAAGGTAGCTATATTAAGGATAAGTTAACAAGCTAGTTGGGCATCTGCATCTCTTTAAGGACACAATTGTATTTGAAACCACAACTGTGTATCAGCACGTAATTTAATGCAGTTGCTGGCCCTGTGTTGGAGAGAAAATAACTTCAGTGTGTGGGATGGCCTTATCTATTGCAACAATATTATTTCAGGCATTTATTAAGTTTCAGACTGGCAGGGGCCAGCATAAATCATGTGTTGAAGTTGCCCTGTTCAGATAACTGTGCAGCTGAATTGAAAATCTGGTTTATGAGGAAAGGGAGCAATTATCAGGAAAAACAGTATCTTTATTTCAAAAGCTACTATTTGAGGAGTAAATCCAGCATCCCATGCCATGCTATGGAAGGCAATCAAGAGCACTATGCCTAGAGCTGGCACTGGTGTGTGTGTGAGTTTTTTCTCATGTGACCAGCTTAGCCAGGGCATTGCTTTGCCTGTGCAGCGCAGTTCCAGTGAGAAGTCTGGTGGTCTGAATTTTTGGAAATGAGGTAACTTTACTTACAGACAGTTTTTCATTTTTTTTGAACAATTGGGAGCACTAGGGTGCAATTATTGAATCTGCCTGGAACATCTGCTGGGCAATTTTGTTTAAATACAGCCTGTAGATGCTCTTACATGAAAACTTATAGATTATACAATATAAGCCTGGTCCTACTGTTGGTGTTAGTGACTTGCTATTAAATTCAGCACGTACTGTAAGGGATAGTGGTGATCCTATCCTCAGTAATTGGACTGGCAATGCCAGGGATTTAGAAAAATGAAAAGGACAAGTTTTTCTATCATTCTTCTCCACTGTTGCTATTTCTTAATTTTCAAAGCTTCTTTCAAGACCACTGCTTTCCCTCATAGATGCAAGATACCTATATGTCTTTTTAAAACCAATAAAAATATCAGCTCAGCTTTGCAGAAAATACTGAACTGGAGCCAAAATGACAGCTAGCATGATGAAGGATTATTCTTGGAAGCATTAGTTATGCTCAGCATGAAAGACTGAGACACACAGAGTTTTACAGCCATGCAGATAGGCTTTGTATCTGAGCGAGACACTTAAGAAATTAAAATACTTTCTTGGTTACTTCAAAATGAACTGAGGATTCAGACTCCAAACAACATCATTACTCGTTTAATATAAAGTAGTGAAGCCAGTATTAGGAACAATGCTTGAGAAAGAGAAATCCCTCTTAGGCTAGGACTGGAATCTTGCAAATGCTTATCTGTGCAATTAAGTTCAAATATTTGCTGTAAAAGTAAAAAGTGAGAACCTTAAACTTCAGGTGTCTGCATTTGGCTGTTGTTTAAACTAGTTTCTGCATTTATAGTTAGGACTGAGGAAAAACCAGTCAACTGAAAGATGGAAAATATTCAAAACTACTAGCTTTTTTTCTTTTTTTTCCCCTCCTCAAGCTATGATAGAAGATGTCATTCTCTACATGGAAACCAGGAAGAGGATTTTGCTGGTAAGTACATGGAACTTGCTTTTTTTCCTTGCTGCTTGAAGCTGTGTAACAAGGAAGAGGCAGGAAGGGAGTGAAGCACACTGAGGGACACACTGAAGGACTTGAGCTGCACTGAAGTACTCTGAACAATCCTTATTTGCTGCCAGCCATTATGAAATGGCACAGACCAATTAATTCAGGAAGAACTTTGCTTTTTATAAGGAATATTCTTGATTACAACTAACTGTAAAAGTCTGCCAGCTATTACACGAACTCCTATGCCAATGCCGCTGGGTATCTCCAGAAGTTTTCGTTTTTGTTGGCCTGTAAAATGAAATGAGCTCATCCATGACCAACTGTGATGCTGCTGATGACCAGACAGCTGGCCTTTCAGTTCTTTCCTCTATGCTTTTATTTCTATCCTAACAGTCTCCAAGGAAAGTGGGTAGAAGCAGATAATGTGGCATAGTGGCTGAAAGCTTAGAATCCATTCTTAGCTCACAGTCCTTATAAATAGCTAATATATATTATTATTTGGTATTACATGATTGTTTTGACACAATACTGACAGGTACAAATTGTATTCAGGTGTACAAAAGTCTGAATTTTTAATGCAGAGCTGTCACTGTAAATCAAGCTGCTGGTCAGTCACATATCCAGCAATGAACAGAAAATATAGTCTGGATTTTTTTCCCCACAAACTCTGTGGAATAGTCACACTGAATATTCTCAATTTCCGGTCTTTCAGCATCTGAGAAATTAATTCAGAGTTTTATAGAAGCAACAGGGATTGAACTTTGCTATCCCAGAAGGCTACAGGAGCAAAAGTGTTCTTTTGTTTCCGTAGGAAAATTAAGTTATTGCAGAAGAGTGTGCCAAGCTGAAAGTACTCCAAGGGACGTTTGGGGTGTCCAGGGGCTCCAGGGCTGTGTCTATCTTTTGATAGCTCTGCAGTGGGCAATCAGCTGTCAGCACATCTTTGTTGAAATATACATAAACCCATTATCTGTGTTATTTTGTTAGAAACATCTTTCCTTTCCCTGTTTGAAATTTGGCTTTGGTTTTATTAAGATAAAAAGGTGAAAATGAAGGAAAACAGAATAAATTTAGTTATTCTTGCAAGGTTATCAACAAAACTCTAGGGAAGGACTTGCCTTTCTTCACCCAAAAAACACCTTGTAGCAGGCACGTGACGTGGAGTGGGGGAGATTTGGAAATAACTTTATCTGACTGTTGATAAGGTTTTGTTATTCTCTTCTGTTACCTCCATACATCCAAATATCATAAATATTCTTTTGGTGGCTTTTTTTTTTTTTTTTCACCACGAGTTTTGAGTGCAGTTTCCCACTTTTTTGCCCATAGTGTGAGGAATTTCCAGCCCGAATCCTCTAGATGGTGCCACAGCCCCAGCACACGGAGGTGACTCAAGTTTTGTGTCTTGTTAAAATCCGCTTCAGCCCGGTGCTGTACGAAACGATTAATGATTTGAGCAGTGAAACAGTTTGTGGGTTTATACAGAGAGGGATCAGCATAGGTGGATTACTTATCCTCAGCTAGGTAGAAATAGATTTTTTTGTTTCTTTGTTTGTTTGTTTTTGGGTTGTTTTGTTGTTTTGGTTTTTTTAAATACAGAAAGCTCTCAAGGACTGTTGTGTGGTGAAGTTACCCCCTCCTTTCTTGAAGCCACACCTTGAGTGCTGCCAAGGGAAGGGGTGACCAGCTGTGGCCTGTGGTGCTGCAGAAGTGACCCCAATGAGCCTCTTAAAGCTCCCAGCTGATGTTTCTGCTTTTCTATGCTAATGGGAACTTCACAAATCATTTTCTCTTCCTTCTGAGAGCAGATGTAAGTACATGGAAATCACTTTCTGGTATCAAGAGCAAACTGATAATAACATTGGTTTAGTTGTAAGGCAGAAGCTGTAGAGGCACTCACCCTATTTGCTAATTGCAGAAAGCTTATATAGAGCTTCATCAAAACTAATTTTTTATGTTCTGCCGGTTTTTTTTTAAAATCTGAATTGTGAGCACATTATTACCTGGGCTTTTAAACCATCCACTCAGAGGCTTTTAACTGGTGTGTGAATCTGCTCCAAGGCTTTTGCCTTAGCACCTCTAAAGCAGCCGCTCCCCTGCTGCTCTGGGTGTTTCAGTGGGTGAAGTTTAGTGAGAACAGGCATGGCAGCTCAGCACTTATATTCCTGAGCTTTTGGTGGCCTAATATGGAGCTTTGTATGGTCTGCAGTGAATGTACAGCACAGAGTTGTGCATCCAGGGGAGGCTGCTGGGCTATATGTGCTGAAGTTCCGCAGTCCTCCTTTGACAGGAAATACCCACTGAAGCAGGAAGAGTTTAAAGAGTGACTCTGCTGATGCCTGAATCGTATTGAGATTAGGACTTGCTGCTGACAGCAAGGGCTGTGTTTGTGATTAACTTGTATGGAAACAATGGACACTAGAAGTGTGAAAACAGGCATGGTCTGGAAAAGGCACCAACTCTCCAGCCTCAGTTACAACTGAGCCTTATGTCTAGCTCATGAGTACAGACTATGTCCTTTGTAAGGACAAGAAAGGACTTGACCATCTTTGTAAGGCATCTGTCTGTAAAAGGTGTTATCAGGCAATAATAAAGGAGTAACCTGAGCCACAGGACTGCATTTTAAAATTTCATTTTACTTGGATAATTGCATCCTTTCTGATACATGTTGACACCCTGCATTTTAGGTTCTATGCAAGTATGGAAAAAATCAGTCAGAATCTTCCAAATTAAATATTTAAGATGCTCTTTGTGCATCTATTTTATGAGATGAAATACTGGTGTCTTCTTCATTTGACACTATTAAAATATCTATAATATTCTTCATAGAGAGTTTACTTACTGGCCACATTTGATTTTGAGTAGCAGCAGTCTGTACAAAGGTCAGCTGTAGTTTCTCCTAGATGCTGCAGTAGTGATTTTGAAGTGACAAGTAAGAGCAGCTAAAGTTCAGTTTTCTACTTCCTGTCTTAGATCTATTTGATGATATTTGCCCTCTTTAAAGTACAGCTGTCTTGCTCTCCAAAACGAGTGGCCACAGCCCAGCTAGAAATTAATCTGGCTACTGCTGCAGAAGGCAATAAAAAATATTTATCTATCAATACATCAACAACAAAAGGAGAATCTCCTTCCTTTATTGGATGAGGGGGGGAACACAGTGATAAAAGATAAGGAGAAGGCTGAAGTATTTAATGCCTTCTTTGCCCCAGTCTTTACTGGTAATGCCAGATTTACTCCAGAACCCCAGTCTCAGGGAGCAGAACGGAGGCCCCATAATTCAAAGGGAAATGGTCAGTGGTGTCCTGCAGCACACAGGTACACACAGGACTGTGGGGCTGGATGGGATTCTCCCCAGGAATACCGAGGAAGCTGATAGAAGAACTCACTGTGTCACTGTCAATCATCTATCAGCAATCCTGGGGAGGTCCCAAGTGACTGGAGTTTGGCAAATGTGATACCCACCTACAAGGATTCAGGAAACTACAGGCCTGTCGAGCTGCCCACTGTGCTGGGGAAGCTTATGGAGCAGCTCATCCCAAGTGGCATCACACAGCAGCTACAGGACAATCAGGGGATCAGGCCTGGCCAGCACATGTTTAGGACATGTCCTGCTTGCCAACTGATCCCCTTCTGAGACAGGGTGACCTTTTTAGGGGGTGAGGGAAACTAGGAAAAGCTGTGGATGTGTCTGTCTGGACTTTAGAAGAGCCTTTCATATCATTCCCTCAACATTCATGAGAAACTGGATGTTCATGGCTTGGACAGGAGCACTCTCTGCTGGGTGAGCAACTGGCTGCATGGTCAGGCCCCAAGAGTGGTGGTGAAACTGGGGCCAGTTTGGTTTAATGTCTGCAGGAGTCGTGTGGACAAAAGAATCAAGTGCACCCTCAGCCAGTTTGCAGAAGGACACCCGGTTAGGTGGGAGTGCTAATGTGCTGGAGGACAGGAATGCTCTGCCGGAATGATGGATGGGAGGTTCAGCAAAATGAAGTGGTGGGTCCTGCCCTTAGGTGACAACAACCTCCTGCAGTGCTACAGGCCGGGGACAGAGTGGCTGCAAAGTGGGCCAGTGGAAAAAATTCTGAAACAAGTGCATGACCATAGGATCTGTACAGTTTGCTGATGTACTTTTTGATTGCTGAGTCATTTTGGCTTGAAAGAACCAAAGACAAAACCATCGGTTTCTATGACCTCTTCTGGGTATAAGTGTGCATAAGCACTTTCAAAAGTTCAACAAAGATAACTAGAACTTAGTTCCCTACCAACAACCTGATAAAGCAAAAATGCTTGATTTAATACCTTGTGTGTCTGCAGTGTAGTGCCTAACCTTGGGATGCTGTACATGCTCATAGAAGGTGGGGTTGAAGCACTTTTCGTATACTTTCCCCCTCCTTTTCCTATAGCATTAATGTTAATTTCTCCACTTCTTGAATTTAAGTGTTCACAAAGGCTTACTGAGTAGGGGGAATTAATTTTGTTTCTTTTGGACAGATCTCATCTCCTTTATAATCTGGCCTTTCCAAAGGTGCTGGTTATGGAATGCCTGAGTAGACCACAGGCAGGGTTTGTATATCCTGATACCCCTTGAGCTCAGGGGAAGAAGTGAAATATGAAACTGAAGCATCAGAAGGTGATGTCCTTCCCTTTATTGTGACACCCTAATACCTTTCTTGGATTTAAGGCAACAGCCAACTCTTACTTGAGACAGGTTTCTCATCTTCCCAGTGGTTGTTTTAAACTTATGTTGCGCTTATGTTTTGTGTAGCTTTTTAAAAATCTCTCTTTTTGCTGCTGTTTGCTTTGACCCATTAACTGTTTAAGTATTTTTTAGAGAAGTTCTCTCATCTCATCTCCTGAAATTGCACATGAATGAAAATTCAAAACTGTTGCCAGCTTCCTTACGTACAGCAGCTATTATAAGAAAGCAAGTTCAGTAGCAATTCAGTGTTAAACTGTTATCACAATTTCTAAGTGATAGTGCAGAGTGCTGGTATTTACAGGTTTTCAGGCTGTGACTCTTGATCAAAGAAGTGATCTCTGCTGTGTTGTGTGTTGTTTGACAGCATTTGTCATAATGTCTTCCTCCTCTCTGACAAGTGATTGTGAGCCCCTTCAGCTTGTGTAGCCCAAGGCTTTATACTGAAGAAACTGCTTGGAGACTCTCATGTCAATATAATAAACAGCTTTGGTTCTAGACTGAAAATACTTTTAAAAATAATGCCACTGATGGTTGCCAAACAAATGTTGGAAGGAAACCAGAGAGGATCTTTCTTTCATGTCTAAATTCCAATAAAATCTTACTGTTAATGCCAGACTAAGCTCACTGGACATAAGGTGAGTTTTGGTACAGGTGGGATGCAATTCAGGCAAGTAGAATGTAGCCGTTAGTCAATACCAGTCTAGTTTTTTTAAAATAGAAAATTTAAAAAATCGAGTATAGTTTGGGGTTTTAGTTTTGTTAGAGGGATGTGACTTTATTTAGAAAGTCAGCTTTTCACTCTGTGCTGGTGAGCTGCTTTTCTAATGTTTATTCTGATCTGCTCCTATGTCTTAATCTAGGGATTTTTTTTCCTTTTCAGTTGTCAGTCCTACAATGCTTTGACTCTGCTGCCTTCACTGGTTGTATGAGTGAGTGTTGGGAATTGGCTTCAAGGCCATGTACTTGCCAGGTGTATACTCAAATTGTACACTCAAATTCCATCTCAGGTGGTGATCCTGGCCTGTGCTGAGCTGGCTGCTCACAGCGCCAGCTGAAATCTGTGCAGCTTGGGTTGTTTAAAATGCTTGGTGCTGCAAATGGAGTGAGGTTTTTCCTCACTCTGCTCCTGGTGATGCAGCAATCACTGTCCACGACTGCATTTTCCTGAGCAGTGTGACAGTTGGTGGCGTTGGTGCATTAGAGGTGATGTTTAAATAGCATGTACTGCTGAAGCCATATTGACGTCATGTGGAGCCATGAGAAGCTGAGTCTGAATTCCATGCCTGGGAAATATAAGGAAGCAGGAGATGCTGTAGTTGGACCCCCAAGTCAGTTCCCTGTCATGATCCCTCCGTGTGCACATACACACACTCTGCCCTACTGCTCAAAATTTTCCTCTTCATGTGTAATTTAAAAATGAGTTTCTTTACCCCCTTCACCCTGAATTACACACAGTCCTGGTAAATCTTCTGTGACACAACTACCACCACACCTCTCATGTCTTCTGTGCACTTGTGACTCCTTTACTGACAACACGATGAGGGTGGAACAGATACATGGTTCTGAGAAAAACCATGCCCTGAACATTTTTTGCCAGAAATGTTAGAATTTCTGGGAGAGAATTGAGTCATGCTGTTGCTCTTGCATTTGGGAAAGTGCTTTCATGTGGCAGTAGAAAAGGAGCCCTTTGGGGTGCCTGCTAATTCATGAATGACACACTTGATTAATCTTCATGATTGGTCACAAGTGCCTTTTACTTTGGATTTAATCAGCCAGTTGTGCCACAGAGATGTAGCTCTATTTCTGGTCTAGTTCTGTGCTAAAATGAGTACTGTAGCAAGGCACAAATCTCTTAACAACTTTAACCACATGCCAGGTTTTCTAGGAAGTGTGCATAAGAATTACAATTCTAAACTATTCAGAAATATCAGTTAGTTGACCACTCTGGTAAAGAAAATAACTTTGAAGGAAGCCTGGACTTTCTTGTGCAGACTTTGAAATCCCAGCTGGGCCTAAATGATCCTTTGCAAAAAGCCCACCAAAAAGCCCAAAGGATTGAAGCCAGTCTGAGAGAGATTCTCCACTTCTCCAACTTTTAGAACTTCAAAATCTCTTAGGAAAAGCTATAATAATTGACTCAGCAGATTATTAAGTACATCTGCTATCACTGGTTAGGGTGTTTTCTTGCTCAAATTTCAGAGAGAAGCATTTCTTTGGAGCTACCCAATGTATACTTCTCCCTTGAAACAGATTTTGTACTTTCTTTGGCAAAGAAGGTACTGAGCAAAGTCATTTGGGGCAGTCAAGTTGTATAGCACCTGGAAGGCTGAAATCCCAGGCTCCTTTCTTTGCATCGTCTCAGTTCTCTTCCCTTTCCAATCAGCAGCAAAACTGTAACTTTAATGGGAACACATCCACTTTTTGAGAGCTGGTGTAAGTGTCCCTTCCAGGAAAATAGCAAATTGGCGTAAATATTTATAGTGCCTGAAGAGAGCTGGCTATTATGTGGTGAAGGTGAAGCAAAGGTGGGCTCTATTTGCTAGTGCATGCAGAAATACATTGCTCAGTACCTAATCCTGAAGCCTCTCTTCAGTTGGAAGGCTAGATGGAATATCAGCACTTCCATGGTGGATCAGAGTTGTGATTATTCTAGACCAGTATCTTCAGTCTGAAAATACTCAATACATTGTGTTTTGACAGACAGGTGAGGGGCTCTTTGCCATATGAACTTCAAAAAAGAAAGTATCATTTTTCTGGGCTCGGGGTTCACCTTGTGTTGGGGATCTTTAGTTCCTGGACCTCATGAAGGTCCTGGCCCCTTTACGATGTGTTCTGTGATCTTGAGCAAATCACTTCCTTGTGCCTCTGCCTCCCCTCCCACTCTCTCCTGTCTCTTTTGAGAGCTCAGTCCTTCCATGTGCTTGCTCAGTGTCTGCCACAACAGGGCCCTGATCTCCCCTGGGACCTCTAAACACGAGTGCTGTGTAAAAGTAAAAATAATCCTTCTCACAAACAGGGATGCAGGCTGGGAATTTCAAAAGGGCAGAAGAACGAGTCAGTTTTCATGGGCTCCTTTAAAAGTCAAAGCTTTATTCTCAGAGGCTTAAGGCAATTTTCTGAGACCAGTCCAGTTGCTGTTGGCTTCAGTGATGTAGGACAGCAGAACAGACTCCAGAAATCTTCCATTATATCTGTCTACCCTTTTACATGTCACAAGGGAGGTTTTTTAGTGCAAGAGATTGAACCTCAGATAAGATTACATGCTGTAATTATCAGTGGGATTTATTTGTCCAGTTCTTTCACCACTAAGTGGAAAAATGCATGTACATCCCTTAAGAAAAGGGAAGTGTGAGCATTTTTCCACTCTAAGCCAAATAAGGTAAGCATGGATAAGCAAAAGTACAAAAAAAGTCATTTATCAAAGGAAATATTAGGTACAGAGAAAATGTACCTAATACTCTACCCTAATATGGGTAGAGAATAGAGTTATAGAATGGCTGTAAAGTTTGGAGCTTTTTTATCTGTAAAAGTAGACTAAATTAAACTGCTAGTTTTGATTAAATTTGAATTGACTGTGGTATTACACTCCTTTAAAAGCCACTGGAGAGACTCAAGTTGCATTTTAAATCTAGTATTATAATTAATGGTATCTACATTTATTATTGCGGTAACTGCACTTTAATGACTGTGTTCAGTACTAAACAAAGCTACAAAATCTAAACAGCTCTTAAGAGCATTTTGATTTCAGCTACATTTTATTCCATTGGTCATCCACTTAGGTGAACTTGGATACTAAAATTAAGCTTTGAAAGCTAATAGGGAGAAAGTGTAAAAGTTATGGCAAAAAAAATCAAAAACTTTCCCTTGAAGTTAAATACCGATTTTCAGGTGGAGACTTCTGATCTTATCTGCCACTGTGGTTCTGCTGTACTTCCCCTGCTAACCAGTGTACCTTGCAGACTTTCATGTGTGTTTCCATGTGGCATCCCAGGAAGAGAGAAAAGCAGAATTACAGTTAAAATTTTGAGTTCTTGGGTGCAGCATTATTGTTCCATCTGTTGGACTTAGTGTGTGACTTCTTTCAGGCTTGTGGAAACTGAACACAGGGGACGGTGGTGGGTTAGTTCTGTATTCTTTAATTTGGGCTAAGATCAGTGCAAAATAAGGTGAAACATAACTATAATGTCATTCTTGCCACCAGACTTCTTTATTGTGAGGTTTTTGTTTCTAAAGGGAATTTATTAGGATCTCCCCATGTTCATGAAGCTCCATCAATGATGTAACCCTGTGGTTACTTTCACGGTTTAAGCCTCACTTGGGGTTTTCAGGATATGTTTATTCACCTGTGAATGAAAAGCAGGGTTTGTCCTGTTTTCCATATTTTTGACTTTTCCAAACATAGCTTCTTTTTAGGTGAAGGAGGCATAAGCACAAGGAAGTGGCAAAAGGCAGTATTTTACAAATTTAGCCAGGAAGGCCAGCTTTTCTGAGGGAATATTAGATTGGCTGTGGTCCCTGAGCTGAGGTTGAATTCCCATGTGAATTCTGTGGGTTACTTCCAGAGAAAGGACACTGTCTCAAATGGGAAGTTGCAAAGCATTTAAGCCTCCCATGTAAAAAGCTACTGGAGATGTCCTCGGCATGATTTGGTTCCTAGCCAAGCTGCATCCACATCCTGACCCCTCAGTTTGATGCTGTCCTCCTTTTCCAGGTGCAAACCAAGCTGTCACAGGGTCTCAGATATGCTTTCCCTTGGGATATTCCCTGTGGTTGTAATCAACCACTTCAGGATTCTCTTTGCTGCATTGACTGCACTGTGCACTATAAAGGGGCTGGGACGGGGGGAGAAAATCTAACTAAAGGTTTTGGAGTAATTTCTGCAGAAACCATATTGATTTCATCTCTATTAAAATCATTGAGTTTTTCCCATAAGGGCTTTTTAATTTAACCATTGCTAAAAAATGCTGCACAAATTACCTGGCAGGAATGCTGTGGAGTTATAAGCCCTTTAGGCAGTCCCTTAAAGGCAAAGCAGTAAAGCTGGGTGAACTATTCCCAGCCAAGAGGGTTGGTTTTTCTTTCTTTCTTTATTTATTCAATGAATTTACCACTCTGTCAGCTCACAGATTACTGACAAGCAGCCACTGATTCTTTATGAATTTGTTCATTATCCCAAATTATTCAATGCCTGGATTATGCAACGCAGTTTTAACTTATAGGGCTGCAGGCGGTCCGATCCACAAGTATTGTTTGAATACCACTGTTAGTAATTCTTACAGAAAAGCCTCATAAAACTCAATAGAGGCCTGGTGTTTTATTTCTGGGCACATCTATAAAACTTAGCAGAAAATTATATCCTTACCATAAAATTCTACAGCTTGGTTTAAAGTAGTTATAATTTTCTACTGATTTCTGTGTTTTTAGTAGCATTTATGTAAAAAAGCATTTTGCACTGCTATTACTCTCAAATTTTTGTAGTTTCTGAGAGCAGTGAGGGTTGATAACATGGATGTAAATCCTTGGGAACTGACCTCTTTTACCCTTGAGTTTGTTTGGTTACATTTCAGTTATGCTGATGCATGTTATAAGAAACTTTTTTGCTGCTGGGGTATAAATGATTATCAGGTCCTACGTGGTTCTGCCTCTCATTAATCCTACAATGAAAGCTGAGGTATATAAAAACCAGCTATCTAATATGCAAGTACATTAGATTTCTCTGTTTTTGGATGGAATTTAATGCCCATGTTTGTGATAGCTCCTTAAGGAATGAGGTTTCATTACTATCAGGCTCTACTCAGAGTCCAATCTCATTCCCAACTTAAAAAGTATTTTCTTGGGTCCAGACCTGCACCTTTGAAAGTGGTGATGTGTGACTCTGCTAGAGACTGAGTGTTGTTTCCTCGGGATAAATAGCTTTGGCTATTTGCTTAAATTCATTGCAGATATAAAATTCTCTTCTGATAGGTTGCATTGGCTTTGGTTTGCTATATTTATGTTGTTTTTAAGCATGTTCCCTGCTGGCTTTGTCTGGTGTAACAAGGAAAGGTAGAAATCCATGGAGAAGGAATTAATCCTCTGATATGTTTGGTAGACTGTTACAAATCTTTAATTTGCAAATGTGCATAAAGAACAGGAGATTTACCCGGTGGAGTGTGCAGTATCTGCTTTTGATGTAGCAGTCATGTTATCAGGGATATCTCATTAGCTCTTAGGGCTGTTCAGGGAGTGGTTTAAGGAAACCTCTCTGCAAGCACTGCCCCTGTAACAGGCTGGGTCACACCGGTGCATTTAACTCGTGGTTTGCAGCCACATCACTGCTGATGTCCCCGGTGAGAAGGGTGGATTGTAGGCTTTGTGCTCTTTTGGAACTTGCCAGTGTCTCTTTCATCCTCCCTGAAATACTGACTTCCAGTAGCCTATGGAATGGAAGTAGGGTGTTCATTTACCTGCTAACTCCATTATTCTGGAACAAGATGTCTTTAGCTAGTCAGATATAAAAAGATTTAAAACATCTCTAGATGACATTTCTGTAATGCGTTGGTGTTTCTGTAAGACATAATAAAATATTCATTGCCTGAACAGATGGATATAGCCACAATCCTTCTGAAGATGTTATTTTAAGGATGTGGATTATACTGGATTAATAGGCCAGTAGCTTGGCAGAATGCAGCTTTTTGGTGTTTCAACTTCTAGAGCTAGTTATAATTTCCAATGAATTAGCTGTACGTTGCACCAGTTAAAAAAAGATGAAAATTAACTTTTAAAATATGGATTTTTATTTTTTTCTTTAATGAAAATTCTATTTTTAGACAATTCTAAGAACCTTAATTCTTTTAACTGCCAAACTCTTTCCTCTGGGCTAGACTTTGACATATACTTAGGATTATCAGGTTAACATGCAATGGATAAAAGATGGTGAGAGGCTATGGAAGAGAAAGCTTTTGTTAATGAACATCAGTTTTTAGTAGTGGGCTGTTTTTGCTCTATCAGAAGACTTTAAAATCTTGACACATGTCAAAAAAAGTATTACTGGCCCTGATAAATTTTACGGTCTTTAAATGTAATATTTAGCAATGCTGGAATCCTGCTGAAGTTAACAGCATCTTGTTAAATGATAAGGAAGAAAGGTTAATCTGTGACCTCCAGCAACCCGTACTGCATCAGTTCTTAGTAATGGTGTGTACTTCTTGATTTAGATTTGGAAACTGGCCCAAGTTGCCATGAGTTCTTATCCAAAATGAGCCTGAATTTAGCCTTAGAAAATTCATTAAAAGGGATAGAAATCCTCCTGTCCATCAGAGTTCTCTTTTGTATCTAGCATGGGGATAACTGCAGCCAGTGTAGGATGGTGCCCGCATTCTGGAGCACTGTTATAAATCTGCATGTGCTCCTTGAATCCACAGTATCTGAGTGTTCACCAGCTGTAATGTGCAGCTGTGTTGTTTTCTGGTGATCTGGTAAATCAGATACATAATAATAATAAATTTATAATAAAAAGAAAGTACATTTTCCTGTCACATGGTTATGGGAACTTTCCTTAATTCAGAGGTAATATTAATATAATTTCAGAGATACCAGTTCTGGAAGAGAGTAGACATGGCTCATTTACATGGTTGTACATAAAATAAAGTTTTACCGTGTAGTTAATGCTTAAGTTTAATGTATATTACCTTGAGAGGACCAGTTAGACACTGAGAGAAAACTCATAAAAAGACTTAATCTCAGATATTGGTCTCTTGAGATCAGAATATAATACTGGATAGCCAAAAGATGAAATGATAAAATCTTGAGATCATTCAAGGAGAAACAATATTTTTTCCTGTCAGTTTGCAAGGAATTTCCTGAATTTAACTTTTGTCTTTAGGACTGAGTAAATAAACATATCTATCTTTTGATTTTTTTTTTCTTACTTGAAGTGTTTACCAGGACTGAGGTGTTTTACAGTTTATAATTGTGCCTGTGTTAAAATAGGTGATTGTGTACCTGCACTTGAGCTAAGCTTTGGTGAAATGTCTGGAAATAAGATAGTGAGAGAAACTCTGATGTTCTATTATTTGTTTTCCACAGTATACTTGGAACTGCATCTATGCTACTGAGTGTCTCAGTTATCTCAGCTTCAAGTGCCATGGATTTTTTTGAGGTATTTGAGAAGTACACCATGATCTGTTGTTGAGTCAGTCTGGCATTATTCAGTGTATATACCCTTCACTGCTCAAGTGGTACTTAAACTGGCCATGATAATGCACTAATTGAAGGATATTTCATGTGTTCTCAGCAGAGAATTCATTCTCCAGTCTACAGGATTGTTCCAGAGCACTGGTTGGTGTTAGCATGCTTTAAATGTGTGGTAGAGTGTGTTGTTGTCAAGGGGTTATCTGAAGTGAAGAACATGGCAAAACAAAGCATTTGCACTTTTTCTGCTATTATTTTTTTTTCAAGTCCTTGGGAAAGATGATTTTCAATGTCCTTGCATGCATACTCTGTAGCAACTTTGCACGAGTTTTTCAGAATTTTTGTCAAATTAATATGCCTTTTATTATCCAATTGAAGTGTTGTTTGGCCCATAGAGCCTGTAAATGTGATAATGAGAATCTCTTAGTAAGATAAACATAAAGCATATGGAGGCATGATAATATACATTACTAAAATGTACCACCCTCTGTACTGCCCACCTAACCCCTGTTTGTCCCACCTCACTGTCAGGTTAAAAAAATCAGTGTTTGCAAAGCATCATGTGAAAGTATTCCTGAGTTCTGACTGGTATTGCACAGCTGGAATTCCACCAGGGACATCCATCCTGTCAGCTCTGTCTGTGACATGGAGCTTCCCCAAGAAAAGGCACAGACCAAGTCCATCACATTTTAGCAACACATCTGCAAGAGGGCAACAAAAAATTGCCGTCATTGTCTTATTGTTTCTGGTGCTTTCCACAAGTACTCCAGCAAGGCTTCTTGGGTTAGAATGTATTGTCTAGAATAACTTTCACTTAGCTTATGTTGTCTTGCAGGAAAGCACCACTGCTGCTGTCTCTGGGCTCAGCGTCACAGAAATGCAGGCTCCAGTGCTGGGTCTGGTAGAATTCTTCTGGGGATCTCTGCCATGGGAAGGAAACAGTGCCCAGCTGGCATCTGTGTCTGATTTACATCAGTCGGGCCCAAGCACCTCATTCTTTGCTGGGATACTTAAAATGGTTGCCTATAATTTTGTTCTCTTAAGACATACCCCCACTCCCAAAAAACACCCGCCCAAAGCCAAGTAGCCCAAGCTTGGATGTCGAATTCTTCTCTCAGAACTTCTGTGCTCAGCTCTGCTTTGGTTTCACAACGTTCCCTCCTGCTGCGTGCTGGGATAAACAGGAGGATCGGACCCTGTGTGTGTTCATTTGCTTTGTGATCTGATTTATGCTGCCTACATTTATTTATTGCTGACTTCAGCCTCTCACTGTGAGCCAGCACAGTTTAGGAAATGCTCTCCCTGGCTTCAGCTGGTGGCAAAACAGCAACTGAAAAACAGTTCCCCTACACAAGTCCAGCACTTGCCTTTCCAGTCTTTATTGGAGACTGAATCCTGCTTCTGCTTTGTCTCACTCATCTTTTATGAGCTATAGAGGCCAATCTCAGAAAATAACTCACCATCATCTTGTCTAAAGACCTGAGTTATTTTTGTTGCCTGCTATACTTTTCTTGTTTCACGTATGTTTTCTCTGAACTAAATGGGGATGAAGTAATGTGTATTCTTTTGAAATTAGGATGTATTCACCACTTAATTCCTAAATAACTATAATTGATTTATCCTGCACCTTTCAGTGTCTTTTGTCTTTGCCTTGTTCTTTACCCAGATGGTTTTCTCTGCTGAGGAAACAAATTCCAAATGAGGAATACTGAGCTGATTCTACTGTCAATTTTCCCAGTTCCATACTAGTGTAATTCCACTGTTTTACATTAATGATATGTTCAAATATAGTGGTGTTTCTGAGGATTTTCTAGAGCAAGAAGCATAAAGAACCCTAATCCTGGGACTGATTGCCAAGGGACCATCACAATCTTCATTATGGAAATAATTTGTAGAAAGGGCCATCTTGACATGGGATGCATTAATTACTTAGTGCTAACAGATATCTGAGATTTCAGCTCTTTTATAACCAGCATTTCTGCATCCATCATGTAACAGAATCATGTTCCTGTTTTTAACAGACTAGAAAATGTGGAAGTATCTGGCAACTAGTAAGTGAGTCACACGTTATTTCTATAAGATATCTGTCTCAGCTGACACCACCTCACTCAGAATATAGTTCTGATGATGCTTCCTGAAGATGTGCTAAGCTTCTGAAAGTGCCTGTTCATAGTGTGTCTTTTGGAGCTCTTTAGAGATATATTTAGAATTAATTTATGTTCTCATGAATTTTGTCCTTTGGCAGTTGCCCTTCCTTCAGAAATCTCAATCATGGAAATATTTGTCAAGTTTGTGTGTCAGCAAAGTTCATACAAATTCACTTAATTGCTGAAGGGAAAGTTCATAGAAGATTTTCAGTGGTTACTCCAGTCAGAAAATGGCTGGTTTTTGTATTTCAGTTCTGTTTAGGGTCAGTGTGTCAGACACTGAAGATACATAACCACGGAAAGCTGAAGTGCTTAAAATCTATGTTACTCTTACTGATGGTTTTCTTTCTTTGATCTCTCTCTTGTCTTTGCTAATGGGGTCTATTAAAGATCTGTTACATCTTTAAGGGTGTGAATTAGGATTAGAAAAGCTTTCCTTGGTGACCAAAATAATGTTTATCCTTATATTTATTCTGCTTTAAATCTTTCATTTTTTCAGAAATTGAAACCCATCTGCTTTCACAGAGCAGTCCTGAGCTATAAGTAATCATGTCTTCTTAATAACCATTCTGGGTGATTGGTTTTCACTTATTCTTTCTCCTAAATATACTTTTGAAGGGTTGTTATCATCAAAGAATTACTGTCTATCAGCTGATTGCATTTTTCTGGATGCTTCATGTAAAAAGACAAATCTCATCCCTTTCTTCAGAGGGCCTGAAGAGGCTGAGTTCATTGTCAAGGTAACTCTCACTGGATACCTGAGCTCATGGCAGTTAGGAAAAATACTGCTTAGTTTCAGTCACATGAAAGATCCTTCATTTTCCCACCTCTCAGCCTCTCAGGAAACATTCTGACCTTCTCAGACTGAAAAAAAAAAATGTTCTCTGGGATACTGGAAAACTCTGACTTGTTTAAAATGAAGTCCCACTGGAGAAGAATCTACCAAACACAGAGACATTGTTGAGGTTTGTATTTCTTTAAGGAAGATATTTTGTCATGTGTGGCTTCTCAGGAGAGAAAAACTGCACTTGCTGATTTTTCAGTGGAATTTCCTGTTCTCTTCCTACTTTTTTTTTTGAAATTGACTCTCTATTTGGAGAAAAAGGTACAGTCCAAAAAAGATCAAGCTGAGTCCAAATCCTGTGCTTTAGAGTGTGATTAAAAACTTGCATTTCCCCAAACAGCCATGTCACAAGATGCCAAGTGCAGAAGGCATTAATCATCTGCACCTTATCTCTATGAAAAGCCATCTTCAAAGCAGAAAGGAGGAGAGTTCTACCCTCTAGAGATAAATGGCATATCGTAAATAGCGAGAGGCACTCAGATACTGTGATTATGAGCTCTATAGAAATGCCTATAAATAATACTAGGAGGTGCCCAGATACTACAGCTTACTTATGAAAATAAATAAAGCGCATAAAAATCTGACAAGATGCAAGCTTCTCTCCCATATGAGGACACTTCACTTTCCTTTTCCACTTTCTATTCTGAGAGCAGGATCTGTCATGCAGGGACTAGGTCCTCATCCTTAACTTGCAGCCTCTTGAGAAATAATAAAGAAAATCACTATGTAAAATAGCATGAAAGCATTGAGGTCAGGAAACTTTTGAAGGCATACTTAGCTGTGCATCATTTCCAAATTTTGAGTTTAAAATAAGAAAAGTGTAGCTGGGTAGAAACTTTTAGGATCTGAAATCTGAGAATATTTGAATGTGAGAGGGTGGATTCTGGTACAATAGAGGCAGATTTGGGGGTCACTTCAGTGGGATTAAGACATAAAGGTTTCACTAAAGTGCTCATAGCAACAATGCCTTTGTTTCTGGTGAACACTTAGGTGCTGGAGAACTGCACCAGTCACTCAGCAAAATCAGTATCTAAATTAAAAAATTGCATTGATTGGAATTGCTTCTTTTTATATGTATTTTTTTTTCCTAGGCAAACCCAATAGTTCTGTTTTCTCATCAAACTTTTTTCTTTATTAGTGCTGTTCTCCAATAAGCTATAGGTAATTCTTGATATTGTTTATATGATTAGCAGTTCAGAAACTCTCAAGTTTGTGTTGGTAAGGTCTCTGAATTACCCTGCTTTGGGATCAGCAATGTTAGTGAGTGAAGCCAGTGGGGAAATTTGGTTGCAATGTGGATATTGGAGACTAAAAAAAGTACTGCAGTGAACTGAATAATTTTTAAATTATTATTACAGATATTGCTGCTCGCTCAGTTTGGCATATTTCTAGAGGAGCATGTACAAATCACGAGTGTCTCTTTTGTACAGAGACAAATACTTTACAGTAAATTGCCATGGATTTTTCTCAGATCAAATCCTTTTATAGCTCTCTTCTGATAATACACTGTTTCATTTAAAAAAATATTAACGGTGAATCATCATTTGGTATAGAGGGTGAAAACTTGCTTTTATATCCTCAATTTTTTTATATTGTTGCTCGTAAACAAATAACTAAGGAAATGGCCAGTGCACAAATACAGTTTTACTGGTGTATTTGATAATGTACAGTGCTCTGGAGCATCTTATGGTGTGGAATTCCTCTTGGATAATGCTCTGGAGCATACTGAGAACATGTGTCTTCCATATAGGTATAAGAATTTTATTTTGAACTCACTGAGTTTTGGGTTTACACTTCCAGCTTCAAAGGCAATGAGTCCCTCAGTCAGGTTTTGAGGCTGACATTGCTGAGAAAATTAATTTTTTTTCTGTCTGTTGGAAATTATCTAGGCACAAATTTAAAGTCTGTATGAGGTGTTGTTTCTCTGTGGCAAAATTCCTGCAGGTTTCCTCTCTAGGATGTAGTGCTGAGCCCTGGCCATGTTCTGCACAAAGGAATTGCACACATCAGGCACTGAAAGGAACCAGGTGCCTGAACTGCTTGGTTCCCTGGTGTAGTCTTGGCATCTCCTTCCCTTGGGTGAAAATTGAACTGAGGTGGAAAAATTTGAGCTTGTCAAGTAGTAAGAACAGGTTTATTTGTACTTTTTTTTTTTTTTCCTCCTAGAGTGATAAAATGAAAGACTTTGGAAAGATGTTTGATTAAATGCTCTTGAGGTTTGCTTAGGTTGTAGCTGTGAGAATTGAAGAAATGTGTGCCTACTCATGCTGCTTTGCCTGGCTTTTTTAATAAAAAGATGCTCTCAAAACTTGTTTTGGTTAAAGTATCTGTGTCAGTGAAGTGCAAAGTTCACTGAATTCCTACTGAAGATGATGTGAGTTGATGGGCATGGAAACATGTCCAAGAGCAGTGGATCAAAGCTGAGATTTGGACCATGACCATCTTCACTTTTGGAATTCCATTTAGTCCCATCATACTGATGATATTAAACTGTGTTTCAATCTGGGAAAGCTTAGGTGCAAAGCAGCAATTCATAGCTTTTGCAGGAAGGCATTTCCTCTGGAAATGATTTTGAAAATTTGTAGGCAGGTACACTTCCATAATTCTACAACTGTAAGGGAAAAAAAACCCCAGACTGTACTTTAGAAGCATTGATTGAGTAGTATTAACAGGAATTGGCAATTCTAGTGTGAGCAGCACACCAGAAAAATCCCCGTGCATGGTCCTCTGGATGCCAGGAGCAGTGTGAGGTTACTGATAAACAGAGAACCTCGCAGAATGAGGAAAATGAACTCCGTGAGAGTATTTAGGCTTGGGGCTCCTGTAAGCTCTTTGGTTCTGCTGCTGCAAACATGAAATGGTTTGTAACACACAGGCCAAATTCTTCACTCACTTATAGTGGTCTCACCCAGTAAATTGCTGTATCTGGATAATCCAGCATCCAGTAGTCTGTGGGCCAAGCACTTCTTAAAAAAACCATTCTTTTTCTTGATCTCGTAACCTGGATGTTTAGGTGGTAATTCACTGAGTAGAACATGGTAAACTTCCAGTCCTGCAGAGCTGGTCCATCTCACTGAAACATTAAATATTCTGTTCTTACTAATTATGTCATAAATCAAGGAGACTTTCAAATCTTGCAGCTTGTTTATATATAGATGGAATGAGTAATTGATTATATTTGTTTTAATTATATGTAGAAATGTCAAGCAGCTTTATTAGGTAGTAGCCTAGTGTACATTTATTGTGACCGAGTACCTACGTGAAATAGCTTATGGCTTCAGAGCACTCATGGGTCTGACAGAGCAGTGTCAGAGTGCCACAAAACCTTCTTGTCTGTGTGGTGCAAGTGCCAGCTGAGCCTGAGGCTCTCTGCAGCTGGAGATGCTGCTGGGGGACAAGGTTTTCCCTTGGGCCAGCTCTCTAGAACCATGTGGTGGCAGCTGTGTGCAAACCTGAATAGGTATGAACACAGTGTGTGCACCAGGGAGGACAGGTTTGTGCTTCCCAGGAATATCTGTGCCTCCTAGGAGCTTGAAAATGAAGTAGTTTCTACATTAGCTTTTCCTCCTCGGTGGATGTTTCTGCTTCTTGATTTGCGCTATTTTGAAATTAACCAAGTTCATGAGTTTGTTTAATGACACAGAAGGGAACTCTAGACATAATTTTTTGTCTGAATTTTAATTATGTTGATATCTAAACATTGATGTTTTTCTGTGGTAGTCCTCAGATAAGAAAAAACTTTTAAGTGAGGTTATTGCTGCTATCTTTTTTGAAGACCTGAAAACCCCTGTTCTTAGGAATTGTTCCCATTGTCATTCTGTAAGAGCAAGTAAAATTGGAAGAAAAAGAAATGTGGAAGTTCCCAATCTTTGATTTAAGTTATTTCACTCTGGACCAGACTGTCAAATTGCTTGATGGATCCAAAACAAAGAGCCATGCTGTGAAAACATGTGAAAGACAAAAAGAGGTTAAAAGATTTTCTGGGCTCTCTGCTCATTGAATAGTCATCAATTCTGTTACCAGAATGGCTCCTGGAGTATGTCTGATGTTGCTGGTGAGAACATGGTCTGCCCTATGATTAAAGTCTCATCTTTGCCCAAATGTTTGAAAGGGCAACTGTCTTTAACCTTTGAACTTTATTTGTAATACAAAACTTCAATTAGATAAAAGACAATAATTAGCAAATCTTTTATCTTTGGGCATAATTAAATCTTTAAGGCAGGACATCTTAATCAATGACTTGTAATGACAAGTTCATAAATAAATTAATTCTTCCAATGAGTGTCTGACAGAAATCAATGAGTGTTAAAAGAGATTCAGAATGAGGGGACACCACTATAGAAACACTGTAGCTCAATTACACTTTGTTTAAAGATTCCCATCTATAAAGTATTAGCTTGTTCAAAAGATGATGTATTATTTAAAGACAGATCATTAAAATACTAACATCTAATTTTGTAGAGCCTTTTTTGAAACTTCCATCTTAACATATATAAGTATTTCCCCACGGTTTATGATTAGCTTTTTGTATAGGCTCTCTACAAAAATATACAGTCATTTTGACTGATTTGCTGTCCTTGTGGAGTCCTGGTGGTAAGTCTTGTTTACTGAAAGTAAAACTTGTCAGAGCAGATGTTGTGTAACCTCCATGTCACTGGCAGGGATCTCCCATCCCAATGAAAACATATAAAAAAGTGACTCAAGACCTTAAATGTTCTTACTCAAGGGATATATGTTCATTTAACACAGCACAGCACACGATCTCTAACTCAAGGGTTGTCTATTGGTATAGGAGTGGTAAAATAAGGATATAAAAGAAAGCCACAGGGGATCTCCTTCTGTTTGAGAGCTCTGGTGACCAGTGTGAACCTCTGAGGTGTGAAGCCCTGGGTGCTGCCTCTTGCTGGAGCCAATGCAGCAATGGCTAACAATTTCTACAGAGGGGATGGTGGAAATTTCACTTTGCTAAGATTGCATACAACCGTGTTGTTTCTAGTTGGCACTACTAGAAACACTGCCTCCTGTCTCCCACTCGTTCTGACCACCTGGTTTTAATTGACCAAAAATGGCAACAGCTTCATCCTACTTGTGTGAAGCTCTTAATCATGATCCTTTCCTTAATCCTTAAGTATCACATTAAGTGTTTAAAAAAAAAAGTAATAGCAAGTATTTCCAGTTGAACTCACTTTTATGAAGTTTCTCCTGTGGTTTGTGGTACTTAGAGTATCTCTGACAACAAACACTCAGATTTTAAGTGTTTGGTACAAGGACAATAAGTGCTGTACCTCTTGATGAAGCTTCTAGACAAAGAAACTTCAGACTGTTGAATAGGTGCTAAATTCCTTTTGTTGAATTTATGTTGGTTTCTTAAGGTGGCAAGGATTACAGCAAGTATTGCTATGGATTTCTTTTTCTGCATATCAACAGGGCTCCCTGATTAAAAAGTGCCACTGGTTTTGAGCATGCTGAGTGTTTCCATCCAGCCTGGGCTGCTGCTGCCAGCAGGTTGGGAGCTGTAGTCCCCCTGATGCCTCTGGCAGAGCTGCAGCAGCTGAAAGGCAGCTCTTGTGTTTGGTTTGCCTGGCAGCCAAGAGGAAGGGCTGTTCGGCCAGTCTGCACAAATAGGTCTGGTCTAGTCACAGCCAGTTCCACTCCATCTGGAAGATCCACCAAAACTAGACTAAACATGTGGAGGAGATATTGTGGTGGAGACAAGCTGGGAAAGGGAGCTTGGGGTGTTGCAGTGGAGAGAGATCCAGGACGTGCTGCAGCTTGAGGGTGCTGGGCTAGGGGAGGAAGGCAGCGTGGGCAGGAACAGAGGAGGGTGCATTCAAACCAGAAGAGACACAAGCATGGAAAACTGGCCTATGTTAGACTGCTGCTTTGATCTCTTTTCTAACTTAGAGGATAAAAAACCTCATTAGTTTTATACTGCCCTAACAGTATTAATTAAACAATTATGCTTTCTCCTAGTGTATTAATGAGATGTTCTACAAATTTATTTTGGTTTTGAGTGGTGAAAATCTGCAGCTTCTAGAATGATCAATTCTTTCTGGTTTTGTGTGGGGCACTGACTATCAGATTATGTTAAAACGTTAGTGATTTCCTATTTGAAACCTGTTAAACAGCACAACAGATGGAAAGTTCTGTTCAGGTTATGGGCGACCAGATCTGTCACTGATTAAGAGAGAGGTAGCATTTGCTGGTGGCTGGTGTTGATAGATATCTCCGCAGAATAGTAAGAAAGGTCTCACATCCTTGTAATCCAGTAGCTCTGCCTCTGACAGACAGTATCTGCTGCCCCTCACACCTTATAAAGATCAGTTGCTTTTCATGTGAAACTGGGTTACAGCTCAGAGCATCCTTGGACAGATTTGTTCACAACCTGGGTGCTTGCAGCTCTTCAGAAGGGTGATAGCAATCTAAACCTCTTGCCTCTTTGGATATACTCTCCCTTCGGAGCTGTCATCCAGGCTGTCAAACTTATCCTTAGCAGGCTTCAGCTTTAAAGGTCCTTTTACCCACCGTGTAACATTCCCGTCCATCCCATTATGCTCTGTCAATGAGGCTGTTTGTGTATTTCGTTTGAAGCTGTTTAAAAGTATTTTGCTAAATTCCTTCAAGGGAATTTAAATAGCCTAATGACTATATTACCTTACAGGCTTTTAAATGTTTCCCCAGCTGCTTGATTCAATGCAGTATAAATTGTGAGCCTTCCCACAGTAATCTTGGCATTTGTTTAGGAGTTAAATATTAACAGATTTTTTGTCTTTCTCTCAGACAGTAGTCTCTGCACCTGCCTAATTTGCTGTAGGGTTTCTTAGAAACAAATGTTGCTTTCTTTTCAAGTGCTCTGGGTTTTGTTCTCTGTATGTGCTTTACATGAGGTCAGTTTGAAGAAGTCTTGAACTCAAACCCTTCTGTTATCTTGCAAACCTGATTCTGTCCCAGTAAAAATCTGGGATTGGGAAGAGCTCCCAACTGCACTGATAAACTCGAGTGGTGGATTTGTTGCATACAGATTAATTCAATGTGATGCCCTGTACAGGACTTCAAAATTACTTTCAGCATATTTTTCAGCATGCCAGTACTTTAGAACATCAAGAAGAGAGGAAAAAAACAAAAGAAAAAATAGAAATTAAAAAAATAAGTCATGTAGATGGGCTAAATATTGGAAGCAATGTGGGTGGCTAAGCCAACACAGCAGATGTATCTTAGATATTTTTCTTTTAAATACAAAGACAGTCTGCCTCCCACACATTTCAAAATGAATCTCAAATGTATTTTTATAATTTACAATTATTTCCATCAGAGAATAATAGAGATTTAATGCCTGGGGTAATTAATGTTCTGTGATGTCTATTATAGTAGCTATTTTAAGTGTAGGAAATACCCTAATAAGAGACAGTTTGCTAGTGTGCTGATCTAGTTGATTTTTATCATAGCTTTCTCTGTAAAATAACAATTGGAAGATATGACAATAGATATTCTGATTAAACACTTAAGCATCTGATATAACTTGGGCAAAGATACATCACTTCAAAAAGAACATTTTAAAAGAAAATGAACCTCTCTCAGTTTCTGACATTTATTTTCATGCTACCCTGTTTTTTAAAACATTTTGTGACATTTGTTAAACATAGTAATTGGTGAATTGCAATGCTTTGAATCCAGTTAAAACCCGGAACATGTTAAATGTCTTTTAATGAAAGAAGTATATGGTGAATGAAGACTGTATTTTATAAGGAACATTTAACTGGTTGTAGAGCTACGTCTTTTCAGAGTTATGTATTGAAGTCATACAAAACAGTAAAAGGTTCTTTTTTGTACTCCTCCTGGTTTCCCCCTCACTAAGGTCCTCCCCTTGCTCTCCCCCGAGCTGAAAACTGTTTTGTGGTGGTGTTGCCACCACAGTTTCTTGTTTCTGGTGTGGAAATTGTAGCTGCAGTGGCTTCTTCTTTCCCCCTGCTCATTCAGCATGTATCATTTTGTTCACAGTGCTCGAGGTTCTTCTATCTCTCTCTTCCTCCTCCACATTCCTGTATTCAGGACGTTGTTAGGCTTGTCTGCTTTCTCATGTAGCTTCATTTGGTGTCTGTCCCCCATACAATATTGCCTTTCTTCCTTGTACTTATATTTTCTTGAAAGACTCATTTTATTATAATTTTCACAAGCTCCAGTTCAGCAGAATTCTCAAAGAATCCAGTGTCATTCTGAATAAAGCTACTCATTTCCAGATTTCTAGGATTCATGAGCACGAGAGATCTTAAAAGGAATTATGTTTTACATTTTAGATGCCTTTCATAAGTAAGTTTTCTCTTTGTCAGCCATGCTACCATATCTTTCCTGATGATTTTATTATCTATTATAATTTCTTTTTGTATATGTTGGTTCTGGTTTTAGTGTTTGATCTTTACAGTGCTCAGTCTCCTTGTCTCTTTTTCAGTTCTGCTTTTCTAAAGCAAATGCCACACTTTCCTAAAGTCTCCAATTCCAACTCTTCTCACTTCTGCTCTCCAATCCCCAAACCCTCACAATGGCACTCCTTACCAGAACTGTGACTAAAATTGCAAATTGACTGGCAGTATGATTTGATTTTTCCCAGCAGAGCAGTAAATGTATCACCCTGCAGTAAAAATTCTGACCCTAGCATTTCCAAAGTTCTCTACAAGCTTTGGGCCAGGTACACAGTACAGAATACTTGGTGCAGAGATTTTAATTTTCTGTGTCAAAATAAGTATTTCTGAGAAAGTTTTCATTGACTCCCTGTAAGATTTTTCTCAGATTGTCAGCTCCTGGTATGCTGAAGCTCTGCTGTGTTACTGGAAGGTCAGGCTGTGCTCAGACCTGCAGTTACAGCAAGCTTTGAAGGTGTTAGAATCTGAGCCAGCCCAAAAACCTGTTTCCTCTTTGAAAAATATTATTCCTTCAATTCTGTTCACTTGGGTTTTCAAAAATTAGAAGGGATTTCCAAAACTGATTTGGTTTTAAATGACCATTGTAATAACAACACTAATGAGTTTTTACTGTGTGTCTTCATCCATCTGGATAAATGATCTGACAGTTGAGTGACTTGGGGCTTTTTAACTCTCAGTCCTTACCTCAGCCTTGTAAGAGCTACACTTAAGGACTTAGAGCAGTTCTTAAGAACTTCCAGGTACTTTGGCTTTTGGGGTGGTGGTGGTGCTGTGCTTGTGTGGTGTTTTTTGAATTAATTTTTGATTCCAAATGCAGGGATGCCCAGCCCAGCAGCAGGGCAGTGAGTGCACAAACATCACTGACTCGGTGCCGACCTCCTTCCCTGCCAAGGCTGGCCCGAGCACTCAGCTTCCATTTGTGAGCTCAGGCTCTGGGGCTTCTCAGGGACGTCATGTGCTTTCATTTTCATTTGTCCAGGATAGGAAATCAGCTTGGGAAGGGTTGGCATATTTAACATCCCACCCCCAATCCCACTGCTGCCAATGTATGGGAGTCAGCTTAAATATATCCTCCTGCTAACTACTGATGGACTGGTGCTAAATGTTTGTTTTGGCTTAAAGGGGCACTGTTGAGATGTAATCGCAGGATGATTTTGTTTCAGATTTTCCATTGAGTACATAGTTTTCTGGCTGACTTACTTGGCTGTGTGTTTCAACAGATATATGTATATACATGGTTATCCAGTGGTCTACGTGAAATATAGCAACATTCCCTTTGCATATTGTTAATATGAATTTAGAAATGAATGACTAACTCAAACAGTCCATTGCAGATGTTGTGGAAGTGCTCTGAGTTAGGAAAAAAATTTAAAAGATAGGGAAAAACTGAATATACTTTTAGTTATTTGTGGGTTTTGCTTGCCCTTTGTTAGGATCCTTTCTGGCTTTAAATGCTCTTTCTGGATTTGGCTCTTGTGCAGTTGTACAGTGGTGCCTGTAAATGAGCATTTAAAAAGCATCAGTACAGTGCAGTGACTTCTCTTTTAATAATTACAAAACTATAATGTATTTTTCTAGTAGATAACAGCTAGGGCTCAGTGAAATGTGTGACTTTTTGATGTTCTGTAATGGCCGTTGACATTACAACTCCACCTTCTGGCCTTGGAAAGTAAGGGCTGGGCGCATCAGTGCCTATGGGAGAAGAATTTTTTATGCATATTAACAGCAAGGGCAGAAGAGAAGTCAAATTCTGGAGTACTGAGAAGTTGTTTTTCTTGTTGTGAGTTTGCATTCATGTTTGGCCTGAGTGTGGGAGTGACCTGGACTAGTCTGTCAATACAGTATTTTTATTTTCCATGATGAGATATTAAGATTTGTAAGTCGCTTAAAACAAAAGGATTTGATATCAGTGCTTGATTTAGGAACTAACATTCCTAGAACTCAATCCCTTCAATATTGAGAACTGAAACAAAAAACCTTGAAGCATCCACACCTAAGTCTTTCTACAGAGCACTATCAAATGGATGGAGTCATGTTTTTAAGGAAGTCAAAACTGCTGATGAGTGGCAAAGCAAGGGTAGGCCTTATAAGCCGTTCAAGGTTATGTTCATTATGATATTTGCCTTAGCTTAGTCAAGAATTGAAGCAGCGCAAGAATAAATTAAATCCCTATAGCAAAATATTAACCTGCAATAGATCAATAAGACAATACTAGTACCCTTGAGACTGGTAAGATTTGCTCAAGAAACACCTCATTTCAAATACCTTCTTTTGAGTTTTATTTATTCATTGGGTTTGGTTATATCCTTGGTCATCTTGCAGTCTTTCTGCCTCGCTTGTGGTAGAAAAAAACCTGAATATGTGGGAGGAAAAGATGAATTGAGAAGTGGAAGAAGACTGTCTTGTCTTTTCTTTCACAAAGGACGTGTCTGTTCTCACTTCTAAGTCAAGCAGCAATAGAGTGACACTTTCCCAATTACACTCTCCACGCAAGTGATGCTATGGCTACCACATGGTGGTTCTATAATTGTGAGGTGATGATTGTGTGATGCCAACTGGGAGGCAGAAAGGAGGTTAGGCAATGCTGAACTGGAGGGGAGGGGTGCACTGACGCAACCTGCTCATTGCCTGTGAGCTGGTGGAGGGAGGCAACCTCCCTTCCACGGGAAAATGCTGCTGTCGTCCTTCCCAGTAATAAACGTGGCAAGAATTAGGGATTTTGTTTGGTTATTTTTTAGTATAGCCCTGCTTAGCTGTGGCCAGTGATGCCCTTATGGAAGAAAGCTCAAGGGCCTGGCATAGCAAATACTTCCAGCTCTGTGCTTCCCTCAGCACCTAGGAAAAGGGGTGAAAACAACTAAACTTCAGGACTAGGTTAATTCTTAGATGTATTTCCAGCTTCTTTGGAATCCTGCATGTGGCTCAAAATCTTTTGGTGTATTTGAGTAAAAATTGGTAGTTCGTTGTCGTGTGAAAAAGGACTTGCTTCTGTAATAAGCACCATCTGAAAAGACTGTGGTATGGCTATGGTACAACATCTTCATGTCAGCTAAGCTGATAGGAAAGGAGGAGTTTTGTTGAATAGTTTTTGGGAATTGGACTATTTTTTGATTTTTTTTTCTTCAAAAATCCTCAGAGAGGAAATATATGGAAAGGAATAGATGGGTGAACACTTCCCTCTAAGAGACCACAACAGAACTTTGAGGTGCTGATGTAAAGATTTATACTTGTAATTGTCCCAAGCATTTTGATATCTCATCCTGGAGAAGCTCGTGTATTAATAAATACTCTTTGGCCACTTTCAAAGAGATATAGGTCAGCTGAGTCATCCTGGCTTTGAAGTCAGTTTCCTGGGTAAACTCATGAAACTTGATGGCTTTGAAGCAGCATATTAGTCAAATTAGAATTTAGAAATAATTAAGATTTGATATAATCCACAGACTTTCAAGATCTATAAACCTGAGTACTTCTGACTTTATGGGCTCAAGCCAGGCACAGATGCAATTGCTGAAGTGGCTCCAACAATTCATTACTCAGGTATGAAATATGGGCACAAAGTTTACATAGGGGATCACTGATAATAAAAGTCTACAGTTGACAGTACAGTACATTCAAGCCTAAATTTAGGAATTTGGCTCAAATAAAACCCCACCTCTAGCAGAAGTACATAAATTCTTAGGGAAGTGAGCTGGTGATACAGCTGTATTACTGTAAGCAAAAATCCTGAGGGTGGGACTGCTGCCACTGGCTTCAGTGGAGCCAGAAAGCATTTCCTCATCCTTTTACGTGGAAATTGAGGTTGGCCATGAAGTCAGTCCTCCATCCCTCTTCAACCTTGGGGCCACTAAAGCCTTGGGGCCAACCATGTCGATGTGGCTCTTGTTACTCCAGAGTGGTGCTGAGCTGTATCCCAGATGTGTAGGGGGGCTTTGGCTGCCAGAGGAATTGGTCAGCAGGCAACTGTTCTGTCAGCCCTGGCATGTATTTCCAGGCAGGGGGGAAGGAGGCAGGACCAAGAGTGGGTAGGTTTGAACTGTGAGTGGGCCACAGCAGAGACTGACCTGTCTGGGAGCAGATCACAGCATTCAGATCCACACTGGAGGGCCACAGACACTGTGATTTTTGATTTTATAGTTGGTCCTATGAGAGCAAATATGCTTTGATGTTGGCCCTTAGTATCAGCAGAGTGTGCTGGTAGTACCTGAATGGTAAACCTTATAAATTCATGTGAGAAGCTGGTGGTGCTGCAAGAACAGCTTTAACTTAGATTCTCTGGGATTTTAGGTTGTTGTAAGCTGCAGACCTCACTTCCTTGCACCTACTTTCAGGCCCAGTCTTTATCAGTGATTTCTGCAGCTGGCTGAAAGCAGGATTTGCACAAAGCTGAACTACATTTTAATACTTGCTGTCACTTTTGGAAAACCTCAAAATTGTGACTTTTTCCAACAAAGTAACCAGAGACATAAAAATCAACGAAGGAAACAGTTAATAGACTTCAGGGCAATCGAAGGGCTTTGGCTCCTACTGCAAAATATTAACGGCTGTAATTTGACCTCTTAGCCAATTAATTTTGGCCAGTGTAAAATTCCATACACTAAATCTGTTTACGATACTTCACTATTCTAGGCATCTGATACTGTGCCAAGACCTTAATATGTCTCTGAACAGAGGTCAAGTCATGGCCTTAAAATGAAGACTTGAAATATAAGCTGTGTGTGGGTGGGTTGCCTTATGTCCCTAAGGGGCTTACGAGTTCCTTTTCTATTACTGTATGATCTGAAACGCTGGTCACTGCTCTCTGTATTACCTTCTTGTATTTCTTAATCAAAATAAATCCATTTTGCAGCTCAGGAATGACCCCTCCTTTTCGCAGTTTGTCCGTGCTGTCATGTTTTTACCGCATGGCTCTGGTTAAGCATGCCAGCAGTTATCTGTTCTCTCTCTTGTACATCTGTTCAGAAACTCATCTTTGATAGATTTCCTCCACAAGTCTAAGTTATGTCCATCTTGTACTTCGGGGTGATACAGTTGTATCCTGGTCATTCTGCCTGTCATTTAACACTTCGTTTTCTTAGCTTTGGCTTTTGGGCTTGGATTTCTCTCTGTTAAAGTATATGAACACCAGCAAAATAGTCTCATTTTTATTAGAAAACAGTACAAATGTTTGTTGTTCCCTTCTGTTTGCTGAGTGAATGGTGTTTGTGGCTGCACAGCAGCATATTAAGAACTGCAAGCTGTGTAAGGCTCCAATGAATGCTGGTTAGTTCTGCAAGAATTTACTGGATTAAAGCCTAATTCAGGTTTGTTTATTTTTCAGTTTGTGCCAAACTGTACATAACTGGAGTTAGGTTATGCATCAGATGAACTGGTATGCTTAAGTCCATGTTCTGTGAAACACTGTATTCCCAGTGCAGCCCCATATTCCCAGTGCCATGGAAGGGTGCAGCTCATGCCAATAGGCTCAGAGCAGGCAAAGTCTAAAGTGCATCATATTCTGTTCAAGTTGTCTGACTTCCAGGAGGTCTCCTGGACCAGCGCTTTCTTCCCCAGAACCAGCTGACATATGTTTCATATCATAACAGAGCAGTTTTCTGAGATACCCTATTGCTCTTGTGTCATTGTTGAGTTAAAATCTACTGTTGGCAAGTTCTGCAGGGACTTTTCTGCAGGATTGAAATGCTATGCACCTAAATTAAAGGTGTGCCAAGTAGCCTGAAAATAACGAAAGCATGAAGTGCCTGCTGTTGCACATGCTTGAATGTATTTGCAATCGTGCCTGAGACCTTGAGAAGCAAAAGGAAACAAAGCCTAACAAAACTGAATCAAAGTCCAAAATTTTTGAAACTTTAGATAATGAAATAAAAAATGCATCTGTCTTATTATAGTTTGGATTGTCTTCTAAAGCACTTGGGGATGTAGAAGTGCTGAAAACAAATGATAATCCAATTGGAGTCACCCACTGCTGAATACAGATTAGGATTAACTCAAGTGTAGGAATGGCAGATGACTGATAATTACCTGCCAATTAGAGTGCCCCAGTTAAATGGCAAAGTAGAACATCCATCAGGGACTGACCGGTATCTGCTTGCACAGCACCTGATACAACTATTGCTTTAACAGCAACCACTACAATTATTTGTCTATTACATTTTCTTTTATCTGTTGCCCATTATGGAAGATATTACTGTTTGAAAGATCAACTTGAAAGGCTTATAATGAAGAATGCCAATAATAAAGCATCTTAACCTAGTACTAGGAAGTTAAAGAAATTTTGAAGCCAAATCTTTGGTTTGCTTAAGCCTGATTTGTGTTTAATTCAGTGGAGATAAAATAGCTTGCCAGAAATCTAGTCCTTGACTAAAATGATTTTTTTGTTTTTCTGGAAGGACTGGGGGATAATCGTGAGGGGGATGGGGAGTGAAGAAAACAAAATTAAAGAAGCACAAGAACAAATTACCTAGTAATTTCCATTTTGAATTTACTTAGCCATTAAAACAAATGAGATTGTCTTTGTCTGTGATATATAGTTCCCAGCTGATGTGAAGGGTATGAAAATAGTTAATGGCTTAAAGAAGAGAAACAATAAGGTTTTATATTATATAAGGAGATTGTCTTTGTAAAGCTGTTCCCTGGGTACTGACAGGTGGTGTTGAATTTTGCATACCTTGTATACTTGAACGAATAAGGTGGAAGTAAATTGCAAAACTCTGTGCAGCAAAGGTTGCTTTTTAAAGTGGAAGAAGTTAATTCAGATTTCTCAGCCTCCAAATGGAGCTACACAGTGTGAGTGAGGCAACAGGACTGAAGCTGGACAAACTGGATCATATATCCTGTAGGAAATGACACTTGCATTAAATATGTTTATTCTGGGGTTTATTTTCTAACCTGTCATGGCAGAGACCGCCAACAAAGTTCAGACTGGAGTGTGCAGGCTGAAATCCTGTGTTGTTTGGGAGGAGTATTCCAGCTCAGCCCCAGCAGTCAAGGAGAAACCTTTTCCTCAGAGCCCTGCTTTGCTCATGATGTCCAGGGACAAGAGTTTGTCACTTCAGGCACCTTCTCCCACCATTGTAACTCATTCCACTGTGCTGCATGCAAGTAAAACCCTACAGAGTGAACTTGTACAAGGTGAGGGCTATCCCAGTATTTCGGGACAGGATTTATTCGAATCCTTTTTGATGGGGGCAGGAAGGAAGGAGGAGAACACAGAAGAACACATGCTTTTCCAGTTTGAGTATTTGAGGTTTCTTCAGTCCTAGGAAAATTAGCTGGAGTTTTGTAAGGTCTTAGGGCAGAAGGAGCGCTATATTGGTTTTTCTTTTTTTAATGGAACAGGCTTTCCAAACAGGCCAGCAGATGGTAGTGTTTGCTTTGTAATTACAACTGTGACTTCATGGAAATGACCGCTCTTGTTTGGCATAGGTCACTCAAGGGCTGCTCAATATGCAGCAGAATTAGAGAATTGTAAGGAGCAATATTGGTTTAAGCAAGCAAAAAGGAAGGGGGGAGCCCATCCCTAATCTTCAGCCAAGTGGGACAATAAAGGAGCAGAGGCTTGTGCCCCTGTACTGCAGATAAGCTGCCTGGAATTGCAGAAATATCACAGGTGATAAAAGCAATAAGTCAGGGGACAACCTGAAAACGTTCTGTCTTTTGCAATAGCAGAAGTTACTGTTCAACTGCAGTGCTTTTCAGAAATGTCAGGCATGACATGATATTGTTGTTTAAGTGGGATGCAGAGTATCTCTCATTGCACAAAGTTTTGTTGGCAAGTGGATAGAGCACAGAGGTGATGGATTGAGGAGGTAAAATTAGCTGGTGATATGTAGTCTTGGGCAACTTTTCACCACAGGTTCCTTTTTTTCAGGTGAGGATGAGATTACTGATAACCACTGTCAGGTTCTTATTCTAAAATATTACTTAAGAATATTGAATATTATTTCACCTGCACATGCAATTTCCTTGACTGTTTCCAGTCATATATTTGGGTCAGTTTGCCTACATGTTTTGAAAGGCCTCATTTTATTCACCATCTAAACTGGAAGAAGAAATTGTTCCATACAATCTGACACTTCTCTGGAGAAGGTGATTTTAAAAGCAGTCCTAATAGAGAGCTTCATACTAGGAGTTTTCAATTCGTTTCTGGAAATAAAACAATGGAGAAACACTGCAGAAAGTTACAGTGAATATTTTTATTTCTTTTTAAATGAATAATCTAAATCTGTGTGTGATTACTTTGTTTTTGTTTTGCTGGAATGTTCTCACAAATGCTATCAGTTTTGGAAAACTCATGGATGCAAGGGATTTTTAAGAGAGGTCCACATATTAGTAGATGATACTTCCAATTAATGTTCTTAAAGAATACAGGTCTGAGCCTGCATGTGATATGATCATCCTCTGAGGATAAGGGGAATGACAATTATTCCAACCTGTCCCAATATCTAGGTGTAAAAAATTTCACACAAGTGTTTTAAAATGAACTGCTCAGTCAGTGATGTTCAAATAAATGTCAGAATTATACTGTGGATTTTCACGGGCTGGGGTTAAGAGGACAGTGTTTCAGGTGCTTGACCCAAAATGAAGCATAAAAAGAAAAGAGGAAAAATAAGAGCACCTCTTCTTGCAAAAACTACTCTCATTGTCTGTCCAACTGTGTCACTAATTTTTTTTTTTTTAAATCATTATTTTAATAAAAAACTCAGTGGGGGTCAGAGTTCCTCCCTTGGCCCTCTGACCTGCTCTTCCCCTGACTAGCTGACTTGTGTCACCTTGTGTCTTGGTTCCTAAGAATCCTGTTTTCTTTCCCAAGGGACAGATGCATTTCCCCTGGAAGTGCTTTCTGGACCTGTGAGGATATAGACTCCGTAATTTCAGAGCTCTGGGTCTGCAGTGTTTGTGTTTTCCTGTGCAGTGCAATGTAGGGGAACACAGAACAAAATCAGTATCCCAACAGCAAAATCATTTACTTTAAATGTGATGTACACTACTGAAGTAGTGCCAGGAAGTGTCCTGGTAATTAATAAAACGCTTGGTGCAGATTTTGCTTTAAAATCTACATCTGGGATGTTTAATATCCCATTAAACTGATGTCTGTGTTCTGACTGGGGATCTGAAAGGACGTGTTTGGAGACTTACACTGTCAGCAGGAACAGGTTGAGTGGCACTCCAAGATGGACAGAAGAAGATGAAGTCTAGCCCTTGGGACCGAACCCTTGTGACAAGTTTGGGTTCAGTGGAGATTCAAGGGCAAACCAGCAGCACCTGTGCAGTGAAGGGGGGCTCAGGAGGGGGCAGGTGACTGACCAATGGAAATGTACAGAATAGCTGGAGCTCCCTGTGCTTCTTGTGCCTCCTGTATTGTGTTTCATGTTCTGGGTGTGATTGCAGCACTTGGTGCGCATCATTTTTAAACCACTGAAAAATGAGCTGATTTGTATGGGAGAAGACCTGCAGAGCTGATCCTGCTACCAAATTAAAATAAAAATAGAAATAATAATAATAATAAAGAGCATATCTGCTTTTCATAATGTTTTATTAGAAGTGCATTTTGATTGCGTGAGGGGTCTGTTTTCAAGCTGCAAATGGCTCCTGTAGAATTTTGCTGAGATGACTAGAGGCCATTTTTGTTGCAACATGCTTCATTTTTTCCTGTTATATGTTTGTCAGAGTTTTAGGGGTTTGTTAGTATTTATTGTCGTGTTTAATCACTCTTTTTTTTTGGTTGCGCATAATAGAGAATATTTCATTTGAGTATACAAATATTGAATTACTGCTTCAGCACTGCTTTTGACACTCGGTATTTTGAGTAAATGAGTTAAAACAAGAGGTCAGCTAGGAAAATAAGAGACATCATATTATCTCCACAGTTTTAACTTTACTTTCTATTTTAGATTTTATCTGATGATCATGAGTTTTTCAGCTGGTCCCTTGTGTCTGAGAAGCAGGCAGTGTTAGATGTGTGGTGACAGAGAGAAGTTCAATTACATGAGCAGCACACTCTTGTTTTTACACTCTTCGTTTTACATTGTGTGTGAAACTCTTCCGTTGCCTCATTTAAAATGTTTTAAAAACATTTTATATATTGCTGTTTAGGAGCTCTCAATTCTGTGTGTATCAAGCTGATACTTGGCTGTAGAATATGTTACTTTAAAACAGACACGGATTTTAATAGAAGATCCATACATAAGATGTGGTAGACAGTGAATATTTGGCCTGTGATACATGTTTTGGTTAAAACCAAATATTCAAATATTCAGTATCACAGGAAGGCCATAGCTTTTTGTTCTTTCTCCTGGACAATTAAAGCTTGCATGTGCAGCACACTGTGGTATCCACACACCTCCTGAGCAAAAGAAGCACATTAAAAGTTAATATTTGGCTAAGTTTATTTAAAACAAGTGACTTTATAATCAGGACACAATGAGCCCTGTCACTGGCCAGGTTAGAAGGACCCTTGTAGATAATTTTTAATCCAGAATTCCTTAGCAGTGATAAAACCTGCTATTAAGTGCTATAAAGTAGTTGAATAATAATACTAATATCATCTGTGGAGAGGGATAATGGTAATAGCAGGTGAATATATATAATTCTAGAAAACCCTACTAAACATCACTACAGAGTAGATTTAGTTGCTAGCTGTTGTCCTGGGCCTTTGTGTGGTGAGGAACCTGGTACTGAGAGATGTGATCAGCCAGGGCAGTGTTAGTGCTTGAGGGAGGGGAGGTGGGTGTGCCACAGTGACTTTTTTCTGCCACACAGTTCTGCTTTAATATTCTTCTTCCTAGAAGCTTTGGGAATGCAGTTGTAACCCAGTGGGAATTATTTAGGTTTCCAGAGTAAGGATAAAAAGTCAAGGTTTAGCTGTTGGTATTGCCAGGAAAAAGTTTTGGTTTTCTTTTTCTCACAGGCTGAGTTGAAATAAGCAAATCATGGCCATCATCCTTCACAACTCAAATTACACAAACCCTTTGCAGGAGTGAGCTGCAAGGGGATCTCAGCTGGGGCTGTGGTCAGATCAGGCAGCAGAATTAATTTCTGCCCAGCTCTGTCAAAAAAGTAAATGGCATTTGAATTTGATTCTGGTGTAACCTCTTGAGATTGATCAATCAGAATTAAGGGAAAATGGGTGCCAGTTTCTCTCTCACTACCTCCAGACCTGCTACTGTCAAAATCATTCTCCTTTTTCTTGCTTTTTTTGTTCAATACAAGATGTCCATCACAGGCCTAAATCTCAGAAATACTGATTTTGATCAACTAACCCTCCTTTATTTTTATATGCATTCCAGTTGCTCTACACATTTGATTGGTGCTTTTCCCCAGGAACCTAATGCTCAGTTTGGAGTAATGGGAACACAAACCATTAATAAAAGATTAAAGAAAAAGCAAAACACCAGGATTTAAAATTCCAAACATATCTCTGTAGACTGTCTTTATAAAAGGCAGTTTCTTCGGCAGGCGTTGAAATGCAATTCTTCCTACACATTAAATAATAAAATCAGACATGGGAACTTTCAGATTGCTGTGCTGAGCAAAATGGATGTAGTTTTTTTAAGTCCAAAAAAGTAAGGAAAATCAGATCTTAAGAATCAAGATCACACTTGAACACAGTTGGAAAACTACAGCATGTTACCAAAACCTCATTAAGTTGTCACAGGCTTTTTTTGGGCATTTTCTTTCCCAGTCTTTTTGAATGCCAATATATTTGTGTGTAAACACTCTTTTCTAATTCTATTCCCCTTCCTCCTCTGGCACTGTTTGTGACAACATGGGGGTTACCATGGGGATTGTGACGTGTGATGTCACACAGAGCAGAGTGACCTCTGTAAGCCTGCTGAAGGATGGAGATGGACAGAAAAACTACAGCAGCAAAAATGGAAGAACATGCAGGAAAAATGAATGAATTTTAATAAGATAAGAGTGAAACACTGATGCGTGGGGTGGGTTTTGTTTTTGAGTTCACCCAAATGCATGTCGTAGCTCAAGTTTATGTGTTTTTTCGGCCTGAAAGTCTTTGGTTCTGGTTTTGGAATATGTGCTGTGTGATATGTATCTGGAGAGAGACCTTTCCTCTACCAAGTCAAGCAATATGAGGTAAGCTTAGAATGAAAATTGTAACTCTATCCCAGCTCCCAGAAAAGGGAGCATTAAATCAGACACTATGACTGCTTAGCACTTCTCTAATGCTTAACACGTGGAAATGTTATTGAATCTTCACAACACCCCCAATATAAAAAGCAAGCAGGTGCCAGTATCCCCAGGTAAAAATTGGTGAGTGTGTGATAATCTCAGTGGTAAGTGAACTCTCATAAAGTGACTCATCGAATCATGGGCGGCAGTGGGATGAAGATCTGGAAATTCCTATCTTTATAGTCCCAGGTTTGTTTCCCTGGATCAGATTTGCCTTTCACTGAAAACACAATGTTCTAAGTTGAGCTGTTTAATGAAATGACAGTCTCACTCATACCAATATTATTACACTTTATTTAGATACAGGTAAGGTGGCTATATTAGCACAGCATATTAATTTTTACGCAAAAGATGATGCACAGACCATGCAAAGGCTTTTGCAACAGAAGTGAGTTGAATGGGGCTGAAATGGGCTCACTCTTAGAAATGTGGATGCCTGCAAACTGAGCATCATGTGTGCAAAACAGCCTTTGTTCTTTTGGTGTTGTTTTTGATTTGTTTTGTTTTTGTTTTCCCCAGAACCCTGAATCTCTCCCTGTGCAGGCCATGTGCCCACTAACTCCTAATTTTTATCACTTCAAGTGAGGGAAATCAGAGCCTTTGACTCGTAAATCTCACTCAAAACACACTTTTATGGTTCGGGTTATAATGGAAATACCAACAAACTATTGTATTTAACTATAAGAGCTCAATTTGTGACATGATAATAAAAATATATTTTACTGCCAAACTTTCTTGTATAGACAATAGGGGGATGATGCTTTTTAGTTTTCTTGTTGTAAATACACATACTTTGGCAAGGAAAAGGTGTTTGCCAGGTCAAAGCCATTGCTCCAAAAAAGAATGCAATAACGAAATAATATAAATAGAGAAGGGCCCAGCACCTCCAGTAAAAGTTATCAACTTGGAAGATCAAGCTGACACATTATTTCTTGTATTCATGTATCAAAATGGTACATCTGCACACCAGTAATTCAGTGTCAACACTATTGACTCTCTGTGCCCGTAGCTCCTGTCGAGATCGTTAGTAGGTCTGTTTGTGCAAGGTCTACAGGCACTCACGCCACTAAAATGTATGAAGTTCATATTTGTAAGGAGTTATTTCACATATGGAACTAAAAAAGAGAGCTCCTCCAGTGTCCTGAAAGCCCTCATCACATATCTCCAGTCTTATCAGTAAAAGGCTGTGATTTATTTCATTCCGGCTCAGACAAATGAGGCTTTCATCCAAGCGAGGTTTGAATTTAGGGATAACGGGGCTGGGTTTGCTCCTTAAACATCTTCTGTAGATAGGACCTTCCTCTATTAGAAGTGAATGACTATTTTTGAGGTTTTGTTTCTCTCTTCCGCAGAGCTAAAATAATGTTTTCTCTGTTGGAAGATCTTTTAAAAAATGTATTGTTTTGTTAAAGCTACACCCCCACCTCTTCCTCCCCAGCCCCCGGTCTGACTGTCAACTGAAAGTTGGACTTAATGATGAAGAGAGTTTCTTTTTTTTTCCTATTATTTTTTGCCAAAACGCCCTTTAATATCTACTCCACTTTCTCACTTTCTTTTGCTCCCAAGAGCAAAACAGAGGCTTATTTGCTATAGTGACATTTTTGAAAATCTGCGTGGCAGCATCACTGTTGCCTATGGAATAGTCATCATGTTCAATTTTGTTGATCCTGTATTTGTTTGCTGGAAAGCAAATCCATCTATTTATCTTCAAAGTCTGTTTTCCCAGGTTTCCGTTGCTTAAAGAGCTATACTCAGCTAGAGCAGAGTCCTTGACTGCAAAAGCTTATGATATTAATGTTTTGCTCTGCTGTTCTAATGATCAGTGTAATGTTTTGAAAGTGTTCTGTCTTGTCAGCCCTGTTGTTTTTGCAGTCTGTGTTGATTTGGATGTCAGCTATGTTTCCAATAAACTTCTGAACCCTGAGTACTTTCTAGCAGGGAAGAAAAAAGATGCTTTGTTTACCATGCTATGAAAATTAAAGACCAAGAACTTTCAAAAACGGGAGCCTACAGTTAGATCCTTTAGCCTATGTTTAGATTTATAAAGCAGTGGTCTAATTTTAGAAAAAAAAGGGCTGAAGCTCCAGAGGCTCCTGTTTGGCTCAATACTCTGGACAGGTTTTTAGATATTCCAGATGAGGAGGATTTAATATTTAATATAAAATTGAGTTACTTTAGGTATTTGGTGTTGCATGGGATTTTGATTGAGTGGAGTGATAGAATAATAATCTGAACCCACAACACAAACACAATGCAGTGAATGCACCCCACAGCTGGGTCACAACACAAATGCCATTTGTGTCACAATATCTCCCCAGGACTTCTTCAGTGGAAAGTGGACTGTGATAGCTCCTAATGGTCATTAGTGTGATATTTCAAGGACTTCTCAGTAGCCAAATCTGTAAAAGTTGGTTGCAGTCTCAATTTGGGCTGCACTTTTGTACCTGCTTGAGATTCCTAGGGAGGATGGAAGGGGAGGAATAACATTTCCTGGGCTAAAATAGGGTCTGTTCTGCACAATACTCCTTCATATTTATTTTAAAATAAAATTTCCCTGCCGTGTTTTCAAGTGAGAACAAAATAAATATGCTTAAAAAAAAAAGTTGGAATGGATACCCTTCACTCTGTCAAATTTTATTTATGGAGAGAATTTTGACATATGAAATTTGGAGTAAAATTTCTCTTGCTGTGTTTTCAAGCAAAACCAAAACAAATGGTTGTTGCAAATACATACTTGGAAAAAATGATCTTGCTTTCATGCCAACAGTGAGGGTAAAAGGAAAGAAGCTTACGATGCTTCTGACTGAAGATTATTTTCTTGTGTATAAGGAGAACAAGATACTGGCTAAATCACCTTCTAGGACAGAGATGAACCTAAAGACTTTATTCAGGAACTTTAAAGCCGCGGAGGAGAACTGGACAGGCAGAAGTGAAAGCTCAGGTACGCCTTCTCAATTTCCAGGAAGCAGCAGACTATGAGATTTATCAAGGGTTTCTTCTTCATCTCCAGCTTTTTGGGAGGTGTCCATATAAAGAGAAAAAAGCACTCCTGCATTCTGTTGTGAAAGTCTTCCAATCCCCATGCCCCACTAAAATTCACTTCCTGAGGNTGTCTTCCAATCCCCATGCCCTTATCCAACTCTCCCACTAAAATTCACTTCCTGAGGGAGCCACAGCAGAGAAACTCATTTCCTGCAGCTCCTGGGATGGTCCAGATTGCACCAGAGGTTGCAGTGTAACCTGCAGAGTATTCCCCAGGACCCAGCTCCTATGATGTACTGGTGTGGCAATATCTTAAAAGTGTGAAATGAAATTATGTTGAACATAATGACCATCTTCTGGATGATTCCGTGTCCTTTGTCTTTCTACTAACAGCTGCAACCCAACTTGTACTTGGCTATTTTTAGTGTAGAGGTCAGCCTTAGAAATGTGTCCTCAAGTGCTCCTTGGCAAGACCAGGCAGCTGGGTTTGCCAGCGGATAAACTGGATTTCCTAGAAGTTAGTGAGAATCTGAGCGAGTCACCCCAAACTCAGTACCTGAGCTGGGAGAGCAACTGTGGGGCCTGGATTGCTCCATCTCTTGCCATAACCAGGAGGCAAAGTTCCTGTTGCTAATGTAAGCAAAAGGGTCAGAAACAAATAGCAAATATGATAATATTTAAGATGTTTGGATTTTTTTTTTAAGAATATACCAATTTAATACATTCTTTTTCTTTATTTTTTAACTATAGCACATACATCTACCATTTTGAGCATTAATCTTGAAGCCAAGATATGCCTTTTGGGTATTTTCCTATTAATGAAGTAACTTGCTGCAGAGATGCCATAATACCTTGGCAATCTACATGCTCTCTGGCCAAAGTACCACTTAAAGTTTTAGCTCCTTCTTGAATATGTTGGTTGGACACATGCCGTTTTTAGAAGCTAGATATTTTTTATTGGATTTGATGGGAAATATAAATTTGGTTTGGAAAAGGGCTAACTCTTCAAGCCTTCGATCCTCCCTATTAAGATTTTCCTTGCAACTTGGCCTCTTTTAAACTCCCATCTCGTGCATACTCTTTTCTAATCTGATACCTCAGTGTACATATCTAAACATGATCAGTGACAGTTTTAGCTGCGGGGTGAGACTTTCTGTGACAAGGGCAGTGAGCTCTGATTTGAGACCATTCATTGCAAGTGACTTCAGCTGTCTCTTCAAGTGACATCCAGCTACTTGAGGAATGGGGGATGACGAAAGTTCTTTGGACAGAAAACTTTCACTGACAAGAAGGTGACAGGTCCTTGCACAGCTGGTCTCTGATATGCCTTGGAAGAGACCTACGTAGTTACTAATTTAAGTTTAGTGGTGGCTGCAAGCATGGAGCAGACAAGTTCTTGTAGATTTGTAACTCATCTGCAGGAATGACAGGAGTTGGAGCTACACTTATGGTGCTGGCGTTGTTGTATAACATTTCCAATAGCCCATGTTTATTTAAAGAGCTAAGTAAACTGAACTGCAAGCTATTCTCATTAGTGCTTCTGAACATGTAGCTGAACATGGTGTATTCTGTTAATTTGTTCATATATTTAAAGTGGATACTGACCTTTTTTTAATGGTCTGTCAACTTATAGTAATGGTATCCTCTCTCTTGGGGCTGTCTATTCCTTCATTTTTTTTTCAATCTGTCCTAATTTTCCCCAATGTCTCCCATCAGTTTTTCAGCCCTTGAGGTGCTATCAATAATGAAAACTCTAATGTGTGGGAAGTGGGTGGCTGGTTTATTTTTTTTTTTTCATAGGGACTTCTTGCCTTGCTCAGAACAAATGCATGCAACTCCTCTCCCAAATCACCATGTTCCCTGCCACCATTGCTCCTGTTGGCAGTAATAGTGGAGGGAAATCAAAAGATCCTTCCAAACCAGGAGAGTGATGTGGCACCCTGAACACACACACAGAGGTGAGCTCTTTCCAGTGCACGAGGGGTAAGTGCTGCCCATTGCACGGCAAGCTGTGGTACCTTTTTTTTTGGCATGTTTGCTGTCATCTAGTTGGAAACAGAAGTATTTTTATCCCAGCTCTGCCACCAAGCACTTTTGGGCCATTGTCAAATTGTTGTACTGTAAGTACCTGCTGATTGCTTACATATCTGTGAATGTGCAATAAAACTTGAAAGTGTCTGCTGTGCCTAATCCTGACCTGTGAAGGAAGTGCTTACACTCTAAATATCAAAAGTTTGAGGCTCCTGAGGGCCAGCCGTAACCCAAAGAAATAAGGTGACTTATTGTGGGCATTTAAATAATGCTGTTGTGGCAGCTCTGGTTTCAGAGGCTCCTCCTTTCCCACCACCATGTGTGACTCCTGCTCCCCACTGCCCACTTTGCCTTTCCTGCTCAGCTTTTCATGTAGTTGGGCTCTAAATCTGCAAAAGTCATAATATTTTATTTCTGGGGGGTATCCTTTCACAGCCCTGCTTTAGAGCGTGGCCACAGGAATGGTCATTTGGCAGAGCTGAGGGTGGTCCCCTGCAGCAAGTGGCAGTGGAGAGGGAATGGCAGCGAGGGGAGAGGCTACCAAACCATCTGACCTGCCAGGACAAGAGCAGTGGAGAAGCACGGCCAAAAGGGACTGTTAGAGGGAAGATGGGACTAACTGTTACAAAGGAAGTATTGCAGACCACAGCAAAACAAACAAGTGGGTGGTCCTGAGCTGAGCTCCAGGGGAAGTGTGGCCATTTACACCACTTGAAAATCCGTCCTCTGCTGGGTAGGGGAGTGTTTGTCACCCTATCAGTACAGTCTCAGCTCTCCTTCAAGGTCTTTGCTTTTTGCATCTGAAATATTGCCTGGTTTACATTGAAGATTACAGCAGTGTAATCCCTTTCTCAGCAGCTGAGTTTCAGTCCCCAGCTGCTGTAAGTCAGCAGAGCTCAGCTGCCTGTGCAGGAGTTGCACCATTTGCAACCACAGAGGCTTTGGCCCTCCGTAAATAAACACCAGTGTACTATTGCAAAGATTTGACCTATTTTTTATTTTTTTTTCCCCCCATCTCCTTGACACATCTTAGAGCAAATTGTCACTGGAGCAAAGGAGTGGGAGAGGAGATAATTAAATATTACACAAGGATAATAAGGCGTGAGTAAAATTATTCCTGCGGTTTAACATATAGGTCTATTTTAGTAATTTCTTTGCTAGTTGGAAAATGTGAGCTCTGAGCAACGCCAAATAAACAGTTTGCTGTAGATATTTAAAAGGACCGACTGCACCCCTTACAGGTACTTTGTTGACAGTTAAAAAGTGACGTATCTATTATTCATGCTGAGCAGCCAGACAGGAGGAATGCTGCCCTAACTTTCACATGGTAAAAGAGAAAATTAGAAGCAGCGTAGCTTGAAAAGGCAATTGGGTTTGTTTAAAGGAGTCCTGTCTTTCTGGTAGCCTGATTTGTAACATGATTGAGTTGAAATTTGGTAGACTCAGCACTACAATGGTAAAACTTCTTTTGATTTCAGCAAGGTTGTAATTTGGTTTTGTGTATCCATATTTGACTGAGGTCACAGGTACAGAAACCTGATGCAGACAGGGTGTTTATTTTTTTTCCCCCCAGAAGTTACTATCTGTAAAAGAAATGAGTGATGCTTGGCTTTCTGACAACAAACCTTCGATTTTTAATGACTCACCTGCATGAGCTGATAAAGTGTTGTGAAGCTGTTTCTTGAAGGGTTGGCTTAGCAGGATGTCATGTGAGAAATGTGCAGAAACAAAAGAGCAGCAACTGCAGGTGTCTGGGGCACTTCTTACTGAAGCTGATATGCTGGTTTCTTAATTTCATCAGAATTATATGTATGCAGAAAATGAGTATATTGAGATGACTACTGTACATGGTGATTACACATTGCTAACTGTTGAAATGAGATATGGGTTTTGTGTGCCAAACGAAACTTGTTTAATGAAGGTTACCTGGGATGTGACAGAGGCAGCAGAGAGCCCACCTGAGCTTACCTAGAAAGCTGACCAAAACAAAGCATTCATTCCTCCACTCATTAAGATCTGTGTGATTTTGGTTTTGCAGTTTCACCCTTGCTTTAAGTTGTATGTCCTATGCCTTCCCAGCTTTTGTGCATTTCCTGCATTTCTAGGATTTTAATGCATGTACATAATGCAGAAGTACATGTCAATGGGAATTGTTCAATTCAGCCTCACACTGGGGAGGAATAAGATGTGGGAACAGCCTTAGAAAGTTCTGGTAACAGGGAAAAGATGCTGAATTTGCTGTCAGAGAAGTGGGTACTGCACAGAGGTTTGATCTGAATAAAGCCTGCACTGCCCAGGTGTGCACCCCTCTGTGAGAACTGTGGCTCTGAAAGGTGCAGCAAATTGTGCTGGACAGAGAGGACAGCTTTGTCTGTATTTAGCCCACCCAGCAGGACTTTGGAATGGGATAGCATCCTCTTCAGCCCTGGGATGGCATCTGACAATGGCTAAAAGCCACAGGTTGAGCCAACAGTATTTCATCACTGCGTGACTCTTGTGGTGTGCAAGTGAAAGTGCCTAAGGCCTCAGATTTATCTGTGCCTGCTTTCTCAAGAAACATGAGCATAGATTTATCTGTATAAGGAAATTAATTTTGTTCAAGGGAGAATTTGAAGGAGAATGCAGAAATGATTCTGGAATAAGCAGGTAAAGTTGTTAGTTAAATCAGCTCCATCCCTTGTGATAAATAGATCAGGAAGCTGGACAATTTATTGAATAAATTGTCCAGAGATGCCTAAATTATTTGCAATGTCATTTCACCTGAGCCTGAGGAATGTGAGGCCAAATTTCAGCTGGCTATATTGTATTCCTCTCTAGAGCCAGAAATAGGATCTCAGCTGTTATAAATTGATTAATGAAGGTATTGTTATTTAGACCAGACCCTTAGGCTTGTAAATGCCTAGTTTTAGCATAAATGACCAAGCTGAGCCATTCTTTAGAAGACATAGCTTTAAAAGCTATTTGTCTAGTTCAGAAGCAAAAAAAATTATAATGGCTTTCATTGTTTTGGCATGTTTTATTATCTGTGTTGCCTCCCAAAATGATTTACTTGTTTTGTTGTTTTTTTTTTTTCTCTTGAACCTGTGTGGCATCATATTAGCATGGCACATGAAGATCCTGAGGTGAAAATAAATCCACAAAGATAAATATCAAATTTTGAGATGCTGTTCCATGTAACTGAATGTTTATCTGAACTTCACACACAGCATCCAGTTAGATAATTTGCCCACGAGGCAAGTTTGTTTCATTTTTCTCAATGTTCCGCTACTTGAGATTATTTATTCACTGCAGCAGAGCTGTGGACTAGCCTGATTTGTTAAGCAAGCACTGTGAGGATAGATACTGCAGTACTATCTTTCATGGAAAACTTTGGGGTGAGAAGCAAAGGAGTATCTCCCAGTGCATCCAGGATGGGCTAGAAAAACTGGTGATGATGCAACTGCGGAGGTAAGAGGAGAGTCCTCCTTTGTGGAAATGTCTTTTCTCTCTTATCCCTCTGCTTGCCCTATAGTAACCTTGCACCAATATTTCCGAACTCTTGATATTATTTTAATACAGAAAAAAGGTCAAGAACCTGAATGTTTCTACAGTTGCCTCCCTGGATGTATGTTTAATTATCAAAAGGGAGAGATGAGGTGTTTATTCCACCAATAAGTACAAAAGTTTATACCAGGCTGCTTAGCAGAAATTTAATAATCAGTATTCTGTTGGACAATTCTTTACACTTAACAATCATTCTTGCATATCTGTGTTTGACAAGGGAAGCAGAGCTCATGTGCTGCATTAATTGTAATACATTTTGAGAGGCGTTGTCACAGGAGTTCTATTCCTTTCCACCTTTGTGTAGATGAAGTTAAAGTGCCCACTAAAAATTCAGCAAACCTAAACTGCAGCCAAGGAAAACATCTGCTTTGGACATGACTTACTTTATTTTCTAGCAGGAGGGCTCCATATATCAATGCCTTGCCTTGTCTAATTTCATTAATGTGATCTTGTGTCCATCGTGTGGCACTTTAACAGCCATTATTTGTGGCCTCCATCAAATAAAGCATTGACCATAAATCCAACCTCACGTAAATGAAGATATAAATGTCAATCTGCATTACTGTACAATATTTATTATTTTAATTAAATGAAACTGATTGTGACATTTATTAGATCGCAGGTTCCTTGTTAATGGAAAGGAAAAGCAAAAAAAAAAAATTGCTTATTTTAGAAAGGCAAAAAGCTGCTTATTTTGTGTGATTTTTAGAAACTGTCTTCATGTTACTGTCTTATCAGAGCTAGGAATTTTGTGTGTGGAACACAATGTTTGTGCATCTTCTTGGGACATAAACAAGTTAGAGAAGCCAAACATGACATGTACTGCACAAATATCAAGGAACAAATATATCAGGAAGGTGAACACCCTTCTTTTGTTACTTTTTTAGTAGTACAAGTATTTGCATTTAACTGAACCATTTTGTTTCATTTTCTCTAAATAGCAGGCATTATCCTAGGTCAGATATTCTAGTTTTTTGCTGCTAGTAATTAAACTTTGTTCAATGTGAGCAGGCTTATTTTCCAAATTATTGTGGAAAATACAGAAAGCCTGTAGCTTCAAAATTCTGAAGCCAAATCCTTTGTAATCCAGTCCCAAGGACAGAAATCCAGTACAAATCAGAGACTGTTCTTATTTATTCTCCTTTGGTTGGTCTGTTCACTGTGCTTTTAATGCACAAAAAGAATACTCCAAGCCATTTGCACTGGTTGTAAGAAGGGATTATAATGGATAAAATTCCCTGGTCTTGATGCTGGCATTTTTTTTTTTTTATCTGGCAAATCTCATTTGTCAATAAAAAGTATAAGACTGAAGATGTGATATTTGGTACATTTCTTCACTTACAGGGAGTTGGGTTTTATCAGTACCTGCTTTAGAGCAGCCTATTAAGAGTCTGAACAGTCTTTGTACCTCAAAGAGGTCACAGCGCTCACTAATAAACTGTGTCCAGAAAAACTTCTGAATTATGGAAATGTTAACCATTATTTAGGAAACACCCCCCCTGAGTTATAGTTTATCATTTTATATTGGAAAATATTGATCCTTTTGCTAATGAAGTCAGTGGCAAAACCTTAATTAACTCAGTTGAAAGTGTGGAAACTTGGGAAATCAGGATTAAAAGGAGATTTCATCTTTTTGTATATAAGCTTCCTTTCTATCTGTGTTTTTCATAACAATTTCTTGAAAATAAACAAAAACACTTACACTGACCTAAAGGGAAATTGATTCAGCTCTTCAAACATCTTGAGACTGTTTTCAGAGCAGTTTCAAGTGTTTGCTACAGATCTCTAGGATCTTTCACAATAATGCTGTAAGGCTTTTAAACGAAATTGTCTGTATTTCAGATCACTTCTAACTAAAAATATTTATAGTGCATTTGTAACAAAGCTGGTCACAAGGTTCATGTCTGTATCAAATCCTATTGCTCAGATCTAATTTAATTCCATTAAAGAGGTGAAAATACTTCTCAGAAATTTGTCCTTTTGGTCACTATGAACTATGCATATTCATAGCATACTTTAAGTAATTATTAGATGTGGTCTTTTCAAGCTAAGTGCCCAGCATTGCATGGCATGGCTCAGAAGAAATTGATTTAGCAAAAGCAAAGCTGAGTAGCTGGTACAGAAGAGAAACTGGATTTAAAGACAATGCTTTACATTTTTTCAGGGCCTTGTCTCCTGTATTGAATACAAGGCTTCTTTCCTGCAATGAAATAACCAAGGAAATGCCTTTTTCTTTTACCAGAATCTAAAACCAAACAAAGTGATGGCAAGAATACTTTTGGAGTCCCACTTTTATGTTTAGCAATTTTAGTTCAGTATTGCTTTTTCAGCAAGTACTTAAAACTTTATTTCTGTGATTCTGTAGGCCACTGTGTAGATACAGAACTGTGTAACACTTCTGTTCCTCACCTCAATTTACTGTAATATATTTTTCTTAATTGTCTTTTTGTTTATGTACAGAATATATGCTTGTATAGACTTGTGATATTTCCTTTCAACATTTCTAGTAGCTAAAGCAGAGAGATCTTGGACTTGTGTTCATTCCCAGTGTGCAGAATACTTTTTCTGTGTTGCACCAAGGCAGTGAAAGCATCCTTTTCACTGTTGCACTGAAATAAGAATTAATATTGTTGAAGTAACCACTGACAGTGGACTCCACTTACTGCTCCCTCCAAAAGTGGTCCAATGTTCCCTCTTGCTCAGAAGCCCTTGAGAAACTTGTAAAAACACACATGGTGAGGGAAATTATTTCATCTCCAAATGCTGATCCTGACAACCAAATTTCACTTTGAGCATCTGCTGCAATTCCTCATCTGAATATTGCAGCACTATCCCAGAGAGTTTTGCTCCACGGTCTTGCTGACTGGTGGATGCAGATCACTTTTAATGTCCTGGAATATCACTACTTTTTAAAATGGTTGGTTGGGCCCTGTTCAAAGTCCAGGTAAATTCACTTCCAGAGTTGTATTTTTTTTTATATTCAGTCATGCTTGCTGGACAAGATCTTTCTTTTGTCATGGTGTACCAAACCTGAATGTTCTCAGAAGCCGTCTTTTTTACATTTATGTTTGTTCTTATCTGCCAAGACTGCTGGCATTTCTTCTAGCTCTGCTCACCCTGAGATTCAAGTCCATTTCAGTGTTAGATGAGGTTGTGTAATTCTCTGACACCAAAATTATTTTAAAGAATTTTGTCAATGCTTTGCCTTTTGTTCTGGAACTTGAGAGGAGTATGTACCATTCATCCAACCAGTCTTCAGTCATTCTGATTTCTTGATTTCTTGTTCTAACATGATTTCAATTTCTTTCTGTATTTGTTCTTCCCCTGGGAAATTAATCTGAGTTCTGACACATGTTCTCTGTCATCTTTGTTAAATCTGTAAGCCAAAGAATGATGTTCTTAGCAGTGGCTATGCCTCCTGCCAGTAAACCCTATGTTTTGCTGCTTTAAGGCATTTTGTTTTCTTCTATTGGTTCTTGCTCATGTACCTAAAAATAAACAAATGTTGTTTGTTTTTCATTTGCTCTCCTCAGTCTTCTCCAGGTGCTCCACATCTCTTCAATGGTCTGATCCATCCAGCTCCTTCCGAAAGCTGACTGAGCCTCTCATCCCATGTGCATCTTTTCTGTGCAAAGTGTGAAGGAGTCTGGCCTTCTAGGCTCATTTTCAGAAGTGTCACTGATTTGTTCTGTTACTTTGGGCAAGTCACTTAATCTCACTGTGGTGTAGTTTATCCACTATAAAATAAGTCTAATAATCCTTGTCTGCTTTGCTGAGCCCTGAATCTTGTTTGCCTTCTCTACATGTGCAGTCCTAAGGGTATTATAAAGCTTCAATTATTAATGTTTGGAAAGTGCTTTGAGATCTTTGGATGGAAATCCCTGTATAATCATATTTAGCACTTAGCATTTCACAGCACAGTGCAGACGCTACGTAATCCTCAGAATACTCCTGTGAGACAGAATTACCTGTCAATACAATTATTATCCTCACTTTACTGGATAGTGAGGCAGAAGGATTAGGACCTAATCCTGCTTCTCTTCAAATAAATGGGAGTTCTTCTCTTGCCTTCAGCAGGAGCTGGAGGAAGCTTCTGTGACACATCAAGTTTTGAGTTCAGTCTAGATGTCAATCGACACAGAACCTCATGGAGTCTCCTTTCTGACTGTACTGCAGAGTTTGCTGTTTTCTGATCATGTTATCTAGACTTTTTTGCATGATTCATCTTTAGTCTTCCTCCTTACCATTCTGTTTTGGTTATCTTTTTTTTTTTTTTTTTTAGTATATTTTCAAGAGCCAGCATATTCTTGATGCTGCATGTAGCCCTGGGAATTCTTCTGTATCTCTTCTGTATCACCTTTTCCATCTTCCTTCAAGGATTTATCCAGTACAGTTCTTTTGCCTATTTTTAACAACTTTATTTTTCTGCTGGCCGTGTAACTCAGCTGCTCTCTACTGCAATGCTGCTTCTACACGGTTAACCATATCAAACTCCTTTTTTTAAGACCAGTTTTGTTGTGGTGAATACAGTCCATAGTACTCTACCATAGTTATAATAATTTCATGGCTGTGATTATGCTAGCCTGCCCTTTATTCTTCTCAGTTATTTTAGTCTCTTCCAATATTAGACAAAGCAGGCTTGTCTCACACTGTAGGTGCTCAGGACTCACATTGTTACCCTTGAAATGATAAGCAAAGCAGTGCTATAAAAAGACAGTAAGAAAAAGTATTTAAAATCAGAACTAAAATTATTTTAAGAAATCCCTTACATGAAGGAGAGGTAGGTGAGTTCATTCTTCTCAGAAATAAGTTGAATTATATAACTTTATGAAAGAAGAATCAGTCTGTCTGACATGTAAGAGAAGAGATTGCTCAGTAATATCAGTTACTAACCACGTATTTCAGCATCACCAAAATGTGCTGAATCTGTCTTAAAATAATGAGGCAAAGTAATTTCTATTATGTCAGATTCATGGTGCTTCTCTACTTCTCAGCCTGATTTGTGCAAGGAACCATTTTGGCGTTCACTGGTGGACAATGTAAATAAATATCCATCCACACAGGTTCATTCCTGAAGGCTGTCACAATTTTAGGAAAAGAGACTTTCCACGAACCTGACACTGGTGGCTGTGGAAGAGGGTTCAAGGCTGAGCCTCAGCCACAGGAGCTGCTGGTCACTCACCCCTCTGAGGAGCTTTGGGAGACCTTCCACACCCCTCTGTACAGTGCTGGAAAAGGCCCTTGGACAGCAGCCAGGTTCTGCACACTGCCGGGGGCTCACAGGGGCCAGTAATACCTCTGGCAAAAACACTATGAAGCTAATTAAAAGCCAGTAGCGCTGGCACCTTATTTCTAGCAATTTCTTTGCTTGAAACAGCCATTATTGAGCATTAAAGGTAAAATCAATTCTATAAAGGTAAACAGTTTTGTAGTAATGTGACCATGACCTATAAAATGACAATCTGACATTAATTTTTAAGGATCATATATTCACATATGCTGTCATTGTAGAGCAAGTAACATGACTGGAAGTAGGCCTATGCATTTTGAGAATGCATTTGCAGTTTAACATGCTGTTACAAATGTAAGGAGGCTCCTTCTCTCTCCTCTAATTTTTTTTCACCAGCTTGACAGTTTTTCAAACATATTCACTGTCAGCCCTAACAACCTGTCAACAACTGCCATTATGTGAAAATTGCAAAGACTTGCTTGAGCACTGTGAAAACTGACAGACATGCCACAAGGATAAGTTCCTCAGAAACAGAGGGCTAAAACTTTTGAAAGGTGCTCCAGCCCTTCCAAGGCAAAATGAACAGTCAGATATCAGGGGAAAAAAACATACACTTGTCACATCTGATATCTATTTCTTTTCCCCTCAAATTGAGGTGTATGTGAAGGAATAAAACATAGATTAGGACAAACTGTGCAACTTACTAGAGTTGGTGCAATTTTCCTCACTGTCAAGCAAGAGAGGCCAAATTTATCCACTGTGTAGATCTGCTCTGTGGCTGGTACAAATCCTGGGAACCAGGGATAAAATTCACCCTCTTAGACTATCTATAAATGAAATATGATTTTCTCTGTGTGGCTTACTGGAAAAAAATTCATAGTTAATGTTCACTATAATATAATATTTGATAATGTTGGTGGAGAAGTGACCCTGCAATGCACAGTGGATTTATAAGGCTTATTGTCTTATTCTGTACACGGATGTTAAACAGCTGCAATTGTGCTGACACCCATGAATTTGCCATCTTCTGAAACTGGTGTAATGGAAAGCATCCATGTTTACCACTGAACCAAAATGTTTTGATCAAGTTTGTGTGGGGAGAATAAATTTGGATGATTCCCAGTGCGTAGGACAGTGCTAAAGTGTGTCCACGTTTTGTGCTTGTGAACCATGTGGGAGCAGCAACACAGCCAGGGAAATCTTTGGGAGTTCTGCCCTCTGAACATCCTAGGGAAAGATACTCTACATCTTCAGTTAAGGCACTGGGAGACGGCCAGGATGGCCACACAGCCATCTCAAATGATGTGTTTCCTGGCTCTTGGTTATTGTTTCATTCTAGGTGTTGTACCTAAGTCAGGGACAGTGAACAGCCACCGAGGATGTGACCCAGTCTGTGCACCCCTCCTCAGCTGGGTGTAACTGGTGGGCTCTCCGGCCACATCCCTGTCACATCTCCTTGTTTGAAGCCCCAGCTGACTTTAGTAGAAGGGCTGTGAGCTGAACTTAACTAGAAAATTTATGTACAGTTAGCTTTGAAACGTGCCCCATGGTGCTGAGCTGCTGGAAGAGTTTTAAATCCTAAACAGTCTTCATTTCTGGCTTTCACCATCAATCTGCTGGAAACGTAATTGCGCCTTGATTTCTGAGCGTAAACCTGTATGCACTAAGATGAAATTTGTATATGTCCATGTCTGTTGCTTTAATTTAAAGAAAAAAAAGCAACCTAGGGTCATTGAAGTTTCTTGCAGTGAATGTATATGAAATGGCATGTGCATGACTGAAGGAAATCACAGGTATGAGTCTTCTATGTTACATACAAAATTTCAGCTAATTATAGGAAAAGTAAGCAGAAATACCTTTTTCCTATCTAAAAATGAGCTAAAGAAATGTTTATTCTCTGAGTTTCATGCATCTGGAGTCTATCTTGAAAGCCATCACTCTCACTGAGTCTCAAAAGATGCCCAGCACCTTGCTGGCTTACCCAGGAGAAACTAATAGTGATAGTGAAGCATGTCCCTGTGGTCCAGTGTTGATTTATCAGCTCTTTCACAGCCATGATCTTTGACCACAGGCAGATAATTCAACTCCTCAGTCTGTGTTTCTCAGCTGTGGGGTAGCATTATGATACTCCTTTGCAATTTGGGAACTGTGAGAATGAAGTTTGAGTTGAAGGCGCTGAGATCATGCGGTGATGAAGCAATTGAAATGCCTAGGCAATTAGATGAGGTGGTTGCTTTGTTTGAATGTTTATTAGAAGGGGAGGGGGGGGGCAAGGATAATAAAATAACTGAAAAAACGTCAACCACAAACAAAGGCAACAGCAAGAACCCCTGGCAAGAATTCCTTTATTGTAACTCCCTGTTAGGGAAGGTGTGTTTTGGGCCTTGGGCATGGTCTGTGTCTCTGTGCTCATCTTCCAGCCCACAGTGGTGCATTTGCAGTGCCCCTTTCTCTGGTGGGGGTGATTAACTCGGGAGGTTGTGCCCAAGGCAGGGCAGAATTGAGTATGAGCCCATTTTGGTGTGGGCTTTGTTCTGAACAGGCCCAAGAGCATTGCCTTGGAAATGTCTCATTTTCTTTAAATATTCTGTGACACAAATGTAGAAAAACCCTTCTAAAATATGCTCAACATTAATCTAATGGCAACTTATTTTACTTATTAGCAAAGTGAGTAAGTAGTGAAGTCTATTTTTTTAAGGATCTTTTCACCAGAAGACAATTCCCTGTTAACCTTTAGCTCAGAGTTCTGCCATATTGTGGTCCTCTAAAACAATGTTCTCTGTCAGGGAAGACACTGTAAGTAATCTGAAATAACACAATTCTGAAAGAGAAAGAGGGCTTACACTCCCGTTTTAATGACTTCTCTTATTTCTTTGTCCCTCATGCCCTTTTTTATTTGCAGTTGTAAAAATAAGAGTAATATTCATAGCATGCGCTTTTTTGGGTAGATTTTTCCTTTGGTTAAAAAAATATTTTGAGCCTTTAACAACTATTAGAGTAAATAGAAATTAAGGTATTATTATCTTGCTTTTGTACCACATCATGTTTATATAGACACTCTCCCACTAGCTCTTGCTATTTCTTTTTTTGGTTGATATTTGGTTTTACACTTGTGAGCTACACAAGGAAAGGTTATTCATTGGTTTAATGTTTATCTGGTGGTCTAATCTTGGGTGGTAAGATGAGTTAAAGCTTCAGTGATACTATCTAATTGAGTCTAAGCAGTGGCAGCCTGTTGCAAGGTTTTGGTGAGCTCTGAAAAGACTGTTGAGATGGTCACCTAATCCTCAGGTTACAGGGGGTACCTTTTGGCTCTTCCCATGATCTTGCTGTTGTTTTTCAGCTGGAGATCGCTCCGGTTAATACAGTTGGCTGCAATGGGGTCTGGTTTTTATTAACCAGGAGACTGCCTGTGTGTGTGTTGAGTGTCTTTCAGTGCATGTGGGAATATGTAAGGTTATAAATCACAGAAGGAAAGCACCATAGCGTTTCAATAAAACATCCTGGACTAGAGTGTCTGGGACAGAGAACATGAGTGTTTCACTGCTTTCATGGAGCATAATAAGTCACTCAGAAGACAAAGTGCTTGTAATTTCTTGTTCTAATGTCTGACATACTTGGGCAGGATTCCTGTCCAGGGCTACTACCCAAAGGCACTGGACTTGACGCTTCAGAGTAGCCTCATTTCCCTGGGAAGGAAGCAGGTTGAAATTTAAGTTTTGCCCCATATCAGGAAATTCTTGGCCTTGCTGTTCAGTGTCACGGAAAGTGATTGTAAACATGTAAAAAATCTTCCTTGACCATTGGCTAATAAATTCGGGGTACTTTCCTCCAAAACTGCACTTCTTTTGGATCAATTTCTATGGTCCTGTTTTCATGTTGACTTGCTCAATCCACAAAAATATCCTGTAGAACTCTCGGAGTTCTTGTAAATTAACTGCAGGGGTACCAAGACCTGGCTAGCTCAGAAGAGAACACAAGACACCTTCCCTACAAGGACTTTCACTTGCTGAGCATGGGTTTCACTTGTCCATCTACCCACATATACGAGAAATATTGTTCCTAGGCTTCCAGAGACATTTGATGGCTTCAAGAAGGAAAGCTCATGTTTTTTTCATCCACCACCGTTCCAGTTCATCTTTTTTAAACCCTGCTGTGACTCTGGAGTTCAGGCACCAAGCGTTACTTGTCTGCCTCAGCCAGTCACTTTTGACATCCAGTGTACTTGATCTGGGGCTGGTAGTTTACTTCAAACGTTGTTCATATGAAGGGGTCTGGCAGCTGGGAGACTGCAAAAAAAGTGCATGAACAGTGATTCTTGTTTTCTGTCTTCAAAACAGCTCTATTGTCCTGTTCCTGCTAGCTTTTTTGAAGATCCTTGTCTTTGAAGCTGGAAAGAAATCATTATCTAAGTCACATTCATTGAAACTTAAGGCCAGTGGTCTCATAACTGATCACTCACATTAGCCTTATGAACCTTCTCCATGGCTGGGTGAAAAGAATATTGCTTTATTGAAAAATGAATTAAATAAGGAAAAAAAAATCTATGGGGTCTGAATATGCACAGTATATTACATGTGCATCCCAGTATATATATTATGCATCCCAGCATATTAGAATTGGGAAAAGGCAACTATAATTTGATTATAGATCACAGCTGTTTCTTTTCTCTCTTGACCTCCTTTAGCCTGTGACATTCTCTGCTATCATTCTCTCATTCTCCTAATACTTTCACTATTGAAAATACTATAATTTTCTTTATCTTGCTGTCAGGTATTCAGTCATTTCTTTGTCCTGTCTCGGAGCTTAGACTCGGAAATTGAACTGTCTTGATTTTTTTTTTTTTGCTAAGAGATGACAACTCATGTTTATTTGATTTTAAAATTTATGCAGCAGGTCTTTCTCTAACACTCAGATCTCACCTAAAGCTTTTTCCTAAGGGTCTAAGAGTGCCTTTCAAAAAGGGAAAACTCAGTTGTCTCTCATTAACCCAGGGAAAATCATGATACTGAGGTGAGTGCTTAGAGAGAGGAGGGATATCAGAGAGAGCAGAAAAGCAGAAAAGTGTGATACTATTCAGGCACCTATGAGGACCATTGCAGGGGGACGTTTCTATGCTAAAATCACATTGAGGCTTGGGCTGTAAACTGGTCATTGCAGCTTGAAAACTCTTCCTTTCTGGGATTTAAATGGAGCAATTCAGTCCCAGAGGTCAGATTTTGTTTGACGATCAGGCCAGAGACCAGAGCAGAGTGGAAAGGGATGAGGTGAAAAGGATGTGGTCATATTAATTCAGTGCAGCTTTAGACAAGCAGCGCAAGGAGATTTATAGGACTGTTTCTGAAGGGGAAAAGTGGGTATGATAAATGGGGTAAGTCAATGTCAATTTGTGAAATTACACCTTTGTGTCACAGTCTATCAGTAACTTCCTCTTGCTATATTTGGATGATTTTCTGGTAGCAGCGAGAGGGATCGAATGGTGACCAGCCCACCTTTCCAAATGGCTAATTTAGGAAAGTAACAAAAGAATTGGGCTGCAGCGTGTGAATCATCCCAGAGAAAGGTCAGAAATTACTGTCCTGTTTTAGCTGAGGGTACTTGAGCTTTTTGAAACAATTACCCAATAACTTCCTTAGTGCATGAGAATTCCTGATAGAATTGGGAAAAGGCAAGGGAGCAGAAGAAGCAACCAGGTCAGCCCGAGGAGGGATTGGAGGCAGCTCTAGTTCTGGTGGCACTGATGTCCTAGCCGTGCCTGGAGCCTGTCGTTTTGGGTGCCATCTCTAGAGAGGTGCAGGCAGAGTTTTACAGGGAGGAGCACAATGGGAAGTTGAGAGTTTCGTGAGATCACACTGTGAGGATCCTGATCCCAGCAGCTCTTCCCGTGGTGGCTCCCAGCCTGTCAAGGCAAAGCCTCTGACACTGCAGATCTGAGGGTTATGGTTCAGCCTGTTCCCACTAAGGAGTGGCCTGAGTGTTTCCGTCAGTCTGTTAAATGTAATCAGTTTAGGGGTAAAACCAACAGAGATACTGATTCTGGTTAAATAATAAATGCCATATACCCTTCTCAGGTTTGTTGGTTGTCTGTCATGCCTCTCATGTGGGAGGAAAATTCTGCATGGGATTCTGTTCTTGATGTATTTATTTTTTGTGGTTTATGCTGGTGTGTGGGAGTTTAGTTTTGGGGTTTTTTTTAAATAAACAAGCAAAAAAAGGTATCATAAAGCAAAATTCTCTCCCCTGAAGAATTTTATATTCTGTATCAAGCAGACACAAACCATTGGTATCCAAAGAAAGAATCTGTGGAGAAACTTGGATAATGAGGACTTTCCAAAGGAAAAGTAGGAGATTTTGATGAGAGAGGAGGGGGTGGATTTTTGATTCAGAAATAGCGTATTGGTGGAACATCTTAGACCAACCCACTCCGTGCTGCTGTGTGTGCAGACACAAATGTGGATCTTGTGGAACAGTTGCCCTGGTTTTGGTATCTCCCAGTGATGAGTCTCTGAAGGAATAGTCTGAGTTTTTTTGCTGTTGTACTAACAATTTTTGACTCATTATATGAAGCCCATTAAATTATGCATGAGATGTGCATTTTGCCCAGTTTGAACTGTCCACACTAATGGAAGCACTAATGGTAGATGAATGGTATCCTCATACTAATGTGGTTCTTAACTGGTGAGCAATAGGCTGTCAGGGTGAAAATGCAGGAAGCCTAAATACATGGCCACGTGATGAAAAAGGGTGGTGCTGTGGACATGTATGTGCTGGAAAACAAATAACTACAGAACACTCTTAGACAAGTAAACAAACAGTCTGAGCAGCCATGTCCTGCTTTGATTAATGGATGCAGAACTATCAGAGTGTAATGTAGGTAGAGGGAAGCTTTTTCTGCCTCAAACTGTGGTGGGATGTCAAGAAATGAAATCTCAGATTCTCCTGCCCTGAGATCCAGCAGGAGACAGGGTCTGATGGAGCCCAGGAGACCCCAGTTTTTAAAGACACTTATTTCCATGCCACATAAACCAGGCCCTTTTTCAGGCTTCGAGGGATTCTGCTGGCTCAGCCCATATGGCGAATGGCAACCTTTGATTTGAGAACAACACAAAAGTATTCCAGTGCTCAGAAGCATATTGGGCAGCAAGGCCATAGGAGGAAGCCCAATATGCTGTTAAACAACTGTCTGGACCCCTGTTTACAGGAGAGTGATGAGATTAAGAGTGGTTTTGCATTTTCCCCTGGACTTGTGCTGTTGCAGGATTTCCTCAGATCGAGATGTGCTGTGTGGTTTGACACAGCTCCCCTGCTTTGCTCTCAGCAATTGTGGGGTTTGGGGCTGTGTTTATTTCAGCTTTTTTTTCTTGCACACATGGCTTGTGAGGTCCCTGCATGAGGCCAGTTGTGTTTCTTCTCAGCAAACTGAAATAGCACATCCAGGGACTCTGTGCCAAAGCTTGAGTGCCCTCCTTCCTTTCTGTTACTGCAAGGATTTCATGTGGAGGGAAGAAAATCTGAAAAGCAAGTTATGACTTAAACTGTAAAAGCTTTAGTTTATTCACCAATAATGTTATCAGCCTGGATTTAAACCAATATTTTTGTTGTTTGGAGAATTTTGCTATACTTCAATATTTATGAGGTTTCATCTTGAACCACTCAAGGTAGGAGCATATTTCACTGGTACAGAAGAGCTGAAACTCTCAGTTGTAGTGGGAGTCCTGGAGCTAAAGCTTTAAGAATCATCCTGGGTGGCAAAACTCCCCCAGCAGTCATGGGAGTCATTGGGGAAGTGAATGTGTTTGCTGTATTCCATCTCACTTCCTGTTTTTTTAGTAACATCAGTATTGACTTTCTGCACTTTGTTGTTAGAAAAGTCTTAATTTGATGGAGTATTTTAATAAATAGAATGTCTAAAAGGAACAACTTCATGCAGAATGAATTGTTCTCAGGTCCTGACTTTAAGAGAAGTCTGTGCCTTTATCAGCCAGATTTATAAGCCCTCTCCCTGTGGGGTATTTCCCTGCTGGACCAGTTTTTCCAAATGGATTCTTCTTTTGTTTATTTTATATTGGCTTTATGTTTGTGAGCTCCTACTCAAGGGTTTGCCGTTTTTTTCCCTCTGTTTTTCTTATTTTTTCCCCGAATATCTCTGCTTCAATCACAAGTTATTTTCAGAAATGTAGTAACTTTTGATTACTTGATTTTTCAGAGATTTCTGGTTTCAGACTTACCTTTGTGTCTGGGGAAGGCTGAGAGGGGGCAGGTCGCGCATACAAGGAAGTTTTAAAAAAACACTTGCAAAGATTATTGTCTGGGTGATTTGCACTTGGATTCCTGAAAAATCTCTTACACGGTTCAAGAGGAGCAGATTCTAACGTGTGTCTGAGTCTTCACATTCACTGCTTTTCAGGAGCTCTGAGGAAACACTTCACATGGATGAATTCAGGACTGTAGCTCTTGCTGTCCTCAGTGGAACTTTGTATCGTGTATTGTATTGGTTTTAAAAGAGAAGTTTGTAAAAGAAGTGTCTATGATACTTAAATTGAACCAGACTTTATGAATGTATAAAGGAATATGCATCAGCTTTTACTGCCATTGTGTAGCTAATAAAGACCTCTAAAGATAATTTGTAAAATGACTTTCGCATTTTATGGGTAAAAGTGGCAGAGCAAAATAAAATAGCTTCTGTTTTCCCAGTATCTTTGACATGTAAAAAGCGGGAGTTCGCAAAGGTCATGGAAACAGTTAAACCACAGTTTAAAACAGTGGTTTTGCTCTCTTTATTCTCTTTTTCCAACCTTGTATTTGCAGTTATTTTTTCAGCTGCTTTGCTTTAAAATCCCTAAGATAAATCATAAGAGATGTGGTAATATCCCTGCTGTTAAAACAGTATCAGCAAATAACCCATATGAGCCCAAGCCTTTCCTTGTTGAGAATCCAAATTTCAGAGGGGATGGGAGGTTTCTACAGCTCTGTTGCTCACAGCAGCAGTGTGTGCATCTAGAAAGATCCTGTGACTGAAAACAAGACTTTTTTTTTTTTCCCCTTGGGAATCTCTTCAGTTTAAGTAAAGAAAGCAAAGTGCTCTGATGAACAGCAATTGAAAAAGTAAAAAAGTAATAAATTAAGTACCAGGATGCTGTGCTTTTCTCAGCAACAATGGAAGTCAGTTTTGGAGGTTGCACTGGGGTTTATAAATATCAGTGGACAGACCTGGGTTTACATGGACTTTTTGATGTTTTGCTTTATTTGCAGGCTGTCGAACTGTAAAGGGGGAAAATAGAGAGTGGTCATTAACAGCAGCAAGCCTAAATAAATTGCTGCCTTGCTGTGGGTCAATGCTACCTGTTTGGTAGATTCCTGAAGGGGTGGAGAAGGGAAATAAAATCTTGTGTGATTTAGTTGAACTTTGAGTCCAGGCAGATCATGGACTTGTAGACTTCACTACAGAAGGACAGGGTAAAGATTGTTTTACAGCTCTAGAAGATGTAGGGAAAGCTTTACCAACCCCTGTGAGAACAAGGTTATTGCTACAAGGAATTAAAATTCTATCCCAGACTTGTATGACTAAACAGGATGTGCAGATGAAGTTAACCACGTATGAGGCGCATCTGGGATGAAAATGGTGGAAGTAATGGATAGAGGAATGGCAAGCAAGGAAGGTATTGAATTTCCTCAGCAAGAACATGCAGTGATGATGAAAAAAAAAGTTGATCTGGTGTTTTTTTGGTTTTTTGTTTTTGTTTTTTTTTCAGATGAAGTTTGGGCGTCTCTCACAGGAGAGCAGAGCATTCAGAAGGAATTTAATTAAGACAATGAAAGTCTCGAGGCAAGTTAAGGAATGGCTTTCCATGCAGAGCAGCACTTGCCCAGTGCTGGCAATATGGCACACAAAATACTGGAGCCAAATGAGATGTACGAGTCAGTAAAATTTAGCAAGTATTGCAATGAACACCTGTGTGTCCCATAAGCAGCATTGCTAATATGCCTGGAGAACAAAAGCAACAGTTCTGCAGTCAGTGTTCTGTGGCTCTAGTAATCAAGGAATGCCAAAAATTAGAAATTAAGAGTCCTATTAGTTCATCTCCCCCTATAAAGGGGTGTTTGCTCTGTTATGTATGATGGTAATTAGCTGGCCTGCAAAAGGAGGAGGTATGGAACAGCAGAGATTTAAAATAGTGATGGGGAGGCCAGAGCCTGGGAGGATGAAACTGCAACTGAGGATTATCAGGACTGAGAGCTATGGTTTAGTACTTTCCACCTCCAAAACATTGCATAGATATTAACCAATTAATCTTCACAAATGAGCCATGAAAATGATCAGTGGCTTTGTTGAAAACCAAACAGTGAAATAATGTTTCAGATTTAGCACCTAATGTTCCCAGTCTTATGGCTTAGACAGGAGGGGGAGAGTTGGAGATTTCCACGAGCTGCTGGCTCCAGGTGAGTATCCAGACCCACCATGATGCTGCCCAGGGGTGTCTGGCTGGAGGATCCTTTCACAGATTTAAAGGCAGCAAGGACTGTCTAGTCTGAAGCACAACATAAGCTGTACAATTTCACTAGTAATATTCCTTTTAAAGTTCTTTTGCTTGTGGTTGAGCTAAAGCACATCTTTTCAAAAGAAGGTTTTGGGTTTAGTATTCTAGAACATAAGTGATTTGCCATATTTCTTTAAAACTTGTTGAAGCAACTAGCTAGCTTTACTCCCACTCTCTTTGAAGTGAAGTGACAGTAAAGGAGAGATGTTTAAAGACTGAAATAATTGTTCCTTTCTCTGTGGATACTGAGTGGGGTTTTGTAACAACTCTACTGCTTGTCTTATAAGGCCAGAAATATAAATACTACACTCTTGAATGTTTTCCAAATCTTTTTTATGCAATCTCAGAAACATTCTGGGTTTTCCCAGTGTTTTAAAAAATATTTTTCAGTTGCAGTGCTATGGCTTTTGGAGCAAATAACAGGTGTGTATATGTGTTTTCAATTCTGGGATTTGCTCTCGAAGAAGAATAATTAACGCTGGCAGGAGTTTGATTGCATTAATTCACAAAAAAACCCACCCAAACGATAAATCCATAGTGGGAGAACTGCCCATATGTTACATATTGGCTTAACATGGATGAGGCATTAAATAAACTAAGTCTGAAAAATAAAAACCTTATCAGCTTTATTAGCGTTGAACTCTGTGGCTTCCACTGGGGCTGACACACTTAATTAAAGATGCTCTGGTCTAATTAGGTTGCACATCAAAAATACAAATACAAGTTGGATTTTTTAAAGACCTGTCTGTGCTCCAATTCCCAGTGTTGTGAATATTTATTTTATTCAGTTAGTCTCCACCTAGACCAAACACTGTTAGGCTAGCTAAAAGAAAAATACAGGGATTGGAGTATTTAGATTTCTTGTGCTGAATGAGGCTGGCTCAGATCCTGAATGTCTATATATCTGAGGAAGACAAGTGTAGGCAAGGGAGAAAGACGACTTTATTTTGAATTTTAAATCATTATCTGATTCTATTTGACTGGCTTAATTCTATTGGTGACTAGCTCATGAAGAAATCCATGGCCTTCATTTGTTTTACTACCTGTGGGATTGATTCCCCTGTGGGTCCAGTCCAACCTCCATGGAGGTCAGTGGGAAGACTGGCATTGATTTAATAGAAGATGGTTCAGAATTGATGGGAATGCTGCATGTCACAGTGGGGGAAGTGCTCCTTCTTCCTACCATCTCCTGTGCTTTAAAAATGGAATTTTCCTTTTGTCAAACAGGGCAGACCTGTCATACCCTGTCATATATTCCCATGATTTTCTCTGTAGGCAAGGTTGAGCATGGATGTCTTTGATTCAGCCCCTCCTTTTCCTGTATATTGTTCTTTTTTGATTGATACTGGAACTCTGTAACCTTGTCAGCTTTTTGCTGCCATTTTTGTATTAGTTTCTGAGGGTTTTTTTTCCTTTAATTTGTAAATTTGTAATTTTCCTTTATGCAAGTTGCAGCTTCTTCTGACGTCAGTGATTTTGTATCATCTTGCATCAGGACAGCAGGTCTGAACTTCACCTTCCATCTACCAACAATAATTTTCATTCCTGGTGATGGCATTTGTCAGTCCTAAATCACTGTGAACCAAATGCTGCTAGTTCTAATGCCTAACCAGATAATTATTGCTCAGCCAAACACATATTGTCTGGCGACAGGTATGACATGAGAGCATTCCTACACATTTTTGTTATGGAAAGTGGAAGTCCATACACAGCCTTTCAGAATCCGTCATTGATTTCTGGTCCTGTATTGGTAGCTTGAAATCTTAAGTGACACTTGGACCGCCGTCAATGACAGATGTGGGAGAGATCAGCAGCATGAGGCCTCTGGCTCTCGTTGATTTTACTCAGTTTGTAAAGCTTGGATCAATGTGTTGGCAAATGGACACCTAGAAAGGACTGGGTGGTCACAGTGTTAAGTCAGGCCTCATTTACCACTGTGAACACAACAATATTTCCCAAATGTTATTCCTGTCACATCCTATTGTGGAGGTGTTTTGCTTTTGCACATTCAGTGTTCACATTAATTTTTTTTTGGCCTGGGCTCTTTCTGGTCACTGTCTGCCTTTTCCAGTTTGCTGCAGCAGGGTTAGTTGCTGGAACTAACCCGGATTTTAGAGTAATTTAAAACCATTTTTTGAGAAAGGAGACAGACAATTCTGATTTATTGAGAGTGACTTAGTGCTAAATGGAGGGCAACTCCAGGCTGCCTTGAGCTATTTTGACTTAATTCCCTGCTTTGCTCATTGTATGTGTGTATCTGTGTGAGTACACCCCTACAAGTTCAAATCCCGCCCTAGAGCTGAAGAAAGCAGCACAGTCCCCTTGCTCAAACACAGCCACCTAGAGCCAGCTGAGTGCTCTAAAGTAGATGTGATGTCTCAGTGTCTGAGTTACTCTTTCTAATAAATTCTGCTGAGCAAACCCGCAGTAATGACACAAGTTGTCCTCACATTCTGTGCCCTGTAACTGAGAGCAGTTTCAGGATCCACATTGCCCATGATCTGCCTGGCTCAGGACAGAAATCCAGCTGCAGGAGGTGCTCCAAGGAGCAGAGCAGAGGCGCATTCCTGCCAGGGGTCATCCTGTGGAGACACTGGAGAGCATCATCAGCCTACCAAGGGCTTACCTGTGTGGGAAAAGGTGGCACCTGCCAACGTGGTCACCACTGCCGCTGTCAAAATCCTTTTTGCTTGGAGGCCATGCTCATGATTTTGTTTTTCTCATGCTGGATAGTATGGAATGCCAGGCAACTGTAATCAGTGCTGTGATTTGCTGCTTCTCTCGGTGTACTGCTGTCTTCAGGCTCTTGAGAGAGGAAAGGTTGGGTACATAAATTGTGAGCCATGACAGGGAGTGTGGCCTTGTATGTTTTACTGTTGGTATCAGCCATCTCAGAAAGGAGTGGCAGCTTTATCAGGGAATATCCAGCATTTTTTTTTTTTTCAGATGAAGTTAGACATTTAGGAATAGATGCATCTCTTTCTACTTTCTGAACATGCATTTTCTTATGGCACCTTACGGATCTCATTTTAAACCCTGCTTCAGGGCAAAAATATTTATGGCATACTTTAAATAAAACATATTATGTGTTTTGTACAAACATATGTATCACTGTCCCCCTTGCTGGAGCTGATGTAATTTCTGACACCAAGTGCTGTGCCTCATGCAAAATTCATGACATGTCATTGAATGAGAATGAATGTTCCTTTAAAATACAAGCTTTCCAGCCATGATAACCACTTAGTTTTCAGTTTCAGGAACCAAAATCCTTCCTTGCTGTGACTGTTTGAGTGAAACACAGTGTCAGTGACTGGCAGCTTCAGAGTCTGGTGGCAGGTTGAGCATGGTTTTCTTCTGTGGATGGTTTTTTTACCTCTAAGTCAATGGTATTTGTGGATCTATATGCAACAAAAATCATCCCTTAGAGTTGCAATGGTCAGGGAATGCTTGTCTCACTCCTGGATATATAAGCATCCCACTGTTAAAAGCTTTCAATACTGAAACTCTTCATTTCTATTTCTTATTTATAAAGAGAGAGGAAAAAAAAATAGTTCTGCCAACAGCATACACGTGGTGGAAAATTACCATAAAATCATAATGTGCTGCCGCAGGGTGTTACAGGCATAAATTAAAGACCGAATTAAGACTGAGGGGAGACTCATTGCACATACACCTTCCTCACATAGGTCTGGAGAGGGAAGAGGGGATCTCTGCTCTGTAGGACCAGTGACAGGATTGAGGGAATGGTCTGAAGTTGTGTCAGAGGAGGTTTAGGTTGGATGTTAGAAAAAGGAGGAGGTTTAGGTTGGATGTCTTCCCCCAGTGAGTGGTGGGGCAGTGCCCAGGCTCCCCAGGGAATGGTCATGGCCCTGAGGCTGCCAGAGCTCCAGGAGCCTTTGGACAATGCTCCCAGGGACAGGGTGGGATTGTTGGGGCGTCTGTGCAGGACTAGGAGTTGGACTCCATGACCCTGAGGGTCCCTTCCAACTCAGCATGTTCAATGATTGTGTGATTTTGTAAATCTGCTTTGTGCTTAGCGCTCTGCAAACAGTAGAAGTGGCCCTCAACCTTAAGGATGAACAAAATGGAGAAATAAAAGAGCACAAAGACAGCGAGGAAAAAAATACTGAGTTGAGAGGGAGAAAAAGCCCCAACAACAAAACAAACAAACCCCAGGATTTCAGAGGGTGAAGAGCTGAGCAGTGCCAGACACTGCCTTCTGGAGAGCACCTGTGCTGACCTGGGCTCCTCTGCTCACTTCCCAAAGGCAGCAGCCTCTGCTGGGAGGGGATGCTGTTCACTCCTGTGTCTATGGAGCCAAGGAGCAGTGTTTAGGAGCTCCATTCTGACAGTTCCTCAGCGGCTTCATCTCTGCTGCAGAGGAGGTGGTGGAGAGTCGCCCTTAGAGGTGACTTCAAGGCCACAGAACAACATGATGGCATTTTGAACAGCTCGGGGGGTGATTAAAGCTTAACTTTAAAGGGGAAATATGAGTTAAAAATTAAAGATTAGAAAATCAACACTAAGTTTAAAACAAAAGCACTGTTCTTACCCCTTCCTGGCCTAGCTGTGCCATTCACAGGGTGTGTGTGGTGTAATTTGTGGTGCTTGAAGACATGAGACATGGATTCCTTGGGGGGAAAATGGCTTCCCTGGCTGAGGGGCAGGCTGGCTGGCACTGTGCAGACATGATGATTTCTATGTTTTGTAGCACTTTGAAGGCCCAGTGTTGTGACAACTACGCCCCTTAAAACCACTCTGGGGTGTTGGTGAAACACAGCAAAGCCTATTGAGTCCTATTAGCTGTAAAGGCTGGAGGGTTTTGTCTCTCACATGAGCAGTAACATCATCTCCTTGTGCAGGAAATCACTGCTCTGACACACCTGGCTCCATCTCCCTGCCATTAAACCGATTAATACACCAAATGGCATTTTACAATAAATACGTGTCACTTCCACGATTTCAACTGGTCTTTTGATTTGTTTCCCATTTTATGTTGTTTAGACAGACTGATTTAGACAGTTAAAATTCCACTTAACCGTGATACATTGTGGCTGCGTGACAGACAATAACATTGATATATATGACTAGATGAGTCTCTAATTAGATTTTGGCAGCACTGTCACAGTCAGGGAAAGTTTCCACAAGTACTTCATTGAAATATTATTTTATGCAACCTCATGGAACAAAGGCCATTTTTAGTTAAGCAGGTCTCCTGGAAAAGATGTTAAAGTAATGTAATTTTTTTTAGTGGCCTCTGCCCTTGCAGTGTCTGCCTTCTCAAATATACTCTTTGGTAGCATGACTTAAACTGCATATTTAAAAAAGTACATAAAGCAGATAAAAATAGGTTAAAAAATGATAAGTGAAGCTTGCCCTGGATGTTATATTTAAAATTAGTTGTAAACATGGAAGAAACGGTCATTTGACAAATTATTATTGTTCTTTATATAGGAAAGGAAGCATGTAGAAGCAGGGACGGATTATGTGATTTTATAATAATATTAATATTCTCTAAATATCAGCTTTTATGAGCACTTCAAAGTAACTATAGAACAGAAGAGAGTATTAAGCAAATGGGAAACCTGTTTCCAATAACATCTCTCTAAAATACTTCAGGTTAGTTTCAGAGCTGGAGAGAGGCTTCTCAGGGGTCTCTGGATATGAGATAAATATTGCAATATAAATGTGAAATAAGTGCATAGAGCTAGGCTGCAGCTAGTGGAGATGCACATCATCTCCTGTCCTCCAAACCTGCCCTGGGCTGGGGGTTGGAATCTGCATCGTTTGGCTTCACACTTGCCATGGCTGCTGCACACAAAAGATGTGAAAGGCGTGATCAGGTTTCCCCTTCTGGAGCTGGGCTGTTGGTGAGGTTTCACCATGATTGTAGAGAGCAGAGCACAAGGTCTGGAGTGTACCAGGGGAGTATCCACCTTGCTCACTGGTACACAAGTTAAATAAAAGATTTCCCTATGGATGTTTACAGCTCAGGGCTAAATAAACAATAAATGTCCTATTCCTGGCATTTAATGAATAGAGATCCCTTTGTTCCTAAGTAGATGTTGAGACATCTCTAATGACACTATTAGTTGTGTGCATGGATTGCTCTGTGTGAAGAAAAAAAGAGTGGAGAGTGGTACTGTGGGAAGGGCCAGGATGTCTGGAGTGTATTGAATATTGAATGTTTTCAAATTGCATCAATTTCAGTGGCAGCAGGACTTTTTTTTCTTATTGTTGATCCTATAGAGATGAATCCCCTAATAAGTGAAACAAGGGCTGTTGGACAGTCATTGATGTCTTCAGCAATTTTGTCACTAATTGCAAGAAGTGCAGAATTTGGCCTGGTTTTCTCTATACCTATCACTGAGGAGGTCAGTCTGTGCATTTGCCTGTGCAAAAATTTACTGTGATAATTTCAAGTGTGAAGACAGAATGTGTCACACCAATGTCCTGTGTGGGCACGTGGTGCCCTTTAAAGCAGAGTCAGGCTGTGGCTTATCTTCATACAAAAATAATACAGGTGAAAATACAATGGGCAATTTCCTGTTCTCACCCCATCTGTATTAGTTTCAAAAGTGAATGGCAGCTGCAGTATTTGAGAAGACTTGCTCCTCTCCCACTCCAATTCTGTACAAAATTATCTTTTTCCATATATTTTTGAGGAACTGGAGTGTAGTGAACTGATAAACCAGATTCATTTCTTTGCAGAAACAGGTTCTGTGGACCCTGCAACATGGTGTGATCAGCTGAGCTAAAATAGTAAATATCCTAGAACTGCAAGAAAAAAGTAACCACTTACCTCTGCTCTACCCTTTGATTTGTGTGGAAGACTTGGTTCAGATCAGCTTGTAACACCCAGGGAAAGAGAAGCTTCCCATGCATGAGTTTTAAGGGAGAACACTTGGCACCTACTAACATAGTGCTGTCACGGTAGCCTTGCCAGAAAAAAATACACCCTGCAGTGCCGTTTCAGGTGACCATTTCTGGGATGTTTAACTCATGTTCTAGTCGCCCCTCTCTGTCTCCTCCTTGAGTTCTAAATTTATTTCCTTTGGTATTTAAGTCCTGTTTCAGGGCAGGAGCTTAATTTTCCTCAATAACCCCAATTTGCCTTTAACCGTAGATCTGATATCCTCTCTACTGATGGAAAAGACAGGAGGCTGTTAGCACTAGTATATTTATATTGTGCTAATGGGTTTTAACCCTCTTACTGAGCAATGCTGATGGTTTAAAATAATGACTAGGCAATAAATTTTTACTGGGACAGGTGTACAAATAGTACCCAAAAGAGAGTGGTGCTCAGGGTCAGTCTATGAAAAGAATGGTGTCCCAGATTATAGTGCAAGATGAAACTGTTTCATATGCTGGTAAATCCTGACGACACATGGTTTTAGCTTGAGCCACCAAGACTTATTTGCTATCATTAACAAGATCCACATGTATCCAATACTGAGATCCATCTGAGTCAGAGTCATCGTGGCCTCTGTTTCAGAACTATTCATCCAAAGGGAGCGGGAGTGTCCCTACCACCGACTCCAGTGGGAACCAGAGCTGCACCCAGGAAAATCCTGGTCTTGTTCTCTTTGTTACAACCCTCTGCTATTTGCAAAACCTCCATGTGACTCCTGGAATTCCTATTGTGGCTGTACCAGATGTGGACAGCGGGAAAACAATTAATGAATCCTGACTCTAGCACAGGACAGCATAACTAGCTTGTGCTAACTGATGTCTTACTGTCATTTGGTAGCAATGTTTTTTTCCACAGTGAAGACATTTTTTCATAAATAGTTTCTTGCTAGAATATTTTAAAAAGTACCAAAAAGTTTTATTTTACATTGTTGCTATTTTCAGCTTTACACTTGAATTTTCTTACTAGAAAAAGTCAGGTTTTGTTTTCACAGTTTGAAAAATGTCTGCACTAAACCAGCTCTGATATTCACACTTCAGCATCTGCTTTCCAACAAATCACACTATTTATTTTTGAATAAATGAATAAAGAATGTGGAGCAGAAAGTGGAAAGTGAGTAGGTTTAAACCAGATGTAAAAAAATCATGATTTAAAGTATGAGCAAATGGGTAGATCCTTTTGGCCGAAGTGGTTTAAATCACTAACGCAGTTTCAGCGGCATTTTTGTATCTGGATAATACTCTGCTGGCATTTACTAGGTTCGTGCTACACAATATTTGAAGAATCCAGGAGCATTCGTTTGTTCAACAGAGAAATGTTTTGAGCTCTGTAGTCAAACGGGAGCTATTAGGACCTTGCTAACGATAGCTTTCAGCGTGATACAATCAGAACGTTGTGTGCCCCTGCTGAAGAGAGCAGTGCCCCTGCAAAGGCTGTGTGCTTCAGTGCTGCTCTTAAATACCTGTATAACTCACACTTTTCCCCCTCAGGACGCCAGGCTGGTGAGGTAATAAATACCGCACTTCAGAATGCAATAAAACACTCATCAACTGTCAAACGTAGGATTCACCTACCCCACGTTCTAGTGTGGATTTGTGCCATCTGATTTGGAGGAGCAGTTAAAAATTTCCAAGCCAGCAGTCAAATAGTTTTATTCTGTACTTAGTTGTCATAGTGTCAGAGATAGTCCAGTGATGAAAAAGATGCCAGTCTGGCAAAATATGTAGTTTACCTTGTGGTAGTGCTTGTATGTCCTTCCAGATATCTTTTTTTGTTTGCTCTGTTACTGCTGTACAATAGTGGACATCACATGAGTGGTGTTTGAACTGGTTATAATGTTTTCTTTCTTCTGGTTAAACTGTAGAGAGAAGCGACTGTTCAGTCCAAGGTCTTGGATTTTAAATGCACAGGGAGCTGTTTCTTCATTCATCACTTCACACGTACATGACAAACCACAAGCATGGAAAAGGAAGGTAGCACAAGGGTCTGTCAGCAAATAGGGACGTCCTTCACATTGCAGCTTTGCTAGGAGTACCTGGCTGTTCTAGAATATTGTCTACTCAGTAATTCAAAACACTTTACCTCTCTTTTGAGCTTCTTGGTTTTCTCGTGCATGGAGGAAATGTCACTTTCCGACTTTGCAAATGTGTCTGCAGAAGAACAGGACCCGGAAAAAGCTGAGTGTCTTTATCACTTCCAGATGGCGTCTCTGTAGCAGGCAGGGGGTTCATGGGACAGGTGCCATGGTGTGAAGACCCCGATACCTTAGACTCCTTTGCTCGTTTACTCTAAGCAAGGTGTGTCTGGAGTAATTGATGATGAGCAGAACAAGTCTGTTCTAAGCAGCTTCAGATGAAAAGACACAGCCAAAAAACCGAGAGATGCTTGAAATGAACTCATTGTCCTTAATCCTTCTTTCCCATCAAAAACTGATTTTCATTTTTTTTTTCTTTTCATGTCAGTATAAAATTATCTTTTAAAATCAGAGATTATAAAAGATCAGAGGGAAGAGGAAAGAACAGAAAGGGTACAACTGTTTTTCTCCACAGAGAACTCTTTTGAGATGGGCATAGGGGTGAAAAGAAGAAGGAAAAAATCCTGTCCTTAGAGTTGTCAAGTGTTGCCACCCTGGTGGTCGGTGGATGTTTTCCACATGTGTACGTGAGGGCAGCAAGGATCCTGGAGCTTGTTTTTCTTCTGTGTGCAGCACAGCACGTTGGCCTAGATTTTATTGCTGTGACCTGAACTCATCTTTGTACCATGGGGGAAATACTTGCAGTGCTTTACAGATCTCGGGGACAGTCTCATTTTCTCAGCACAGAGCTAATATATCAAGCTAATTTACTGCCGTGGTGTGTTGCAAAGCCTATATAATATTGAGTAAACATTGTTGGCTTATACATTAACTGTAACTAAAACCCAGTGCAAACTTTATTCTGGCTTCAGGATTTTCCTTGAAGGAGTGACTAAGAAAAGAAGCATATACTTTTTTTCCTTTCCAACCCCCCTCCCTTTTTCTTTTTCGCAGTGAAGAAACTTTACTCTTAAACTTGGCAGTTCTCTTAATTCTAGGTCAAGTGGCAGGCATGGTTAGGAGCTTTCTGTGTGGCTCACTCAATTGACTCCTTTTCTTTGTCAGGATCCCTTAGTAGTGTTTAATGTGGTTCCTTTTTCCTGTGTGGTGTGCAAATATAACTGAATAAATAAGAATTTAGATGTCTGTCTGCTTGGAAACTTAGTAGAGCTGCTATGGCTTTAAATGGCTAAGGATCATAATGTTTTGGGTGATCTCAAAAAAAAAGGAAACCAAATACTTAGTTCATTGAATTTATGTGGGAATCTGTGTGTGAGGATCATGATGTGCTTTACCATCAGGATTTAATTACAAAATAAAGCACTTGTGTAAATGAACATCCTTTAAGAGAACGTCAGGATACCACCAAGATATTATTTTATTTTGCAAAAATCGATATTTGTCTTTTTATAGGTTAAAACCATTAAAATTTGATGAAAGAAATGGTGATAAGTTCCCATGGTTCTCAGTGATCCTGATGACTGAAGTTGTATCAGTGTCAGACTTTTTTTCCCCCAGACTGTACATATTAAGTTTACAGTAACTATGTGTTCTGTTTTCTATGGGAGTTTCCCAGTTTCATATGTGATACTGTCCCAGTGTCCTGGGAGCATGAAATAACATTAATCAAAAAGTGTAAGAGCTTTATTTGTATTCAGGTCATATTGCTCAGCTGAGTAAAATTTGTTCTGGCTTAACTGTGAACAAACTTTTCAGTGGATGAGAGTTAATCTTATTGAACAGTGGTAGGAATAAAAAGAAAAACATCATCAGAGCTGGTGTTTTGCTCGAAGTGAATATTAATATCCCCTCCTTCTGTGTTTCATGATAAACTCAGTGCATTACTGGAAAAAATTCTCTCCCATAAGAAAGAGCCAAATGCCACTCCCGAGACGGTTTCTGACAATAGGGACAGCAGCATTTATTCCTGAAAAACAGTCCCATGTGTCTTCTGCAGGAGTCAGGGAACCCCCAGATGAGTGACTGAAAAGCATCCCACACCTTTGTTTCTACCCCTGAATCACTTTTAGTCCCACCAGGTTTCTGACATGAGGGCAAATCTCAGTGGAAGGGGTAGTTACAGACTTTCTCTCACAGCTCACATCCTTCACAGGAGATTGTTGCTGCTGGGGTCTGATGTGGAAGTGTCACAATATGGGCTGTGATGCTTTTAGAGTTTGCTACAAAACAAAAGATCACTTCTCACTGTTTTTCTTGCACTGTGGGGCGGGAAGGAAGCAGCCTCTGGGTTGTTTTCGGTTCGTTCTTCAAAGGAAGCCAATTGAATTGTGGTTTTGGTTTTTATCAAGTGCAGTCAATAGAAGAGTCTTGTATTGAAGATGGGTAAATGGATTATATGGAATGCCATTTTTACTTCTTTTTGAGATATGAATTAGATTTGGACATGAATTTTGGTGTAGGGGGTTTTTGTATGCTACTTAATTTTCTGATTGAGCCCGAGGATGAGTTCTACAGTGGATCAAGAGTCTTTTCTGTTCCTGCCTTAACCAGGAGCAAATGGATAATATAGCTCTGATCTAAATCTCAGTGAGGGCAGTTGAGAGACTACCATTGACTTTGGGATTTGGATCAGGTGCCTGTTACAGTCTGTGTTTTTATATATACAAGCAAAATTCTGGAGGAAATCTGTTTCAGACTCCATTACAAGCTCCAAATTTGTACAGTTTTTTTTAGATGTTGCTCTTGGAAACTGTTATTATAGTGTAAGAAGTGTATAGATAATGTTTGATTCATTGCAGCAACAAGAAAAACACTACTTACCACCAAGGAAAGAAAGACAAGGCAGCCTGTTACATGCAACTATGAGTCCACTGCATTTTCTTCACCAAGATTAATGAATTTCTGAGATCTGCTTTCCCAGTGCTTGGGAATCAAAAATCTCCTATGGTTTTCTAGCATTTTTAAAGATTCAAAATCTTTAATGAGTTGAAAAGAGCTTTTGAGAAGCAAAGTCATGTAATGATGGAACTGGAGCACTACTTAAATGTTCTGATTCCCTGTCCATGACTTTATTCATTCAGTTACCATACTTCTCATCATTTTATGATCATCTAGCAACCTTTTTCAATGCCAATTGGATTTTTCAGGTAAAGCCACTAATTTCGATTGTACAATAGAAATCAGCTTTCAATGGTATTTCAATTAACCTTGCTATTAAAGAAATTGCTTTTTGCCAATACTCAATGGTTGGTTGACATTCAGAGAACACACAAGTCCTTTAATACAATCTGTATTGAAAGAAAAACCTGTATTTGTTGTCTTTGAACTAGCTTCTTGTAGTTTGGGGAGTTTTCAATATAGCTGACACACAGCAGACTGAAATCAAATGCACAATGTATTTTGAATTAAAAGCTTTCAAGCATTCTACGCTATATTATATATTCTATTTTGTTTGGGCATAAATCCTGTACTGGATGTCTTTTTTTGTAGATGATGTCAGTTATTTACTGGACCCACTACTGTAAATAATGCACATTTCTTGAGGTGCAGACAAGCTGCCACCAGTACAAATCCAAGAAAAGTTCTATATGGGGAACAAATGAACAAAACATTTTGGGACAGAGTCTGAGACTTTTTTTCCCAGCAGGATAAAGACTTTGAAGGATTTTGGCACTGGATTTCCCACTGGAGGGATGGCATTTTCAAGCATGCTGTAAATTTTAATTGGGCCTTTCAGTGAAGGATATTTGGAAGATGCTGAACACAGGGTTGCAGACTTGATTGCTTCACTCAGCCCATCCTTGCATTTAGCATGGCATGAATCACTGGGAATTTTTAAAGTAGTGTTTTCTTTAGCAAAATAATTGGGCTGAACTGCCCAATGTGCCCACATTCTGATGTTTCGATGGCTTTTCCTGTAGCCATATTTGCTTTTGAAGGAAAGTGCCCAGGGTCTGATGTTGGGCATTCACACACCAGGCTGTGTTTGCAGGCAGCTTGCAACAAGGTTCAGTCTATGAATGACCCAACAAAGACTGCATGTGTGGGAAGGGAAAAATGCATATGGAAATCATGCACATTTTACCTCTGAACTGGTTCATGCAGGAATCTGCTAATCTGGCTCCAGACATTGTTCAAGGGATTTCTGGTTGGCATCTGGCTGAGTGGAGTTTATCAGTTGTGCTCAAGGCAGTCCAGCTTGCTTTTAAAATGTCATTGTTTGTTTTCAGGCAAACCCTCAGACTCCAATTGCTTCTTTATTCCTGAGGACCCCAAATGTTAAAACAATCCCCGTTAAAAAAGTGCTCTTTTCTACTTTTTGCACCTTTATTTGAAATCTGAGCTGGTCGACCTTGCCAGGGTTTGAAAACTTGAATTAACTGAGAAGTAAAGACTGATCTGAAACTGCAGCAGATGATAGAATGGAGCTCTAAATAAGAATACAATAAAATAATAAAAAAGAGACAGCCAAGTTGTCAGCAGTGTAACAGTATTTTAGATAATCCCCTCTGGGCCATTTTCTTAACAGCAACCATTTGTGTTTATCCAAAGATTAGCGCAGAGACTTCTGATTTTACAGTGCATGTTCCCCATTTACTTTTTAAAAAAATATTTATATGCTTTTATATATATTGCTTAGTATTCCATGTGAGGCAAATAATACTACATTGCTTTAGGTTTTATTGGCAAAGCATTTAATGTTTGGGATGGGGTCTGAAGTAAAAAGAAAGCAAAATTATTTGGTCCTGTAGGCTGTTTAAATGAGGATTAGAGCCAAATGTTTGGGTCCCAGGAAACTGGCCAAGCTTGGATACTCACAATGTCAACTTGCATGTGCAGTACATAGTTTAATATTTTTATCATGAGACTTTTTTTTTTTCCTAAAAAAATAATAAAGTAGTATTTGCCATTTCAGCTCTGCTCATAAGACAAGAAAACAGCTGAATCACTTAAAAGTAAAAATACTCCTTTGGCTTAATGTGACAGTAGAGTTTTGCCCAAATAGGAGTACAGATCTACTGTGCTAGAAAGAGGGAAATGTAGAATTATGAGAATATGGCTTTCACAGTACTACCCAATCCTTTTCCAAAAAGAAGAGAAGGATTTGCCAGCACTGGCAAACAGGGGCTTGGGTTTCTGCTGGCTTTTAAGGCAATTCTTTCATTTTCACAAATGTGTGAAAAATAATGTTAGTAATGAGCTGTCAAAAAAGATTGTTATTTTTGCATCTGATTTAACCTCATTCAAACAGGAAAGGTGCATTAAAATAGTGGAAATCCTGGAATAAGAGTGGCTTTATCCAAATTCTTCTACTGGATCAAATCCTTGATCAATTGGAAACAGGTGTAAGTTAAAATGAAGCAGGAGTGTTCACACTGAGATTGGCCATGGTTTAATTAAATTGATTTTCAGATCAATTTAAATTGAACTGATGCAATTTGCCCTGTTATTTAAATTAGGCCTGCAGGAGTAGTCTTGGAATGAGGGACTGTACACAGTATGTGTAAGAGTATCTGAATCAGGACCATTATTATTATTTACGGGAATCTACTTTTCAATGAATTATTTTTTTCAAATTAGGGGGTAGCAGCCATAATAGTCCACTGGTGTTGGCTCCATTGATAATTATACCATTTTTCTCCTTTTCATAATTGTCCTAGTCTGAACTGTGCTATTTTAGCAGAAAATGTTAATTATTTTATCAACAATTGGCAGACCCTGCTTCAATTTGCTGTTTTCCCTTTAACCAAAACAAAGATTACAGGCCCTGTTCCATAGCTCAGCTGCTGAATCTTTGCTAAGAAACTTGGGAACCCCTTTCTCATGAAACACTGTGTAAAGCTTTAAGCACTCTTTGAAGCTGAGTTGTATTAAATGATAGACAAAAAAAGCCCTCTGAAGAATTGGTGCTTAATTACAACTTAATTAGCATAATTATGCATGCTAATAGCATCTCAAATGAATAGCAGTTGTCAGGAGGTTGGGACCATCTGTAAGAGTGTCGGATTAATACATCATTTTTTATTTCTAACAACGCTGTAACTCTTTCCCTGAAAGTGATTTTCATTAATCAAGTTCATTTTTATTATATAGAAAATTTGGCATTTTTCATTATGGGCCATTATCCGTTTCCCCATGCAGTCCTAATACAATACTAATGAGACCCCATGTGGCTACTCCACACTGACAATGGTAGTACAGGTGTATTATTATAATTGTTACAAACAGCGCATTGTACCTCAGGACTAGTAGAGTTCTAATCTCAAGATATCAGGGTTTCCACTTGGTACCTTCCCCTGGGCCCAGTACAATTTCCAGAGCTTTATGAAAAACATACATGTTTGTGGTTATGAGGAAGCAGATTTAAAGAGATAGAAACGTGTTTGTTTTACAGCTGGAGAACTTGGAAGTTCAGTAAGCTGCTTTGGAGATTTTTTTCTTTTACTGACTGTGCTAAGCTTTGAGCTTCAAAGAAATTGTTTCCTTTAAAGAGCTGCTGAGGGGCACAGGGGTGATGCAGTGGATGCTCTGAAAGCATTCAGCATTTACTTGAGAATTTGTGTGAGTGTGATCAAATTTCAAAAGTATTATTCACTACAAAATTTAGTCAAAAAAGGACAGTGGAAAACATGTCCTGGATATATAAATGTCTACAGAAGGAATGTAAATAGTAGACAAGTAGTCAGGTTCTAGTGGCACACAGCATGTACATGTGCACAGAAAGTGGCTTTTGAAAGTTTAGAGCATCTTTTGTGCTCAGTCAGGGGCCAGGGTCTGCTGTCAGCCATGCTGCTGGAAATCCAAAGCACGATGATTTAAGTCTCTGGACTTAGTTCAGATTTACAGTGCAGCAGCTTAGTGCATAGCTGACCTTAGCGCTTGTGTTTTAGCTTTAACTAATTGGTTAATGTTTGCTTTGTGGAGTCAGAAAGCTCTGTGTAAGCTCTAAGGATTGTTTTTATTTAGTGGCATGTTGGTATATTCATGCCTAATGTTTGTATTTGATTTTTTTTCTCTGAATGCACTATGGTGTTTTTTTCAGATGAGATTTTCCCAAGGGATTTTTCTTTTTCCTCTTACTTTCCCTAAATAGCCTTCTGAAATCTAAAGGCCTTCCAGTAAATTCTGATTTCCTTTGGTGGCCTGACTACAGAATGAATGGAGCAGTTTTGGAAATGCATTTTTAAGGAGAGGGAGTGAAAGGGAATGGAGAGGAGGACAATCAACAAAGCTGCTGTGCCTGTATTTATCAGGCTGCCAGTGGGAGCTGCACAGCTCAGGCTGCACTTCTAATCAACCCTAAACAAAAGAACATTGAAAATAGCTCAACTGACACAGTCCTCATCATAACTCAGGACTTGGTGGCAGGCACCAGTAAATCCTACTCTCTTGCTGTGGTTTGTGAATATATTTGTGCATATAAACCCCTCTTCAGCATCTACTGGGGTTTAGGAATCTCCATGGAATTACCCCATCAACTTTCCCCCCCACTGTCCCATCAATCCTGACCAGAGACAAATGCCCTGTGACACAGGAACAGGTGGAGGTTGAGAAAATAGGGCCTGGCCAGGACTGAATGAAGATTGCATGTAAATTAGCAGTAATAATATGTAAGACAAAAGCTCAGCAGGGTCTATTTGTCCTGGTGTACAGCTACTCAAAGCATGATACAGACCCTGAGTAAAATAACTGCAGCACTCCAAACTTAGTCCAGTGTGCTTTAATATAATTTTATGCTGAAAATTCAACATGAACAAGCAAAATGGTGTTTAAACTGGGACTAGAAATTGCTAGGACAGTACCACAGTTTGTGTCTTCCATTGGTCTGCTCCATAATCTCTGTATCAGAGTCCCAGAAAGAGCAGTCTCTGGTCTGAGCCATCTGATGGTCTGTAATCCTGCTATTTTGAGGGTACCAGGCAGCCTGTCTCTGCTAACTCCTGTTACCTGAAGTCTCTGGTTATTAAGGAAACCTGGTAACTGCGAGTTTGCTACTGAAAAAACTGAGAGATTAATCTGTGACAGCTGATGGTGTCCAGGGTGGGATCAGCTTTGAACAAGTGAAGTCTGAGCCTGCTCTGTTCCCCACCAAGGCGTGGGCGAGTGTGGGGACCTGACAGCTCCCAGTTTCCTGGGATGTGTGCTGCGACTGGACATCTTTTGTTCAGGGATTTTAGAGAAGGCTTGATTGTATTGCCTTGGATAATGTTTTCTGATGTCATTAAACATCTACTGGAAAGCTAAGAATAGAACTTCAAAGCAATGTCACCTGTAACATTTGCATTCAGATTTTTCTAAAGAGAAACACTAACAGTTGCTGGAGCCCCGGGATTCCACCAGTTACATTTAACTCTAAATTCCTCGAGTATGGCAAAAAGTGAAGCTCTTAAAAAAACAAACAAACCTTCCCTAGAATACTGAATTTAAGAAGAGATTAATAAAAATCTATAAACATGTTTCCTTGTTTTGCCTAGATTTTCCAAAGTGTTGGATTTAATAATAGTTTTCTGTGGGAGGGGAGGTTGCATATGAAGCTTTTAAGTCTAATTGTTTCAGTCTGGCTGCTGTGTGCTCAAAGCCTTCAGTGCCTGTTCTGTTCTCTGCAGATTTTAAATCCATCTTTGGATCCTTTAGAAGGTCGCTGTTGTATGGTCAATACCTGACCACACAGAAAAGTTATGGCAGCTCCAGCTAAATAATCAAACTGAAAAAAATGCATCCATGCCTTTTTGGGAGGAGTTGTTGCATTGCTACAGAAATCTGTGATATATAATAGAAGGGAAAGACTGAATTATGGATACTTTACCCTAGAGAGGGTTGCTGGAGAGGTGGTGGAGCCTGTCTGTGGAGCCATGTGAGCAATGGAGTGCTCTTGAACATCTTGCACAGCATCTGTCTTTGATCTGAGGCATCAGCTGAGGGTGGTCTCAGGGCAGCCGTGGCACCTCAAGCTGTTCAGTTCACTGCAGGGCAGGGAGAGATGTTGCCTGTTCTGTCTGGAGGGATCTCAGTGAGGGAAAGGAGAGTGCCAAGGAATTTGGCTGTATTTTGGGGACATATGACTTGTCTTATTTATCAGTTAGAGTGGGTTTTTTTCCTCTTTTATTTTATTTTTTTAATGTCTCAATCCTCCAAAAGATCCTGACCTCCAGCTCTAAAAGACAATCCTGAACAATTTTGGCTCTTCCCTTTTTTTGTGGCTCCTCCTAACCTTTTGCTCCACCACAAAATGCAGAGCGATTAATTTTCACTGATAGCACAAAATTTCACGATGGGGGAAGAGCAAACCAAAGAGTGAGAAGCCCAATGCTGCTGAAATCTTAGATGGCAAAACACTGCTCAGCCCAGGCAAGGGAGCAGCTTTCTCTGTTGTCATCTGTACATTTGGCTGGAATTGCCTTCTCTGTGTGAGACCAGGGGTGAGCAGTGGCTGCAGCAGGGAATGGGTGCAGGGATCCAAGTCCTGGCATGTAGGACCTGGTTATTAGTTTGCATGAGGAGAATCACAGGGTGGAGGTTATAAGTGGAAGCAAAATATGTGCTGCAGATGGCTGTCTGTTGACATTGCTATGGACAGATTATGCTTTCCAGAGATAAAAGAGTAATCATAAACTGGATGTCCAGCCAGGAGAGTATATAGACTTGAGTAATAGACTTGGACTATGGGGTTAGATTCCAAGTTCATATTAAGTACATATTTTCAAGAAATTTGTGGATTCTCAGATTCAGTATTTAGTTCATCATAAAAAGAACTCCAGGCCACAAAGCTTGGGCCTGAATCCAAACTTTTGCCAGATTTAGCTGATTTGTCAACTAATGTTTGCCTTTTGAGCTGGAGTTTTGTTGATGACGACTCTTAAACAAAACCCCAAAGACTCCTCTGTTGTGCAGGCTCTGAGGGTGCTTCTGTGCCACCTCATAGTGAATTGCTGATACATAAAATGTGTCTGACCACCAGGCTCAGGGCCTGAAGATGAGGCTGGGCAGTGCATGTGCCAGTGTGCTCTTCCCTGCTGCAAACTTGCTTTGCTAGCCTGGGCTCAAGAAGAAAACTTCCCAGACAAAGGGATTGGTAACACCCTTCCTCTGGTTTGCTCTGTTCTTTTTCAGCATTTGTGCTGAGCTTTATTCATGCCGTAGTTTTGACCAAAAGAGGCCCTAAATCGTGGCTGTTTGGCTAAAATCTGCTGTGCAGTGTCCTATGGAATACTTGCCTGGCAACAGCGGTGGGGTTTTGCCAGCAGATCCCTATTATCCCCTTGGAGATTTGTAACACGATGGCAAAGTGTTGGGATATGGCTGGAAGGGTTCTCCACAGCTGAGGAAAAGCACACTTGTTGGGCTTTGATAAAGGACCTGTTGGTGGTGTGGTTAACAGCATTCTTATTAATGCATGAAACTTCCATTGTTTCTTAATTTACTTGGAAGTGTTGTTTAGACCCTTAATTGCCCTATAACGATATAGTGATAGTAAGTTAGATTTCAATCAACATACTCAGGAATTGCCAGTATTTTAGCAATAAATTGCTAGCTAATAAACTTGTAGCTTCCTTTGTAAATGCCAGTTAAAGGCCTAAACATTCCTCGCAGAGTTAATTGCACATTTAGTGCTCATGTAATTTTGAATTAATTACATGCCAAATGGATTTATGTTGTATGTACTTAATAAACCTTGGTAAGTGGCCTTTTAACAACCAGTTGGTATTTAGGATTCTGTTTGTGCAAAAAGAATGACTTATGACACCGGGTCATGACGTTTTCACCAGATCCTGACGTGCTGACTCTGGTGCCCTGTGGTTGCTTTGGGATTCATGACCATAAGCTGCAGCATTAAAGGAGCACAGGTGTGAATCCCGTGCAGGTTTGTGAAGATTTATTGTGTCCCAGCTTGATCCCATAGTGAGGAGATGGATTCTGTGTAAGCCTCCATGATCCAGAGGCCACTGGAGTGAGCAGAAGGGTTGGTGCTGGTTTTGCCTGAAGTTTGGGCTGTGTTGCAAATGTAGAACAGCTCTGGAAGCAATTGTGGCACTGCAGCAACAGTAAGAACCAGAGGCAAAAAAGCACAGCCCATACAACACCCTGCTGAAGTGGAAGAGAAAATCAGTGCCTGGTATTCCACATCCTTTTGTAAAGTATTATTTAAATTAGGTTTCCTTCCCAGAGGAGTATTTAATATGTGAAATTTTGAAAAGCTTTACATCAATCAACACTGGTAGTGTAGACCTACATTCCAAACAGCAGAAATGTGGTTGTGTAGGTAAATAAACAGGTAAGCTAAATTTCCATGCAAAAATTGCTGCCAGGGTTGAACTTTTTTAGGTGCTTTTGCTTTTAAAATGTTATGCATTAAGAGGTTCGTTCAAATCCTTGTGTACATGTTGTCCTTAAGTTCTAGGGGCTTTATTTTGGTTTTGACATGCCAAGAGCAGTGTGCAATGTGTTTGATCTTGTGGCTTTACATATGTGTATTCAGGTTTTTTATCTGAGTAACAGCAACTGACTCCTAAAAGATTTTGCAACCTCTAACACACAAATGATAACCTGTAGGCTGCAGGCTCTTAAAAATTTAATTATTGACCTTTATTCCTTTTCTCTTTCTTCTGCAGCTAACACATCACTTAGTGCATTTAAATATGGAGTGAGTGCTCAGAAATAACTTTTCAGGGAGATATCGTTGTCAGGTTGTAGCGGTGCTCGAGTGTTCCTGTGACAGTAATTCCCTGTCAGAATAGCACATGGAATAGCAGGCTTTTGCCCTCTTTACGTAGAGATAAAGGCTGAGCAACTTGGGAATACAGAGGCAGGTCAGGGTGGAGAGAAAAGGCCAGCAATAAAATGAAAAAGCAGGTCCTTAGGGCCTGAAGTGGAGTTCTGCATAAAACAGAATTGTAGAAGTTCTTCCACTGCTGTGAAAATGTCTGATTTCCCTTGTTGTCAAGAGGTCGGGAAGGCAGGTTTACAAGCACCAGATAACTGATGCAGCAGTATCACTGAAGATGTTCTTTTCTTTTTTTTTCCCAGTGAATGCCATTCAGTTAAATGGTTACACTGGCAGGCTTGAGGTGTCTGAACAGCCAAGGCATCTGCAAAAGCATAATCTCATACTTTGCTGGATCCTGGAATAATTTAAACGTTGATTCACCAGCACAAGAGGAAAAGAGGTGCTGTGTTGTGAAGTGTTTGCCCTGTGAGGAGCTGGTGGCTGTGTGACCTAGCAGCAGCACGCCACGGGGCAGGTGTCAGTGCAGGATGACAGACCACAGCACCAGTGCAGTGTCCTGGCTGAGGCAAAGCACCTGCAGACTGCTAACAGCAAGGATGATTTGCAAGTGCCAGTTGCAGAGCAAAGCCAGGGTGTCAGGTGTGGAATTTTGAGTTGAAAATCTCCCTGTTTCCATGAGAAACTTCAGCAGATAGAAATGAAAGAGGGGACCACATCTTAATCATCTCACAGCATATGTTTTTTATGAAATGGGGAAATTGGGCTCAGTCTACTGAGCTCAGATATAGTCTCTATTACACTCCAAGCTCAAACTCACAATCAGAATTGATTTTGCTTGCTCTGTACTACATGGAGAAGCAGATGCATCACATATATTAATGAGCAGTTCTGCTCATCAGGGAAGCAATACTGCCAATCCCAAATGCTCAAAGAACAGAAGATTGAATGATCGTGGTATAAGTGTAGAGTTCTCTTTCGTTCCCACATTTCCAAACACCTTCCTTAATTTTTTTTTTCTACCTCTGAATCTGTGTGCCCAAGTGAGCTAGAAGTTAGGATTTTTAGGTGTTTTCCAAGAGGTTTGTTTTATAGTCCATCAAAGCAAAGCTTATCAGTTAACATACACTGTGCACTAATCTCCAGGGCCTTTTCCTGCCCTGCTTGCAGGGAAGGGCAGGAGGATTTACCTCTCTGCTAATCTCTGTAAAATGCCCTGTGGAAGAACACCCATCAAACGCTCCTTAAAATTGTTATTTTCCTCTGCATGTGTGCTCAGATGAGATCATTAGTCAGTCTTCCTCACCAGAACCCCTTTTCTTGCTGCAGCTCCCAGAGCAGTAGGGTGGTGCTTCCATAGCTTCTGTACCTTGTACAAAGTGGGTTTTAAGCCCAGTGCTGTCCAAACTTGTTTCTCCAGCTCTTAGTGCTGCTCTTGACAGTCCTGGTGGTTTACTCTGGTTGCATGATAAGGGTCTGACAACAACTGAGTTACTTGGGTTAGGGGCACAGTGAAGCCCTTTACAAAATTTTGTTCCAAAACTATACTTTTTCCAGAGAGAAAAATTTATGACATACTTTCATATGGGAGGTGGAGGGGCAGTGTGTTGAAAAACTCTGCCTAGAGTTTTTTTTTTTTTAATAATAGATCNGTTCAGGGTAAAACTGACTTCCTTAGGTAGCTTTGGTTAGTATAAAACCCAAACTGAACAAAAGCCTCAGCCGTAAACTCCTGTACTAGAAGATAGAAGTTTTATAAAAGGGCTAACTATTTTCTGTTGTCCCCAAGTAAATTATTTTCTCTTTGTTTCTTTCATTCTGAAAAGTAAATCTGCCAAGAACTAATGCAGTGTCAAAGGTTAAAGCATAAACTAGTGCAGAGGGAAATTTAGAGAGAGAATAAAAAATGTGGGACAATCACTGAGGTGAGGAGATAAACAAAACTGTTCCCTGTTGGCAAAGGTTCTACAAAGGGCTTTGCATCTCTTCTGCTGGGGTTATACACAAAGACTTAAAGAAAACTCTGTTGTACAGACAAGAACACAGGTTGTATTAATTATGCTGACTGATATAAGGATGAGAATTTGGGCCAGGTCCTAAAATGTAGAAGTTTTTTGTAGACCACGTAAATACTTGCATACATTGTCACCTGGAAGAAAATCTAAGTGCTCACCTGCTTACAGGACTGCAGGTTTTGAGCTGCTAAAACTCAGGAAGCACAGGCTTACTGCCCTCCTTTATCTGAACCTCAGAGAAAATAAAAATGGAAGTTTAAGGATCTCCAGCTTAACTCTATTACTGCTGTTTTCCTCTGTGGCTCTGCTGGTAACCAAGCTCAGTGTTTTTGTTTTGGTACCTGGTCAGGGTCTAAAGGCCTTTCTCTTTGTCAGGGCACATCTGTCACAAGTATTTTCAGAAAGTCAGACTCTGCGGTGTGTGGAGCACCTTCCTATGGCTGGAGCTGTGCATGGCGTCTCCTTGGTAATTAATATAGATGAATTTAATGTGAGAAGAGGAGGGAGACAAATCCCTTTCTAGCAGCACTTCTTTGGGCAGGATCATGGGTTACAGCAGCACGCACAAGACTGTGCAATGCCTTGTCCCCTCTGTCCCCATTCCAACAGGTCTTGGCTGTTTCACCTTCCCCATGAACCCAGAGGCAGCCTGGGGGGGGATGTAGGTCTCCCTCAGCCCCCTGACAAGTACAGACAGAGGCAATTTCAGGTGTTGCACTGGAACTTTGGAACCTTGGCTGGTTTTGCTGTTTCAAGGACTAATCACTGCACCTTGTGTATGATCTGTTCTCTCCTTGAAACCCATGAGAAACCTCTCAGAGCAGAAGTCCCAAACAGCTCGGATTTACCATGCAGTTCTGGCTTGCTAAATGGCCTAGAACAGCAACGTGTATCACTTTGCAAAAGTACAGTTAAAATTAACAATGCAAGATGCTACCCAAGAATTGCAAATGCCAGACAGGGACTCAACTGCAGCTTCTTATGCTACACAGAGGATTTCCATGTGTTAGTGAGGTTACTCACATCATTAAGCAGTTGCAGGAATGTTCTCTGCACTTTTACATTATCAGCCTTTATAACCCTAGTCCTGACCCCTGGAGCTCTGCTTTGAGTTCAGGTGAAGCTCATGCAGGCGCTTTGTGACCCAGTTGTGTGAAGTTCCAACTTCTCTGGGCTTAGAACAAGCAGTTGCATGCAGCAAAATGGCCAAAAGGTGAAAACAAGTGAACTCATCTTGTGTTGGATGATTTCTGTGCCTTGTAGCCAGAGCCAGACTGAGAGGAGCCAAGGGCTCCAGGTGACCCAAGGTCTCCAGGTGGTTTTAGAGTCAGGCTTTTCATATTAATGTGGGAGCTCACTGGTAGGTCAGAAAGGATCAAAGTATTCTTTTTGGTATAATTTTAGAGGCTTTTAGAGAAGCTTTTCCAATTACTGTCTCTAACATACTACATGCCTGTACTCCTTGTGAGACTATGTCAGGCCAAACAGAATTGCTATGTGTCTTAATTAGAGGATGTAAATAACAGGCAGCTCCATCTTCTCTGGAAATTTCTCATGCAGAACAAAGGGAAATTATAACCTCATGTGCTTATTTTCTTGTCATTGCAAACTGCACAGCTTTTTTTTTTTGACACAAAAATCACCAACTGGAGAGGGTCTGAGCAAAACTAGGATTTCAGATAATTTTCCTTTATTCAAACTTAGAAAACTTGCTGCTATAAAATAAGACTGGAATTTTTCAGTCTAATAATTCTAGGCACTGCTGTGAAACTTTGAATCTTCAGAATGCAGAGTTTTTCTTTCATCAGCTACACACTTTTATAATTTTTTTGGTTTCCTTTTAATCTTGTTTTCCTAAAGGCTTGTTTATCACTCATTTTATTCTGCATATGTCTGTTGTATCCCTTCCCCAGTGACTTCTATGTTGGGGCCTATTTCACAAAATGTGACAGATAACAGGGGTTTCAAGGCTCAGTGCTTTCAACTTTTGTGGAAAATGATGTGTGGGTACATTCAGCTCTCACCAGACACAGGAGAATCCCTTCAGGAGCTCACATTTGAGACCCAGGGGAGGGTAGAAGGTAATCACTGTAAATTCCAGTGGTTGCAGGATGGCTTGACTAGAAATGTTCCTTTCGACCCTGTAATTTTCCAAAGTTTTGTGAGAAAATTCTTTTTGGCCTAGAAAAAGAAATCAAATGGAAAACCAGACAGGTAAGTTTTGAATCTTTTCTGCCCAATACCCTCCTTTATACTCTGTCATCACCCAAGGCCCAGTTTGGTCTTGTAATTGCAGATCTTCCCATGAGTCCCCTTGTATTCTTGTAAAACAGAAGGCAAGAGTGAGCTGTAGAATCAAGTCTGAGCTCCATGCTCAACATCTGGAAGAATTCAGCAGCAGATACTGTCATGGGGCCTGCTCCAACGCCCACGGAGAGGGAGTGTTTTCCCTGAGGTCCTCCTGGCCTTTCATAATGGGCGTCTCTCAGGGTTTCAGTCCGACAAAACTCTCTTTCTCCTGCATCCAGAAAGTCAGGGATAAATAAACTTGGCACTGTGAGTTCTTGTCTTGAGGATGTGTCAATAATAAATACCCACGTGTTCTTGAGTCTATCAAATCCACTGACAAATTAGGGTAAAGTCATCAAAATCCCCCTTTTTACTGTTCCCTCAGCTCCATCATCATCATAAAGTAACACAGCCTTATTGGAGTCAAGCCTTGTCAGGAAATGCTCTTAGAAAAAGCTTTTTGGATAAGAATTAGCCCTATTGCTAGAACAGAAAGATCTGTTTTTTATTCCCAGCCTTCATGACAACGTGTTTCTGTCAGGTAACTTCTCCTGCCTCAGTCTCCCATGCTAGGCAGTGCGGGCAGTGATATCTGCCCATCGGAGCAGTGTTACACTGTCAGAGGGACCTTTCTCATGCTCAAGCATTGCACTCCCATCTCTGAGAACAACTGGGTCCTCTTCCAGTGGAACCTTGAGCTCACTGGATAAAGATGCTCCCTCTGTAAGGAGGGGAGAGTATCATTATTCACTAATTATTCTTATTGGCTCTGAACTACCAGCCTGACTTGCTGACATACATTCATAATTACCTGAGATTCCACTGTAATGAATGGGATTGATTATAAGAACGGGATACATCATTATTGATTAATATAATTAATAATGTTTTATTTATGCCGTATGTGGCAAGGCCAGAATGGGAGGGTGATAAATGATGGACTCTTAGAAAGTCGAGATGAGATTTAGAGTGACTACCTTGAAACAAAGGCAGCCCCCGTGGTTCCAGGGGTTTCCTTCACAGGCAGTGCAGCAGTTCAGCAGTGATGGCTGTCCCTGTGATGTCTTGAAGTAGACATTAGGTATTACAATGCAATGCTACAGAAGTTTCTGCCTTTTTTTTGGCAGCAATTTTTTTTTCTGGTTTGCTGAGAAAGGGAAAACTTAATTCACATTCACTGCAGACAGCTTCTTCCTCTGCTTTTGACATTTAACCCTATGCAAAGGGGCTCAGAGCCTGCTAAATCTACAGCCGCCACTGTTAGCACTAACATATCGTATCAAAATTCCTGACTTCCAGCAACCAGGGATTAAAGTGAAACAAAAGTTGGAGAGAATGAGTTTCTCACCATCTCTCTCATTCCATTATATTCAAGCCACACTTCCTGCATCTGCTATAAATATTTAAAGCAGCAGTAGCCAATGTTTAAAGATTGGGACGGAAGCAGAAATCCAACTGCGTCTGCGCCTTCCTTTGCAGCCCGTGGCAGCTCCAGCACATCAGCCAGAGGTCATGTGCATTCTTAATGAGGTCGTCTACCCTCTGCTTACATGGGAGGCAATATGAAACTTCAGTGAGAGCTTTATTTGCTAACCATGGTTTATAGCCTTGGATGAGTTGGGGAAAGCTTTATAATAACATATGTCCAGGCCTAGCAGGCAATCGTGGTTATGTAAGAGGTTGTAATTAGTGAAGGGCCTGGAAAATATGTCTCTGTTTCTGCAGCTTCCATACAGTAAGTACTAGTACAATTTCTCCATCTGCAACATACGTTTGTCTCTCTTTTGGATGCCTATTACTCATGGAAGGATAGCTTTCAAAAATAAAAGAAAAAGAGATAGTGCTATGGAGACACAGAATTCAAGCCCAAGGCCAAATTCTTAACAAATGCAGGTTTTTGATTGGAGTTTCCAATAATGTTCCTGAACAGACTTACTTTTCCTCCATTTTGGAACCAAATGCCTCTCCTTCTTCTATATCACATTAGCTCTTTTCTGAGAAGTTATTTTGGGCACAAGGATTTTGCTTTGGAATTGAGGTCCATGACATCTCCTTTAGTTTCTCAACAGTTGCTTTAGACAGTGAGACTTATAATTATGTGTACACCACAGCACTGGTTTAAGGTAGTCTAAGAACCTGTCTTCCATGCACACTGAAGAAGTACCACAGACAAAAGGGACAGCCTTATTAGTGCTGCATTTGTTTGTCTCTACTTGATGTTTTGGGATTCATTCATTGAACGCCTTTCACTGAAAAGTAGACAGATCTGTTTATTACTTCACTTACAGCATTCAGTTTGAGCTCTGGCTCCATGGTATGTGAGGCATGAAATGGGACTGGCTGCTCATGCCAAGAGAACGATAACAGCCTGGACTAACTTTCAGGTCTGTGCATCCATAAGCCGCATCCTTGTAGGAAAGACATTTGGCGTCACACTTTTCATCCACACCACGTGCTTAAGGGGTTGATTTTTTCCTTATGAGTGGGTCTAAGGTTTCCCTCGGGCTCTGGAAGGGCTCACTTTTGGACAGTGCACAATGTTAAGGTCTTAAAGACTGATCAACACAAAGTCTTGCTCTTGGAAGACTGGATTGGCTTTTATGGTGAACAAGCTTGTTACTGTGATTTTTTTTCTGGATAAAGAGTCATCTGTAGTAACTCAATGCAGCCTGAGAGAGGCTCCTTAGGCCTTTTGAAGATGACATTTGATTTTCAGCCAGAATAGCAGAGTTCCACCTAGACGACACATAATCTTTTTTTTACTGCTAAAGCTCTCTTTTGGAAGAGATTTATCATAAATGAATTGAAGCATTTCCTGGGGCATTGAATAACATCTTTAAGAACCTGATTTTAACCCCCTGAGAGGTCAATGGGAATTTTTCATCTGACTTCAGGATGCTTAAACAAGGCACTTCTTTTCTGTTCTTTAAGAACAAAATCTTCCTGACTATTGTTTGTATTATTATTCCTGCTTTCATTTGTACCTCTGAACTCCTCTCTGGAATTAGTCCTTTAATCTCCATGGTAAAAAAAAAAAAGAAAAAAAAATGCTGATAAGTGGAGGCTGGACAGCGGATACATCAGCCCTGTGATTACCCTACTATATTTGGACATTGAAACTGAGAAGTTGCAGCCAGTCCATGGGGACTGGTGAGTTCTGTCAATGGATGTTGTTTGATTGCTTTTTTTACTGGCGGCTGTCGCTATCTTTTTGGCCCTACTAACACCCAGGTCGATAACTGAAAGGCTCTGTGGATGCAGAGGTTCCCTCTGCTTCCCAAGTTGGTGGCAGAGGTGATGTGCTATAAATCACGTGCCCTTCATGTCATGAATCCGGATCATAATCTGAAGGAGACAAATACCAGGATTAATTATGGTGTATTTGTAGATGTTCTTCAAAAAGAGAGGCTGTGAAATAATTCCTTGTAGGAAATCATTTGACCCTTAGTCCTCAGTTGTCTTTTTAGAGGTGAATGTGAAGCAGTGTCATAGCTGGTCTCCAGGGAAACCCACAGATCAGCCAAAGCTGGAGAATCTCTCTGATTTTGGAGAATTCATCTGAATTGTTTCATGCCATCTAGATCTGAAGGTTTGGCTAGTCCATCTATAAATCCAGATGCATTTAATTCAGGTCAGGATTGGGAGCCTCCTTGAAGTTCAGGAATATTTCTGCACACACACACATACAACGTGCCCCCCCAACATGCTGTGTGTGCAGCACTCTGGACAAAGCTGATTGAATTAAACCTGAGTCCTTTCATGCTGTCTGGTACCAGGAGTTAATGAACTGTTGCCTGCAATGTTTAGTGCTGTGTGTAATCAGTCACTAATTGTAGAAACAAGTGATTCCAGGGAGTTTGTGGCAATTATGAAACTCTCATAATGGCAGCAGTGCACTAAAACAAAATAAAAGGCACGCTCTTTTCTCAAGCAAAACCCAGCAGCCCAGCAGTAAAGTGGCTGGGTTTTCAGGGAGAAGATGATAGCCTCTTCTCTGAAACTCAGCAGAATCAGAAAGTAGTAAATATCAGAAAGTAGTAAATATCTGCCCCCCCCCCCAAACAAAAAAAAAAACAACAACNNNAAAAAAAAAAATCAGTAGTGGTTCTTTTGCAAGTAATGTTAATCTAAAAGGTTTTGAGGCAATCTTGGTTTTAGTTTTGAAGGAATTGATGCTTTGAGCTCACCTGATGGCATGTCAAATTGTTGGCACTGGGCACAGGTGTGGGGGAAGGAATGTGTTCATTTCCTTTTCGTTGTGAACAGATCGATAAACAAACTGGAATGTCACTATAAATCTTAGAAAACTTGCCCGCTAAGAAAATGTGAACATTTTTATACAGTTCCTGCTTTCAGAATCTTCAGTAAAGGATAGCCCTGAAATATGCTAAGTCTGAATGCTAAGGTTAAATCAGCAACATAATCAGTCATACAAGCTGTGCCTTCATCATGCAAAATTAATCTCACCGCCGGATCTCTCTGTCTTAGTGCTGTGCCATGGTGACAGCACCTCAGCAAAGGTGGTGGTGAGGCAGCACAGGCCGCCTGAGCTCTGCTGGTGCCCTCTGTGCTTCTGCTTGATGCAGATTTATCACACTAACAGGCTAAATCTCACTAAGCTACAGAGAGCTTTTAAGACAATTATTCTGCAGCGTCGCCTTTCTGCAAGAGTCACATCTTGCTAAGCAGTGGTGGAGGAGCGAGTGGGATAATTAATCTGCAGTCTTTGCCTTTCATTCATAATGAAAAACTTGCTTAAATATGTAATGCTTCTCCTAGGCGGCTTGTCCTCTTAGTGTAAGTCCTTGATATGTATATTTTTGATCTGTATATTTTCCTGTGGTTACAGGTAACTGTACCTGTGCCCACAGGCCTGGAGGAAGGCAAATGCAAGACAATGTGTGCACAGAATGTCCAGACCCCTGATCATAGGGGATTTGTGGGTGAGGTGCTGAAGTTTGCACAGCCCAGAGACCAGGGATATACGGGAAGTTGTAGCTCAGTGGGAAAAGCTTTGGCAAAACCTTTTTGTTTCCTTACTCCCCACCGAACTCTGCAAATTCTTGTGTGTTCAGCTTGGAGGAGATGTTGTCATCTACAGTTTTAAACACAGTTTTCTGTCAGTGGAGATGTGGAGAAAAAGTATATTGATAGTCATGGTTAACCCAGCACTGCTTTTTTTGCAGTTGGTTCACACTTTCAAAGCTTTTTTCCTCACTACCTGGGCTGTAAAAACTGTCCTACGAGGTAACAGGGCTTCACTTTTTAGTGACTCCCACCAAAAGAGGAAATATTGCATTAAATAAAAAGGTGCAGAGATCCCCACACAAGACAATGTGCTTCTGTTTCAATCAACTATGTCAGAATTAATTTGTGAGTTAAGTAATGCTGGATTAACAGGAGATAAGCTAAAACCACTTATCTGCTGGTGGATCTCTGTCAAGCTGCTGATCTAGGGACTTATGTCCTATCTGTTGTTACAAAAATCAGTACGAACAAGGAAAGAGCTCATAGGAACTGAGACGTAGTGTGCCTGTGCTGTTTGTACAGACAAGCTCTCCACATGACAACTGACCCTCTGCTGGCAGGTCTGGTTTTGTTGTATCTTTCAGAGGTTTTGGGGAAGAGGCCAGCTGCAGTGCTCATGCAACTGTGGCAGTTTCTAGTAGCTGATCTTTTGGTACTCCCAGATTTTAGAGTGGACTGTTTCATATTACTTTTAACAATAGACTGTATTGGAGAGCTTTTCCTTTGGTAGTAATTACAGAAAGGAAGAGAGAAAAGGGAGAAAAGTATTTATATCCTTCAATTAAGCTTTTTTGGCATTCTTACAGACAGCATCAGAAGTTGAAACTGGGGCAAGAAATATATTAGGTATATCCTAATGTAATTTTTAAAAGGAGGACAGAAGGAAAAGTTATTGAAATACCCCATTTTATTCCTTTTCTTTTTTTTCCTTGAAATTACAGCAGATCCTGGTAATTTACAATGTTGGCAGCTTCAAGTGTCAATTAATGTTTTCAAGGCTGCATTTGCCCAAACCACCACTAATAATTTTTAGTGGACTTCCTGTGAAAATGTAATCACTAAAGAAATAAATAAAAAAAAGAAAAAAAGAAAGGAAAAAAAAGTTTTCTTGGATCTATAGCATATGAAAGTTTTTTTTAACACTCTAAAGCTGCTGGATTAGTTGGTGGCTGCTGAAAGCCCAGCCTGGCTGGGTAAGGGACCCAGAGCTGTGTGAGTTGCTCTGGGGATGCTGTGCCTGTCCTGGGGTGGAGAGGCACATGGCCTGGTGGATTACACACCAGCAGGTGTGGAAATGCACTTGAAAGCCATTCTTCTCTTTTCGGGGGACTTGGCCTTGCTTCCCAGCGCCGTGGAGCAGGGATGAAGGGGCTGGGGCTATGCCTTTGACGTGTGTGCATTTGCAGCTCGGCTGAGGTCAGAGCAGAAGAATGCTGCTGTAATTATGGCTGCAGGCAAGGGCTGAGCATAATGGGAATCAGGGTCTGGCTCAGCCAAAGATTTCCTGTATGATCCTGGTCAAGTCACTTAATTACTTTTGCCTCATTTCTCAGTTGTACAGTGTATATCCTAAGGCTTCAGTTACCTGCCTTGTCTATTTAAATCAAACTCCCTTTGAAGCCCGGACTGTACAATGAGACTATACTGTTAATTGGAGTCTCTGGGTGATAGTGTAATTGTGTGTAGTGTAATAACAACATTTCCCTGCAATTTGCATCAGTTTTACCACGAATCAGCCCTCTGCAAAGATCACAGTTTTACACTGCTCCTGTTGAACACCAGTGCAAGAAACTTAATGCTGGCCCATTAAATGTGGGCTAATCTCACTCAGGAGACTTATCACTGAGTGCACTGAAGTCGAAGGCAGACCTCTCATTTATTGTTTTCTAGGGCTGGGATTTCCTCCCAAATCCCTTCTTTCACTGGAGAAATGGAGTGAAAAGCCTGCCACCATGTCCATGTGCAGTGTCCCTGCATCCCTGGATGCAGATGCTGGTGTGGCCCAGTGTGGGAATCAGTTGTCGCACAGTTTTTCAGGGGTAGTGTTTGTGGACTTGAGCTCACATGGTGGGACTGAGTTTGCTATCTATAGCTATGAGGTAAGAAGTTCATAAAAAGTTAAACTAACCCTTGTTTCTTCCCCATAAAAGCAGTGTTGCTATGAAAAGCTTCTAGCAAAATAAATAAATAAGCAAGTCAGGTTTCATTTGATTTTAAGAGAAACAAGCAGAACACAGAATTAACAAGCTAACCATGGCCAAACAATTTCAGTGACATTTTGAGCAGCAGTTCTTGATTTGGGATGAACTGGCCTGACAGAAATTGCTGTTTTGTAACTGTAAATATTGCTGAAACCCAAGCTTATGTAAATATTTTTAAATGGGAGGAACATAGACAACATGTAATGCGGAGTTTAGGTTGATCATGATGGAGATTGGATCTGCTAGGGTAACTCAGCTGGCTGTGATGGGGTCTACGGTAATTGGGGCTGAAGTGAATGGTTAGGAAAGGATTGTTTTCATAATTTTGCGTGGTAGTCTGTGGTAAGGGAGAAATCCAACCCTGTGTAAAGGGCCTGCATGAATACCATGGATCTCATATATCCCCCTTAAACCCCTCAGAATGGGGCTTAAATGGGAAATTCATCAGAGAAATCAGTACAAGGTCAAATGGTGTTTGTTTACCCCAGGTTTAGGCAGGAGGGAAAAAATAATTTGAAGTGTAAGAATATGAAGTTGAGTGGGTTTTGCTGACTTTCAGGATGAATTTGGCTGGGAACCTAAGTGAATAATATGTGGACACAGATTAAGAAAGCTTACAATTTTTTCATGGTTTTTGAACAAAAGCTTCCATTTTTTCCAACATTAGAAAGAAGGATTATTCAGATTCAAAATTTCCTATTTGTTTTTCTAAATGGGAATATGTAATCCATCAGAGGAGCCACAGAATTCCTCATATTTAAATGTATTTAAAATGTGTATGTGTATTTTTTTCCTCACCTCAAAGACAGGAGAATATTTTAATTGTAGAAGAAAACCTGGAGAATGAGGCAAATTTTTGCCTGTTGTGAAGTGCCCCATCTCAATCTGGCTACACATTGGGCAGCCCCTAACATCTTGTTTCTGCACCTGCTTAATACAGCAGAGAAAACTCTTAAAATTTCTGATGGCAGGTGAGCAGTTTAACTCTGTAAATAGTATATATACAAGAGTTAAATGCCCAAAAGGTGGGATCTAAAGCTGCAGATGGTCTGCAGTTGCCATTCACCTGTGAATTATTCTATGTACATCCTTGCCACCTCATAAGAACATTTATAGTAAAGGTTTTTCCATTTGTTGTGCGCACACATGCAATATATGTGTAGAAGCAGCTAAGAATTTGCCAGGTGCACCTTCTATTAATAGCAGGGGAGAGTCTCCTGCTCCAAGACAGCCTCTGCCCTCCTTGGATAACAGAGCTGTGAGACAATAAAATGGGCTAAATCATACCGAGGTGTGAGTTAATATCAGGGAAATTTAGGTGACTGGGAATGAATGATTCAGTAGAAGAGCTTTGTAGTCTTGTCTTCCCTGTTTATATGTGTGTGTTAGCAGAGATGCAACTAGGCAGTCTCATGGGTTTAACTGCAGTGGTGACTTGCTAAGATGAACTCACATGCAGAGGGAAAGGAGCAGATTTTTGTTACTCACTCTGAACTTTGGTTTATGAGGTTCCTGTCGCAGGCAATGATGGGAGGTCAGTGCCACCAGACAATAAAGGAAAGTGCCTGCGCAAGAAAGCCCATTAACTTTTTTTTCCCAGCAGTTATATTAAGTGGTGAAAATATTCTCTGAATTTCAGACATGCCAATGGTGGTCCTATTTATATCTGCATCATCTGAAAAGGTGGGGCCTGCCTGCTGTGGGATGATACAGACACATGGCAGTACCACGTCCATAAACCCCTGGCTTGACTGAACAAAGAGCTTTAATAAATCTGATGGGTTTTGGAGTCTGTAGCTGGATTTTTTCCTTCTCTTCAGTTACACTAATGCATCTAATAAATCAATGAATATAGGGATACCTTAATGCCAAACAAGGAGTTGCTGCTTCTTGCAGTCCATTGACATTTGTAGCTGCTTTTGGTGTTTTGGGGAGTTTTGCTGTTGACTTCACCAGGGCTGCAGGATTTCTCCTGAGGAGAGTGTTCCCACAAACAAAAGCAAGAGTAAGAGCATCTGAACTGATCTGTGTGTGCCTTAGGTTTCCTCTCAGCACTTTGTCTGTCCCAAGAAGTAAAATAAGTGCCATTGATGCATTCATATCCCTTTCAATTTGTCTAACACAAAACAATAGTTTCCACTTCTTTTGTGTGATTTATGTTTCCTTAATGCACAACTGGTGCTTTGACATGCTGCAGAAGAGAATTTGTTGGACACGGTAATGCTGATAGAAAAATGTTCTCTCTGTTTAGATGTCATGACTATTTCCTTTTTCAAGTGAAAATTCTAGTGTCACTTACAAATGTTACCTTTTCCCCTGATTATCTTGTAGAAAGCTGATAGTTTTGGAATAGATACAGATTTTTAATGCAAAGCTATGGTTCTGGTTTATAGAAAAATGGATCAATTACCAAGGCAGGCTTCAAAGAGGGAGACTGCCCTAAGTTATAAATGGCTCAGTCCCTTAATTCTGTCATAATCCTATTTGATATATAGTTCTCAGTGCTGCTGAATCCTTTTAGGGCTCTTTGATCAAGTGAGTACTTTCAAATGTGATGCCTCCTGTCATCTAACCCCCTAAAAATAACACAACTTGCCATTTAATTTCTGGAAACATTAATTTTTCGTGCCTTTTTTTTTTTTTTTTTAATAGGGGAAACAAAAAACCTCATTTTCATATTAACTAATTTAAGGAGAGAAAGAAGGACTACCAGAAACAAGAGGTTTGTTTTTTAATTTATCAATGTTTCACTCCAGCATCCCTTAGGCTGATGACCTGAGCTGTAGCAGAGGGAGGACCTGGTACTTGGATGCTGATGTTCTGGGTTTCACTGAGGACTGAATTAATTGAGGATATCAGATGTATGAGAGGCACTAGAATATCATGGACAGCTTCTGTTTACAAAAGTAGCAAATTGTTTGGCAATTATTTTGAAGTACCTTACTATATGCCTTGAAATTCAACAATACGGAGCAGATCTCTGTGTAGTGCCTCATGTCTGGCTTTTTTCAGTATCCTGATGAGTTTTTTCCAGATTAGGTCATGGGACTCATTAGAGGTGCATGTTTGACACAGATCCTTTACTTCCTCCCAATTTTTAAAAGAACACCAGGAAATTGTACAGTTACTAAGCCTGAGTTAATATTTTTTGTATTACGGTGATGTGGTGCCAGAACTCCTGCTTTTCTGTTGGGCACTATAACTGCTGTCACTGCTAGTCAAAATCCAGCTCTGTAAGGAAGAAAAGCATGCAAATGGAAGGTTTAATATTTGGCATATGAGAAGTTCTTTGTTTTCCTTCCCCTTTGCAACCACTGTCACTAAGTTACATTCAGCATTGGTGTTCTTTCTTCCTGTAACTGATATGCACCCAGGTAAGCAGATCCATTGACTTAACAGAGACAACTCAAGAGAATGAGGGATTTTAGGATCAAATTGTCCAGACCTGTGCAAGGTTTTCAGCTCTTCTGGTTGGAAATTGGCAGCTCCTGGAGCTACACTTGGCAGCTTCCTGTAGGAGAAGCTTGGTCTGGGGCAGCAGAGTCCCAGGAGGGAAATTTGGCTCTCACAGAGCCATGGCTAGCTCAGCACCTCCCATTTTGCCCAGCCAGTCATGTTTTCCAAGACATCATTTGTATCCTGGAAAAGGAAAACACTGGAGGAGTGTGGCTGAGGTGAATCTTTAGATCTCTCCCCAACATGAAATGCATTTGAACTTTGTCCTCATGGAAGCTTTGGATCTGTGGGCTCCCTGGGGAGCCGTGGCTCACATCGTGCACACTCAGCAGTGGCAGCCTGCAGAATTTGGCTTCTTTTCTATCTTTGCATCTCAGCTTAAAAGCCAGTCAGCTCTTGGCTTTCTTACACATGGCTGTGACCTGTCTTCCTGCAGACATCTCCTTTTGAAAGGTAACGAGAAGAGGTTAAATCTTTGGTGTTGTTGTAAATACTCTTAAAAGGTAGATTAAATCTCCATGTCTGTCTCTTGGAGCAGTTAGATTTACCTACAGCCCTCCAAATGAAGTGATGGGAGCATGACAGCCAAATGCTGTCATGATAGAACCAGTATGGCTTGTAAAAAGGGCTACTCAATGATGCAGCTGCTCTGTGACTGTAGAGGACTGGATGTTTTCTCCCATAGAAATAGATTATCCCAACCAATCTTATATCCCTGTTTCAGACCAGCTCTCCCTCAGCATTTAACAAGTAGAACAGACATAGTTCCAACCTGTTCAGATGTTATTCTGCTTCTGCCTACAGGTTATTTTATGTTCAGCTGGAAACTTGAGCATTTTGAACTCCTGAACCACCATCTGCTCAATCTATAGAGTCTGTTTATCAAAGGGTTTAAGTGCACTGTAAGGTCCAAACCATTTTATGGAGCCTTGCCAGCTGAGATGAAATATTAGTTGCTGTATATTTTGAAAAACTGTCGCTTTGTAGGCCAAAAGAGCTTGGAGATCCCAGCTGGTAATCAAAGTGCAGTGTCACATTTTTTATGGTTAGAGTCTCCATTGGTCCCAGATTCTTTAGAAACTGAACTGATAAATTAGCCAATTGAATTTAGATCTGACTTAAATCCAAAATGCCATCACTGAAGACCTGTATCACCAACAATAACCACTGCAAAAAGTCAGACCTTGTGAAAGTAAGCATGTAAAGCATCTACACAAGATGCTTAGCTTCACGTTCAATAAATCCCTCCTTAGAAAACAAAAGCTAAACACAGGCGTGATCCTGCAAGCACTTCTGCCTGGGTGGAGATGTCCTAAACTGTCACCACCAGGATCTGAAAGGGTTTGCTATCGATTCCTGTGGGCTAGATGTGAGGGCTCTTTATTCCTCTCAGTCCACAGGGCAGATCGCTGTGGATAAGCAAGGTTTTGGAGGCTTTGGTCCTGTAAAACAACTAGTGACAACTGAGTCTGATTCTGCACCTTACTGCTCAGTGCTCGGGCTAATCAGGTGAAGGCCATGCTCTGAGGTGCTGTGTGCCAGTGGAATGGATTGCTGAGCCTTCAGCCTGACCTGGTGTCGCAGGAGAAGCTCCCTCTTCCAGAGCTGGTTTTGCTGGCAGTGTGGCAGCAGCGCCTCTGGCAGCCCTGGGCTCACAGGAGCACTGTGCAGGTGTCTGAGGGTGGGCAGGTGTGCGCCTGGCTTCTAGGGTGAGAACAAGGCAGAGGCAGTGCCTTTGGAAGGTGCCCTCTCCAGCATCTACCCAGTTTGACAGGCCACACAGCCTGAAGGAGGCATCTCTTTGTGGCCTTGGGAGATGAGGACTGGAGTAAATGAGGAAATTGTAGGGCTCTCACCTTGGCCTGGATGCTGCTCGGTGCAGTGGACCTGTGAGCAAACCCAAAACCTGTGACATCTCCTGCTGTGCTTAGCCCTGCTGGCCAGAATGTGACCTGGCACTTGGCAGGACCTCTGTGAGACCAAGCCCTGGGCTTTGGCAAGAGGGGGAAGGGGAAAGTGGGATTACTCCTGAGATGAGCCCCGAGCACACAGCTGTCCTAGCTGAGACACTTGCCAGCCTTCTAAAATAAACCCACACAAGCCACTCTTTTCTGATCAAAGAATGAAGTGGCTTAAGCTGGATAAAGCCTGTGTTGGTGACAGACTTCACTGCTAGGGCCAGCTCCTGCATTTCCTTCATTTAGTGATGGCTTTTAAGGATTTTGATTTAATTCTTCAGGTCTTAAACATAAGCAGAAAATTCTCATAACTAATCATACATTTTTGTTTTAATTATGGAATTTGGCAGCTTCAAAATAGAATACCCTCTCTGCAGTGTTTCCTGTAAAATGTTCTATTAAAATGTATTGTTCTATCCTTTTCCTCCAGCTGAGTTTAGCACAGGGTAGCTACAGAGACCACAACAGAGCAGTTTGCTCATGACTTTTCAAGGAGAAATTGTTTTGAGTGGCTGTATAACCTCCAGAGCCCCAGAACACATCTGATTTCCCCTCACCTCTGCTGTGACTTGTCCCATGACATGGGACTATCGATAATATACGTATCTTCTTACTGTACTGCTCAGTACATTCTCCTGGAGGTAGCTCTGGTTAGAAAGCACTTGAAGTTTCCTTACACATCTCCACTTCCCCAAGGGATCAATGTCTTGATGGATCACATTCAAACACATTCAACATCTCACGGAGGGTGTGCGAAAGGACAACAGAATCATTTTCACTCTATCCATATCCATTTCCTACTGCACTCCCTGTTTTACAACTATTGGCATGCCTGGAGGGAACAGCATTTCTCAAGGTCACGGGAGGTGGAAATAGCCACTGTTGAGGCACAGAGACTTTTGAATCAGGGTGGTAAAGGCATGACCTTTATCTAACTCCAAGGAGAAGTTGGGATTTAGGATTTGCTGGTGGTGGCAGCATGTCTGTCTGTACAGTGGGGTTGTGGTGGATTTTTTAGCCTTTTCAAACAAGGTTAAGTGCTTATTTTTTAAAAGGGTGATAGTAATCTTTGCATTTTCAGGGTAAGAATAATTTCCTAAGCTTCTCGACTTTACATTACAGGAGTGAAGGACAATGAGATTCCAGGGTTGTCGTGTTTCACTTCCCAGCGTGGTCTGTACATTTGCCTTATGAAGTGCAGTGCAGTTTTAGGCACTGCACACTTCCTCTTTCTACTATGTAGAGTTGTTCTATCAGTGTTAAAAAGGAGATTCTGACAGACCATGGCCTGGGACTGTCCAGCAGTGAGCAGTCACTATAAGAGTTTTTTACTGACACTTGTGTGGGAGTGGGAATTAAATCTCAGTTTTCCACATCCAAGACAAGAGCCCCGGCCATTTGGTTTCAGAGGAAGAAAGGAAGAAAGAAGCATATTGCTTCCTTGTAGCCTGGAGATCAAATGTAAAGTGCCTGTGAACCTGTCCCAGCAGAGCCTCTCCCAAGTCAAAATGATGTATTTTGGATCTGCCAAAAGGAATATTTGTCAGTGTCAGTGCAACTCAATCCAGCCACATGTGATTGAGAGTGAATACAGACCAGGCAAGTGCAAGGAACATCCAGCAAAGGATCCATTTACTGTTGGAGCTTTCTACCACAGATTTTTCTAATTTTTTTTTTTTTTTAATAGAAAACATGATTTATGGAATTTTCTGAGAGGAAATTTCATTATCATCACAAAAGTATTCTTCCTTCGTTGGGGAAAGCAAATGAAATATCTTGTTTCTACTTGGACTTCTTGAGTTTGTGGTTTTAGAACCAAATTAAGTTTTGGGTCCCTTTGACGTGTAATCTGCTCCTACCCTGACTGCCAGGGTGTCTTATGGGAGTTGTAGTTTTCTAGTACCACAGGTCCAAACTTCATCATGGTCAAGCCAAGCTTAATCTTCCACAATCTTTAGCTGAACTAGTGCTCGTACCCCAGGAACCTGCTGACTGTCAGCTGAGAAAGGGGAATCTTTGACTCAAATCTAGAGTCCCTATGCCAGAAGGGCTGTATGAAACAGGGAACAGCTGATTTTGGTCTGCAAAGACCTGCAGATTTCATAGCCTTGTAAAAGCAGGAACCAGATGTATATTTTAATGAAATTTAATGAATTCACTATTGGGCTGCCAGGAAGAGAAGGAAGCTGAGATGATAGGAACTGAAGTGAGATATTTGCTCATTTCTTTGCAGAATTTATTGGGTCAAACCCAAGAAATATTTAAGCTGAGCTTTTGAAAAGACTGTACGTTCTCAGTGCCCTCCTGGCTGTCAGGAGCTGCCAGGCATACACCCTTTTGATTTTTATGGAAAATCTAAATAGGCTCAGTGGTTTTTTCTTTTTTTCTTCTCTTTTTTTTTTTTGTCCTTGAAGTGCTGTGAAACGTGTATGGTGTTTGTATGTGATGGGTAAAACCTTCTTCCCTGAGAAAAGTGGTTTAGGTATTGCATAGCATCGTGCATAACACTCTTAAAGCGCCAGTCCTAGAGCATCTCAGGTATTCCTTGATTTAAAAAACTTGCCAGAGAGAGATACTTATTTCCCTACTTTGCAAACTGGAAAACCAAGAGACAGAGGAAGCTCTAGGTAATTACACAACTGGATCAGAAAGATATTCTGGATTTCTCCGTGTGTTTATTTTTCCTGTGTTCTGTTAGCACTGGCTCAAGTGCACCTTGCAGCAGCGATGGCATTCCCATTAGCACATGGCTTGGATGGTGGGAGCTTCCACACAGATTAATAAAGAAGCAGAGTTTCTGTGCAGGCTTTGTAGCCTGAAAAGATCATGGCATTTCCCATGTGAGGAGAGCTGCCTAAAATCTTCCTCCATCTTCTTGCGTGGAAGAGACATTTCAGCACATTTGAGTTTGCCCAACTTAGATGTTTGTTTCACTTTGCAAGTGATATTTTGTAAATATTTGTCAATTTGCCAACGTTTCTGCTTCTTGCAGCCTTAAACAAAGCTCGTTACTGTGAGTGAACATATCTGCCTTTTGGCATCTTTTCATTTCATTCTTAGGTTTCCTTATGTTTTAATACACTAAAAATAAATTCTTATTGCTGTTAATTCCGCTGCCCTTAAAACCTTTTACTACTTTTATCACTTTTCTACAGTTCTTAGTTTCTCATTTTTATCTGTGGCTTTCATTCTCTTCCTCTTTCCACCCCTATTTGTTATCTGTTTTATTTATGCATACTTAGGATTCATAAATAGCTGCATTTCCTTCTCCCTCCATTTTGCCCACTGGCTCCTTTACTATTTGTGTCCTTCTGAGCTAATTAGCAATGATCTTAGTATCAATCACAACTTTCTGTTTACATTCTTTGTACTACTGTAAGTGGCTAGGTTGGTTTAGCCAGTAGCTTCACAAAAGCAGCCAGATCCAGGGCAGGAAGAAATCTAAAAATGTCCTTTACATTTGACTCGACTCTTACTCTGTCCAAATGCCCTGACAAATTTCCACTTGTCCTTAGGATGACTGAGATAGATATAAATAAACCACGACATGTGACCTAGCAAGGAGTGTGAGGGGTTGAAATCCCATCCCAAATAATCAATCCCACTGCAATTTCCTAAGTAAGATTGGAGAAGGGATAAGAGTCAGCTGTACTGAGCAGCAGTGATTAGCCTCATTTACCCTGAATTGCCTAGGAATGGCGAGGTTGTGTGATTGTATAAGTCACCAGCTGAGCAAAAGTGTTGAGGGAAAGGATGGAATGAGGGTCTGGGTTTGTTTCTAGGTGATAGAAAGCAGTTGGCCATGAACTGTGCAGCTCTGGAATTCCTGGGCAAATTGCTATTACTTCATGGCCAGCTCAGTGCAGAGATTTTGTGCATTGCTTGAGACTTTAGTTTTTTTGTTCAGTTTCTGCCATATTCTTGGAATTGCCATTGGGTTGGGTTTTTTTTCCTTTGTTCTCAAATGGGGACCTGCATATTCCTACCTCAAGTTTTGCAAGCAGCATGAAAGGCACACTTAGGTTAGACCGAGACTGAGAGAAGCAGGGTAACCCCAGCCCAGTCTCTAGGATGCTGCTGGCTCATCTTGTGGAAAACTAAGGTCTGCTTTGGCTAGAGAAACAGGCTCACACTGAGGGGCCCTGGCAGTGGAGGAGCAGGTGTGTGCTCGCTGCAAATGAGTTCCCCTGGCAGCAGTGCAGGGATGTGTGCCTACTGCTGATCAGTGCTGTGCCTGGCTCCAGCTCATTCCATCAGGATTTGCTTTTCTGAGCACTTAAAATCAATATAAATTAATAAAAAGAAACCCAACAGCCCATAAACAACATTAGCTATGGAGCTGTTAAAATGCAAGCAGTCAAACTATATTTAATCCACTCTCTCACATTAATGCTGGGCAAGGGCGCATTTTTAAAATGCTGCTATTGGATTAATAGCAGATGTTGCTCCAAGGAAATAATCAATGATTCTCATGGAGAGTTGTTTTGGAGGAGGCTTCTCGGGGCCATCTGAAGCAGTCAGTGGTGTGTGCACCAGCTGCCCAGTGCAGAGTGACTCTGGGCTGTGTCACGGCCAGCCTGGCTCCTGTGACCAAGAGCCCTCCTTTGGTGAGACCCAGGCAGGCCCCCTTGCAAGCTGTCAAAAAATGGACTGAATTTCATTATTGCTCTGAGATCCATTTTTTCCCAGCTCAGCCCTTGCCTGGCTCCAAGATAGTATCTTTGTGGTTCTCTGAAGTTCACCAGGGACTTCCATGCTTTTGATAGAATGACAGTGTTTAATATTGAATTATATATCAACAATCTTTGGGAAGTGTATCCTCTTGTAGGGTCCATTTCAGTAGAGTCCCTCCATCCAGTGTTACAACATCTTCCCTGCTTTGTGTGTGTGTCAGACTTCTCTGGTCTGACATAATTGGTTAGTTTTAATTATTTTATGAGTTCTGGCATAATCTAGCACAGTGCTGAAGTATCTCCTTCCTATTTCATTTCTGTGGAGACACGAGCCAGTTCCCTTTGCAGCAACAAGGCTCAGCCTGGTCACACAAGTTCCAAAGAGCTGCTGAGAGCACTAATGTATCTATACCCCTGTCGCAGCATCCAAAAAGTGAGCAAAAACATGTTCTTCCTGTGTGACACACAAATGAAATGCCACGTTTTGGTGTAGCCACGGAGTGGAGGGTTTGCCCTGTGCCCTCAGTGTCACAGGACTGGAGAGGGTGAGGGAAAAGGGGAAGGAAGGATGTGGCTGTACTCCACACTCCTCTGCGGAGAGACTCTATCAGCTGTAAACTTTGGTACAGGGTACTCATAGCTTTGCTACTCCTTCAACCCCAGCGTCTCAAAAGTACCTGAAACCAGCAGCACTTTGGCTGGTTGGGACCTTTCTGCACAGGAGAACTCTTGGGAGGAATGAAGAAGCTGAGAACACCTCACATTAGCAGAGGAAGTTTGAGGCTTTCTTTTGGTTGAAGCAGAATCCAGGCAGTCTTTGTCTTCAAGATGTCTCAAGGAAACATCCTCCCCTCTGCCTGAAGTAGATTCATATTTAGACCTCTCTTTCTCTATACATATATACATATGTATATATATATATGTATATATATATATATACACACACACATACACACACTCCTATATACCATAACCTCCCACCCTCTTCCTATTTTAAGGTTTTTTTAAAACATTTGTGATTATACAGCACCTTGTAAGGAATTAAGAAGTTCATAATTATTTATAAAGTTAATACTTCTAATGAAATGGTTGCACTTTGATGTCTGTATATGTTTTCTAAGCTAGGATGACCTATATTGTAGAGGTATTATGTGTAGTAGGTGATGCAGGGATTGGCTTGGGAATTACCCATGTTTAATGAACACTAAAATTAGAATTTGACTGAAATCCACATAAATGGCTCGACAGCAAGTTTGACTGCCCCTGGGGAGCTGTGGGCAGCTCAAATTTACCCACAGGCATTTTTGAAAATGTTTTTTTTGAATCAGCATAGTGTGCTTTTTGGAGCAGAGAGTGCAGCTTGCACTTTAAACTCCCTTCTCTTCACCTTGTCCCCCATTTTGGTGTTGAAAAGCCCTCCATGGAGAATAGAGAATGAAGTATGTTGCAGATATAATATATGCTACACTGATGGGGTTTTTTTGCAATACTTGCCATGGGAAGTCTCCTGCTTTCTCTACATGGTGGCCTTGTTGCTCTAACTCTTGCTATTTTGAATTTCCAAATATTTGGCCTCTTCTGTGGGTATGTGTACTTTGGATAGAGCAAAACCTGGTTTAGCTGTTCTCCATCTTGCTGCCCATCCCACTGCTGCACTAAAAGCCTGCAGCCATAGAGATTCCCTGCTTTCTGAAGGCTTTTTTTGTTTTGTTTTATTTTCATGTTGTTTTCTCACTCTGAGGAAGATGAAACTGTGCCTTTCTTTTACCATAAAAAAGGGGCTTAATTATCCTTCAGGAGCTCTGCTTTTATAATGACTATTAATTCCCGGTCACTGAAGGAAAAAACACTCCTGAAAGAATAATATACAGCGCTCTCACTTTGCACAGGCCTGGGGAAAAAGACCAGTCTTAATTTCCTCGCCTCACCCCAAAAGTGGAGTCAAGAAAGAATATTATTTCTGTTCAGGATGCAAATGCAGGCCGTCCTTTGCTCCTTTTGCTTTGTCCCAGCAGCTGACTGGTGACCCTGAGCTGTGCCATGGCCGTGACTTTGGGGTGTCTGGGTGCACGTGACAGGGCAGCAGCTTTTTGCTGCAGAACCAGACAGGAATGGTTTGAGCTCATGGCCTGTTTAAGTCACAGCCCAGTTGTGCAAGTGGAAAAGTATTACAATTATAATTGTCGCCCACAGTGACTGTGAGAATTCTTCCTAAGATTCAAGGAGAAATTTGCTAATTTGAGAAGCCAGCATTTTCCCAGAAAATCTTTGAGCAAATGAATATCCCAAGTCTCAAGGGGAATACATCATGTTATTGGTGAGTTCATCTGTAGGACTTTGGTTCAGGAGGCATATATCTCTTTTTAGGATGTACCTGTAAGGAAGCTCTAGGTAAAATGGAAAAGTGGAACCCTGGTTTTAAGCTGTTTAATTGGAGTTTGTGAGATGACATGACTGTAAAGAATTAAGTCCCCCAGTGCCTTCTTAGTTGGTGTACTCTGGATTCAATTTTTTGCAGTTTTATGTTCCTAAGCCTGAACTGTAGCCAACCCTTTTAAAACTTGTCTACATTGCTGCTTCTCTCCTTCTTCCTCTCCTTTCCCCCCCCAATTTTGTCTTGCCGGATAGCAGTAGGATGTTGGCCAGAACAGACAAGCCTTTTTATTTCTTCTGACTGTTTCTGCAAAGCTTGATGAGGAATTTGCATAATCAATGAGGTAACCCTGTCACCCCAAACATGGAGTCTTTAAAGAGAATAGTTTTATGCAAATTAGATATTGATGGTGTAATGATTAATTGGCCCCAAGCCTTTATTAATATGCAATTGTTGTAGTGTAACATGCATTTGTAATTATTTTGGTTTGGTTGTTCAAACAAGTGGTGGGCACTTAATTGCTTGCAGCGATTGAAGAGACAGGATATCAGAGAGAAAAACAAAGGGCTGGTTAACTGCTTGCCTGATATAATTTTAGATTTCCTTGGTGTGTCTGAGGTTACACGGTCACATTCTCAGGTGATAAAAATCAACACAATCCTCTTTGCAATAAATAGAACTATTCTGACTTGTAGCAGCCGAGGATGAGATTTGAGATGTTCCCAAACTCCAGTTTCATTGATGTATGTGGATCACAGCAGACTTGGGATGGTGAGCTGTGTTGTTGATTGCTGTTGGTTATTATTATTAAAAATAAACAACTTCGGTTCCAAGGGTTGCAATGAGCTAAAAGAATTCATTAGTGAGAAGCTGCTTGGACTGTTTCAAGCAAATAAATAAGTATCTGAGCTACTTTATGGTCTCCAAGGTGCTTGTCTGCTGTATATGCCTGTCCAGCTAGTTTGGTATCTATTTTCCATGCCCTTTGTCTTTAGATCTGCATTTAGCAGACAGGAAAAGTCTGTATTTGGAGGTGAAAAGTCCCACATCTCCAGCACTATACTTAAGCTGTCAACTGCCAGGTGTTTGTAGTGTATGAATTTACTGTATTTTGCATAGAGAGTACATTTAAGTTGTGAAGTTTCTCTCCTGGGACACCTGAAGGAGATAGCAGAGGGATCCACATGGGAATGGTGGACAGAAAGGTAGCAGCTGAGTATTATAAAAATCTAACAAAAATGAACTCAGCTAATAATTATAGATAGATAAATATTAACTTGGTTTATAATTATAATTCTATCATTATTATAGCTATGTAGCAATGAGCACATTCAATGAGGACAAAACCTAAAAAGCAGAAAAGAGAAATGGGAGTGAGTAAAGTGTAACAGATCCTTCTTGGCAGACAGGCAGCAAGATGTCATTTATCTCATCAGCAGAAAGCAGAATTACTTAGAAAAAACTCATTTTTTGTTCTTTATTCCATCAAATGAGGGACTGGAAGTGGGAGAACTGTGTATGTACTGTGGGTAGGACTTGCCTTAGCAATAACAGACTTTGGGGCTGAGAGTGCAATCTTTTGGGTTCCTCAGTCTTGCTCTGGTCTGTTGTTTCCCTAAAGCTCTGTCCTAATTCCTATGATATAAAGCTTATTCTTGGTTCCTCAAGAGGTACAAAACCCAAGGAGAACCCACACTCCATTTTCATCCCACCTAACAGGACAAATTACAGTATGTGTGCATTGTCCTGAAGTTGGTGCTGGTGTGTAAAATAAAATGTGTTTTTAAAATAAGTGTTTTGCATGGTCAAAATGAAGATTTAATTTTCCCCAAAGAGTTGTTATAGAGTGGCTGATGAGATCTAGGTTGTTTTAAATTAATGGTATTATCACAAGGAAAAGAAAATGTAGAGCTTTGCTTTCAATCGTTTATGAAATCCCTTACTTTTGTTTAAACCTACTTATGATAGTGGGGATTAATTATACAGATCCACTCTATGTCGGTTGGTGTCCTTTGACATAAGGGTCAAATATAGAATGTGTCCTGTGTTCTTTTCTGTAATGTATGCTCTGCTTCCCAAGTAGGAAAATACCATTTAATCTCATTATGGATTCATGGTCTTTTTTTTTTTTTTTAATGTAGAGCTAATAGACAAGACAACAAATTAATGCTCATATCATCTATATAAAGAGTTCAAGCAGATGTCTTTGATCTTTTCATTCACTGAGAGAAATTGGTGGCAAATGGTTTTAATTTGAAATTGAGTGTGCTAAAAGGCTGCTCCGGACTGAGGAAGTTCAATCATTAACCTGTGCAGCAACATCTTCTTTACCGCCCGTTTGAAACTCAGGGAAGAAAGTGGGTTTTCCTGCATTTGGATAGTATCACCCACAAAAGCTGCAGCAAGACTTTTAATTCCCTTCAGCAGAGGAGAAATTAACTCTGTAAGGAAGCAATGATGCCTTGAGTGGCTAGGAAGGTCGAGGCAAAGGCAAAGATCTTGGGCTGGCCATGTTGTCACTGTAAGAGAAAGTAACACCAAGTGACCCCAGATAATCACGGACTTTAAGAGGGAACTTCACAGGCTCCTCTTGAATTCATCACCGATCATCATGAGCATCATGGGTTGTCAGGTAATTTCTCAGCCCATGGGCAGCTTGTTCAGTAAATCCTTTGTAATCTTTCCCTACACCAGCCAGTGATAGGAAACAAAGAAACCTCCCCTTATCTACCAGTTAATCATAATCTTTAGGAATTGAGAGGCAGCTCAGCCATCCGGGGGAAGGGTAGAACAGTGGCCCGCATTACAGGTGTCAATATCTGTTTAAAAATGAGAGAGAATTAAAAAAATTCCCAGAGCTAGCAAGAATCACAGCATCTCCCAGCTGAGATATATATTAGAAAGGAAAGAAACAATAAGATAAATAATTTTACAAATTTTGAACACCCTCCCTCAAATCTGATGCAATTTGTTTCAGGGGGGCAAGGATGTGCAGGAAGAAATAAAGTCATAAATTGGCACACAAGTGGTTGCATTCACCAGTTTTAATTAGATGGGTAATAAAAATATATCTGTTAATAACTTAAAAAACAAGTGAAGCCTCTTCAGCAAAAATAAAATAAAGTTCTATCTTTATGTGCAAAGGTGAAAACAGGAGGTCCATTCCTCAGGGAATGACCAAATATTGAGTGAACAAGTGCTAAGGGAGGTTTCCATGACAAAACCAGAGCTTTGGTCAACGTTTTGTTGCATTCTGTCCCTCCTGGACCTCTGGGCTGCAGCTGGATGGATCAACCCTGGGCTCCAAGCAAGGAATCTCCCTGTCTCAGGAGACATCCCAGGGTGTAAAACTTCAGCGCAACAGATCCAGCTGTTGGTCACAGCTCCAGCTGTTTCTGAGGCCTGCTGAGAGCACAAAGTTTTAATGCAGCAAAGTCAGACTAAATGCAATGCATACCTGTAGGTTTCATCCTAGAAGGGGTATATTGAACATGTCTATCAAGGCCATAATCTGTAAAAAAATTCATAGTCCTATCTTAGAGATGCTATTGTACATCTCAACAAAGATTACAGGACTGAGTGAAGTTCCCCATTTTACACTGGCCCAGAAAATCTAATCCACAGGCTTTATACTCTCTAACATCACACATATATTAAAAGTATAAGATATAATTTTAAACTCTGTATTATTTATCCATAAGAATGTTTTTAGGATAAATAAAACATTTGCATGATAAAGCAGACGAGCAATTCAGAGACATTCTGGTCTCCTGGGTAAATTTGAATTTAAGCAGGTATTGTTATGCATTTTACAAAAGTGTACATTGAGAGAAGAACTTTCTTGAAGTATTATACCAATACCTCAGAACATTTAAGCTTCATAAACTGCTTAACTTGTGTTTTCTTAATACTCTTGTAGTTAAAAGGAGCTGAAATATTTTATTATTATTATTCTTTAAAATCATGTTCTCTTCAACTTCTTCACCAAACTTCAATGGATGTTTATGAGCAGAATAAACAGAATACAGAATAACACCCAAAAGAAATATTTATCAGTGGAAACATGGACACATTATTTACTATGGCAATGAGGTACACACACCACTTCAATGCCAAATTTAGAATCAAAATGGCAATACCTCACCTACCTGGAACATGGGGCATGAGGATACTAACTCTGTCATCAATCTTTGGTTATATTTCATCACAGCAGGGCTGTAGTCTGTGCTTGAGATAGTCTAGGGAACTACAATAATTATTAAAGCAAACCATTATATTACTCCTAAAAGGGTAGTGACAGGTTTTCATGTAAAATCAATCTCAAGATTAAAAAAAATCATTATGATAAAAGAAGAAAGGTAATTTAAATAACTGATTATGTGAAGGCGGTACGGAAAAAAAATTATCCTTTCGGCTCACACTCTTCAGTAGCTCTATAGGAAACGTGCAGATTGTTTAAAATGCCAGTCTGCCCCGAGGCACACTGGTGGTGCCTTTGTTTGTGTCACTGTAGCCATTAAACAGCTTAGCCTGGAGGGCTAATGAAGATGAGGGTATTGTGAAGTTCATTGTGGGAATGATCCACAGTGGTAGTGAAAGGGACAAATTCGGGAGTGGGAAGTAAAAATGCCAGCTGCAATTTGTTTTTTATCTTTATTTTCAAAATCACAATTTTTTTTTTTTTTTTTTTTTTTTTTTTTTTGCTGAGCTGCTTTCCTCACATCCCACGGACCAGTAAATTCAGCAGCCCAGAGCCAGGAATGCTGTTGTTGCCGAGTGCTTTGTGGCTGCCTTAAAGAGCAGGATTCGGCTGGCTTGTGAAGAGTATTGAAAGCAGAGTTATCAGGCACATCCTCAGGAACACTGGGAGCCACGTGTGCTGCTTGGGGCTGCGGGCAGCCATCAGAGCACTTTTAGTTAGTTCATTATCATTTTCCTGGCAGGTAGAAATCCAAAATGACTGACTTCATCCACGTTCCAAGGAGAAATGGGAAGAACGGCAGTTCAGAAAGTGGATATAGCAGTATCAGAGTTTGGAGAGTGGATTATTTCAGCTTTTTCCATCAGAGATATCCTGCTCAGAGCTGCCTCTCAGAAACAATTACTGGAGAAGTGTGTTGTCTACACCAGGGTTTGCTGTAACGCTGTGTGTGCTCATAACTGGGAAACCCACTGTCAGAAAGTTACCTCCTGGGCCAAATCCAAAGGTGGCATCTGAGGTACTGCAAATTACACCTTGGTAGTTGTGTTTAAGGGACTCGAAATCGATGGAAGTTGAGCAGAGACCTATTTTTGACATAAACTTCTACCCTGTTATTAGCAGCTTTTTGCACTTCCTTCCTGCCAGGTTCTCACCATGTAACAGAAAGGTGGTGAGTCCTTCTGGCTTAAGCTGTCCCTGAAGCTGGTGATTTACCCAGCCATGAGCCTCACCTTCGGTGGCATCCCCAGAAACCGGGGTCGGTCCCGGTTCTTCACCGCTCCCTGAGGGAGGTTTGCTTTGGCAGGAAGCTCTCAGGGCAGGAGCAGCCACTTGTGAAACTGCAGCGCAGACCCTGCTGGTGGCACAGGGGGTGGGCACGGTGCTGCAGAGTCTGTGTAATAATTTACTCTTGCTGGAGGAAAAAAAAAAAAAAAATTACTGGGTCCATTATGGTGAACACAGAGTAGTAGACTTAAGAGTTTAGTTTCTGATGGATGACTGTGTGGATGTGATAAATGTTAGAATGGTTGCAGCAAAAATGATTCCATGTTGTCTGAGAGGTTGCATTAATTTAATTGGATTTGGAGTCTGAGTTGACCTGCCTCTACACAGTCTTAAGCAGCCAACGTGCATTGGAGGTGTACAAGAGAGAGGGAGGGTGTCTGTTTTATTTTTTACTTCATAGACAATAAATTCTAGATCAAAGCAAAAACAAGCAATGATATGTGTAATTTTTTAACAGGAACTCTATAAATATTCAGTGCTGTTGTTTGGCAACATTAAGAAATCACTGAAAAGTGCAGTCATTGCTAAATGCGTTCATTTGAGAGGTTTGCTGCTACAAATGTGAATCTTCAAAGGCCGTGAAACTTAACAATAGCTGTTTGGTATTAGACAGAGAGTTAATTATAACATCTATCACACAGGCAAAGTAACTAAAGCAAATCCGTACCCCTCCTCAGTTTTCAGCTTGTTGAGTGAATGCTGTCAGAAGGAATTTGCCTCAATGTATGTGCTTGGTGATGTTATCAAAGTGTCTGTCAGGGGGAACATTTAATACTGTTCAGAGGCCTGAGCAAGCACGTTGGCATTGGCAGAGACAGTGACAGAGGTGACCACGGTAGGTCCTGACAGTTTGAATAGAGAATTACATAGTGCAGTGACAAAGTGTTCAGTTTATTTAAACTGGGGGACAGGATGTGCAGGAGACAAAGGGAGAAGCAAAGAAAAGGTTAAGTTACTAAAATTTTAATTGAGCTCTGAGTGACTGTTTTTAAATAATTGGTTGTGTCAAAATGTAATGATCACCGGCCTGGGAAGCTGCAGCCTTTCACCCTCAGGTCACTGGCTCAAATCTGGGCTGTGCTGGTTGTAATGACTGATGTTCAATACCAGCTAATGTGCAATGAATTGCTGATCTCTGCCCAGCTTCCACTGGATGAGGATCTGCATCACCCACACTGTGTGCTGGGAGCCCTGGCAAAGGCAGCATCCAGAGCTAATCTCCTCCTCTTTATGTGAGTTCCCTGCTGGGAACTGGTTCTTTGGTATGAGAGACCTTTCACTATTGCAACTGGGATTTTATTAATGCACTGAATAGATGAGAACTTTGCTGTTCAATGTTTCCTGCCTGTGACTTTTGTGTGTGTTTGGTGAAACCTTAGCAATCCTTCACAAATTCTAAGGAGCCCTTCACAGCACTCCAGGACTGCTGGCAACCAGGGCAGCAGGATTAATCACCAAGGATTGTTCTCTGGGGTCTGGACACAATCATTTCACCCCATATTTAAGAATGTTCTTGAGTTTTTATCTTCCAGAGACAAGGAAATAAAAATAATAGCCATTGCACAGATGACATTAAGCCACACTATCATGCCCCAGCTGTGACATGAGCCATTTTTTCTGCTGCTGGAGTGTGAGATCCATTGCTGGAAGTTTCCTGGAACACACTGAATGTTTTTGAGTACACCTGTCTCTGCATAAGTCTGTTCCAGGGCTGCTCTTCCCAAAAACATGCCAAACTGCAGGCACTGGGATCTCAGAACAGGGATTTTCTATGGTGGCTCAGTAGATCAAAGCAATCCAGCAGTTCCTGTTTTACCTTCTGAAGTGTAGGATCCTTGGAACAGCTGCCAGATGAAAAGTTTATTTGTGTGTCCCAGAATAAGTTGTAGAACGTTCCTCTAGTCTGCCTGAGTATTTTCTACGAATACAGGACAGCCTTTTAATAGTCCTAAAATAACTTGATTTTGTTGGCACCTTTGAAAAGTTCCAAATCTTCTGGACAAGCAAAGCAGATGAGAAAAACTCATAAACTTTAGAGCTGATGTTGATTGTTTCCAAAGAAACCAGCACTGCTTTAGCAGCATAAAGCCAATCCAGGTTTGTATACCCAGGGAGAAAGAAATACCCTTCCTGGCATAGTTTTGCCATTGATTTTAAAAGTGGAAAATGTTTCTCCGCTGACTCAGCAGGCCTGGAGAGGAATCGGTATCAGTTTCATGGGTTCATGAAATCTTTTTTCTGGTCACCTGGGTTATTGTGTGGTGAATCACTTTATACTCTTCAGTGAGAACTGAGGAGGGTGTAAGAATGCATGCTCTCCAATTTCTATTCCACTGTGTTACCCAAACAGCTGGATCCTCCCTCAGACTCTCCTGGGAAGGGCGGAGGTTATGAACCAAGCTGTTCACTGGGTTGTGGCCCTCTCCAGACACATTCCAGCTGAGAGCGCTGGCATTTGAATGAGAGAAGGTCTTGACATCTTAATTCTGGACTAGCAGGTATCACTCCCCATGCAAATATAATTTCTTAGAGCGTGAGCAAGTAACATATGTCCAGCCCCCGCACTGCAGAAGCCCCAGGGAATGGGCAACTGAAGTCCAAAAGCCAAACATATTTCCTGATTAATTGGGCCCTTGAGGCTTTTGGGTGACATTAAAGAATCTGCCAGTCATTTTTCCCCCCTCTCACCTCTTCTTTTAGATAGTAAGTAATAAAATAACATAAAATCTGATTTCAAGACCTCATTGCAATGAGTCATTTCATTGCAGATGCTTTGTACCTTCTATTAGACCTCATCCTGTAAGGGGCAGGGTGCATATCTTGGATGCCTACTTCAGCTACAGAAAGAAAGAATAGAAGCTCAGCTGCTCCTCTTCCAGCTAGAGGTACTGGCTTGGACAGTATCCACCATGTTGTGAAACTGATGGCATGAGAAGTTGCTTTTGGGATAAAAGTTTGGAATTTGTGAGGCAGTTGGTTTCTAAAGACAGAAAATATCTGCAGATTTAAGAGTTTAGTGGATTATTAAAAGCATGTGATTCTAACTCTCTGTGGCTCATTTTGGGGATAACAGCTTTGAGACACTCAGAGGCCATGGAGATCACCGGAGAGGATATTTTGTCTCCTTTATATATCAGAAGGTATCTGCCACCTCAGGTTGGCCTGGCTGTGTTGGTGAGAAAGAAATGGCCCCATATAAGCAGCACCATGTTTTATCTTTTCCTCACATAATAGATCATTTTTTCCTGTGTAGCTTGGTCTAGGAGTGGTGACTGTCTAAGCAACAGTTCAAAAATTTCGAAGAGTTCTATATTTTAATTTATGTTTTCACTCGTAAGGGTGGCATGATGATCAGGACCATCATGTGTGAAGAATCTTGCCTCCTCCAGCACAACTTCCCCAGAGAAATTGCCTGTGTGGGTTCAGCTGACCATTAGGATTCAGCTACCAACTGCTTGGCCTTTCCCCAGCCAGGATGAGAAAGAAAATCCTAGCAAGTCCCAGCGAGAACCATGGATTTATTTCTGTTGCCTTTGCCGTGGGATGCAGCATGTTTTCCTACGGTGTGTGTAAGAGGGATAACACCAGCATGCACAGACAAAGTGACAACCTCTCGGTACCCTTGTAAAATTCCACCCCGTTAAAGGGAACTGGAGAGGAGATATATGGCTATTAAAGTAAAACATAACTGCCTGTCAGGGAAAAGCAGTGACAACGTGCACCGAAAGCTCCGCCATCTAATGCCTGTCAGCAAGAGTGGGTAGTTTTAAACCCTGTTCATATTCCTCAACGAATGCGCTGGAATTGGCAGAGACAAGGATGGAGTTGACACGGGCAGGTTCTGCCAGCTCCGATCCGGGGGTGAGCTGTGCGCATCCCAAAGCCGATCCTGACAGCTGCATCCACGCACAGGCGTGTTTGGGAATGGGGAACCGCAGGAGGGCAGGGGAGGCACCGCTCAGAGCTGCGCCTTCTCCCAAAGAGGCAGGGTCCGTGAGCAGGAAAAGGAAGGGGGCAGGGAGAGAGAAGGAACAACAAAAAAACAATGCCTATTATGTTTCATGTCAATGTTGCTGTCATTAGGTAGTCGGAAAGATTTCAAACAGATAAACTCCCCTTTGGTATGGCAGACTGCCTTGGCAGCCAATTTTAGGCCTTGATTTGATTGATAAACTCTTTGTGACAAGGAAGGATAAAAGAGGCCCCTAGTTTGGTACATATAAATAGGAAATTAGCTGGCAAAGTTGTCAAAGATAATTAACTCTCTGATTCTGTGTGTCTATTCAGGTTGACATACTGAAATTATTTAGAAATGCACATGTCAACGCTCTGACAGAATTTGGTGCTGATCAGATAAACAGTTTTTGAGATGCCTGATTGTAAAATGATGTAAGAGCTTAGCTGGTGGTTTTATCATTATGCATTCTCTTAGCAGCAGCAGGTATCAAACGACAACACCATCCTTTAATGTTCAAGATTCAGAGATCGGGAGACAAAGTTAAGCGCTACTTCACAGCACTCAGCTCACTTGTTTTGTTCCTTGCCCCTAGGTTAAACAAAATACTAATAATGTGCTAAATTCCTGGGTGTTCATCTGCTTCCAATCTACTTCCAATGGAAGTAACAAAGATAAGGGTCTATGAGATAAGAGGTCTGAAAGCCCAGGCATTTTGTTACTCCTTCAGAGGAGATAAACTACTCACTGCTATAATCCCAAACTCAAAGATTGACAAGGTTAGGAAAGTGCAACAGGAAAAAGCCAGTGACTGAATGTCTTTATAGTGGCTCCTATTAAAGCAATGACAGAGGACAACAAATATATTTAGCATTGCACAGTCAGCGTCTCAGCCACTGTCGCTTGTTTACAGATGTCTGCAGTGGCTGGTGTAGCACTGTGTGTGGAGTGTACCTTCTGAATGGGATTTGATTTCCAAGTCCCATCAATGTCCTTGGAAAAGTTCAGTTTGATGTGTGTATATATTGTACAGCAGATGTGAAGGCACCACAGTCCTCCAGAGCAACTTGACCTTGGTATCTTCTTGGAGATTTTCTCCATCTGAAAGTGTTTTTCAGCCTCCAAAACCAGCTGCTCCTTGGAAGTGGGATGATACAGGCACCAGCACATCTGTCTTGAGCATGGTATCAATGAAACACCACTGGCCTTAGCTTGCCTTAATCCACCTGGAGCTTAAACCTTTCCTTAAACCACCTTAGCTTTCCTTAAGCCACCTGGAGCTTTGTGTGGCTGGTACAGACTGGTACAGAAAGCATCAGCGCCCCAGTTCTGAGTGAATGCTGTGGCAGCATTGAGTCAACTCACCCTTCTACTCCCAGCTGGTTGGGATTTTTAAGCCTCTGGAGTCTAAACTCACATTGGGCACTGTCTATCAAGCTTTGCAGCTTTCTGTCATGTCTTGTAAGATGGCAGTCAGTCCAGCTTTTCACCCCAGCTTTTCACCAACCCCTGGACAGGCAGCTTTGCTTGCATGCTCACCTTTCCAGAGTCGTGTCCAGTGGGTGTTAACTACAGAAGGATTTGGAAAGAAAATAAATATAGACTAGATTGGCCAGTGCATTTATTTAAGGAGAGAAAGGGGCAAGGCTACAAACCACAAGACCACTGACAGGCATCTCAGCTGCAGAGTCTGTCTGGTCTGTCAGCAGTGCAAATAGCTGCCCATAACCCGCCTGAGCTGCTTCTGCTCTCTGAAGTCCTGGCTGCTGTCTGCCTCCTGCCCTTTCTGTGCCTTTGCTACCATGGCTTCCAAGGCAGTGTGAGCATGTGAAATGTTGCTGGCACACAGAGGCCAAGATCTGGCACATTCAAATCATGACTCCTGTGCCTCTCCACCAAGTCTGCCTTATTATACCCAAGTCCTGGCTTTGATCATGCTGCTGCTGAAGAACTCCAGGATCTTGCAAAGACCTACCCCAAAACAGATACCACGTACTTAACCTCACAGGATTCACAAAGGGTAGGAACAGCTTCTCTACAAGTCAGTACTGATGAATGAGGTACTGTCCTTAGTGTCAAAATGATAATGGCACATGCATTATTCTTCCTGAGAGCCCTACAGTTGCTTTTTATCATATTTTGCACTCATTTGTACAATGAACAATGTCTTGCCTCCCATCACTTACATACCAAGAAGCTTTTTGTCTGTTTATAAATAGGGTCTCACTTGACATAACAAAATTCATGATATTATTTCCTCATCCATAAGCATTTCTGTAGTGCTCATTTCTGCATTTACATTCTGCAACTATCTTGTGCAAGTAGGCACCCCAGGGGCCAGAAATTTGGCTTTAGCAGTGAGATCCTTTTTTTCTCTTTTTTGCTATTCACCTTAACATGAAATTTTAAGAATTATGGAGGTCTGTGGTGGTTAATAAGGGGATGGATGCAGGTACCTATTCAAACTGCAGGCACAGGCAAGTGCTTCTTAATAGATATCCTAAATACAGATGCCTTTGCTTTATTATGTTCACCATGTCTAGTTCAGCCCTCCCAGCACATGGCAGTGGGGGGCTGTTCATAAAGAAACTGAAATTCTCATGTATAATGCAGCATTATCTAACCTTCCATATAGATCACTGGTTTAGGATGAATTATCCTAGAGCTGCGTGCCCCTGTGTTGTGTGGTATCTATCTTACAATAGGTTTGTAACTTATCACAATTGAAACCAAAGGAATAAACTGGAAGGAAATGCACTTTTCTCTTGAGTGGTTCTTGTTAGAGCTTAGTTGAAATGTAGCATCTTACAGAGACTCCGTTTATACACAATTTGATGATGAAGGCTTTGCTGCAGGCAACCTGGAAACATGAAATAGGGCTTTAATCATAACACTTCCACTTTTCTCCATTGGGAGCTGTAGGTGTGCAATGCCTTGGAATAGAAACCTGCTTTTATTTTGATGCCCAATGTGGATTTATGTGCCTGAGGTTAGGTATGCAGATTTGGAAACAGTGTCCCTGTAAACGAGAGCTACAGAGGTCTCACAGAAGGACACGGGGCTGTGGGTGGGTGACAACTCTGTGCCTCTGCAGCAAAGGTCAACAGCATCCTGAGCCGCATGAGGAGGAGCATGGCCATCAGGCTGAGAAGGGATTCTTACCTTCTGCTCAGTGCTGGTGGGACACATCCAGGATCTGTGTCCAGACTTGGGCTCCCAGTACAGGAAAGGGTTGGTGGTACTGCAGCCAATCCAGGGGGGTGATTAACAGGCAGAAGAATCTGACACATGGGGAGAGGCAAAGAGAGCTGAGGCTGTCCAAACTGCAGAAAAGAAAGCTGAAGGGATATTTTGCCAGCTTCTGTCAGTATCAGATGATGGAGAGTAAAGGAGGCAGAGTGACTCTTCTCAGTGCTGCACAAGTTGAAATACAGGAAATGCAGTTTAAATACGGGGTGTTTTTTCCAATGTGATGGTGGTCAAAAACTGTGACGTGTTACCCCAGGGTGTGCATGGAGCCTCCATCATTGGACACACTCCAGAGCAACCTGCTGTAACTGACCTTGCTGAAACAGAGGGGCTGGACTGGACTGTCTCCAAAGGCCCCTTCCATCCTCAACTCATAGTGTGGAATTGTCTTTTCCACAAAACCAGGGCTTTCCTCTAAGGAGAAGAGCATAGGTGGTTATGTCCCGGAGAGGGAGTAACTTCCTCATAACTTGTTGGCAGATGCTTGACACATCTGTTTGCTTTAGACTTCCACTGCAAAGACATTTCTGTTCCTGCATCACATGTGTCAAATTCAGCTTCTGGGGAAATGTACAGATGTTCGCACACAGAGAAGAAAATAACATGCCATGGGAGTATGTCATGGTTGTTGATATATCTTACACTGTATTAATGAGGAAAATATGTTTCCTTTAATTAAAACATTTCGCCTGGGCTTCAGATATGTTGCGGATTTTAACAGTTTTTTACTTGTGTGTGGTTAATAAACACGTTGGGGGTGTGTGAGTACAGTGATGCTCACATGCTGCTCTTTCCATCCAGCTCTAAGGATGGGCCCAGTGCTGATGGCAAGGTTGCTGTGGGGATTTTTTTAGGAAACTGTATGCCAATACTTCTGTTGCCTTTCATCTGCCACTTCTTTGTGTGATTTTGCTCAGGAAAATAGTTAGAGTACTTATGGAACAGTCTGAGACTTCTGAGAAGTTAAAAGTGGTAGATATCTGAAGGACAGAGAGAGTGCTACATGTGCCACGAGGGTTGGGGAAGCTTTGGGTATTTGGTGAAATAAATATGGTGAGAAAGGGGCTCCTCACTCATCTTCAATTCATCGCTCTTGTGGAGCTTAAAAAGCAGTAGCTATTCTGTTTTATTTCCATATGTTGGCCATATGATCGTGCCGTCTGTGCATATTCTTTTTCCATTTCCCTGCTCTTGATTTCTAGACAGAATTTTGTATATTTTGAAGGTGCAGTAAATTTTGCTGTTAGTGGGTTTGGGAGCTTGAATCTCCTCTAAAAAAGTATATAATCCTATTCTATTTTTTTTTTCCTTTTTTTTTTTTGCCTATTTCCAGACCTGATTTCCTCTCCTGTACTGACAAGTTTTCTTTTTCCATCAAACAGGACAAAATGTGTGGCCTTGAATGCTATGAGCGGGCAGTCTGGGGTTGTTCTGCTTCTGCAGTCACATTGTCATTTGGGGATTTTGCAGCCTCCTGATCTGCATATGGGGCCAAAAGAGTTCCAGCTGTGAATAATTCAGTCTCCTGCCAGTATTGTTGAGTAGCTTGCTACCTAGAAAACTCAGGGTGCCCTTGTCATATCTGACTTTTATCTGTGCCAGAAGCCTTATACAAGTCTAGGGAAGCTGGTGTCCTGTTCCGGGCTTGCTGAGGTATTATAGGTAAATCCTGTTCTCCCCAAAAGACAAATATTTCGGCTTTTCAGGTGACACACTTTAGTAACTGTTGGCATATATATTTCCATAAAAATCTGGACTTTTGTTACACAGAGGGAACAAATATCTCAGCGTTAAGGGCCCACATCTGCTCCACAGCTGCAACAAACATCAACTTTATCACCAGCTTTCGTGATACAGGGTAAACTATGGCAAATATTGTCTTCCTAAGCAATTAATGAAAGGTCTTGAGAATATCTCAGCAGGAATGCAGGAATGGAAAAAGGGAACAACTATGGAAATTTTTTTTACAGAAGAAGGAAAAAATGAGCCATAGTAGCAAAAATAAGAATAGAAAATAGATTTTTCCAAAGTTCTTTTAGAAAACAATTGCAAAATCAGTGGATAAAAGGCAATTTGCTGGATTTACTGATGATTTTAGTAATGCATTTGATGTGGTTTCTCATGACATTCTTGCTTGCAAAACAAGTTTACACATTGGTTAGGGTATAAACATTGTGTTGCAAGGACTGCAAACTGGCTGAAGGATAATTATTAACAGCAACACGTGGTGTTTTGGGGAGGTGTTTAGCAGAGGTTGGCACCAAGATGGGATTTCTGTTGATTCTTAGCTACTGGTAATGACCCAAAAGCAGGCTGTGTTATCAATATCTCTAGATGGCAGCCACTTGGGAGATAGAGAGGACAGTGGAGCTGACCAGGTGTGTCCAAACAGAGCTACAGAGCATGGGCATGGGACAGGAAATAGTCCACTGCTGTGCAATATGGAAAATGAGAAGCCAATACATGAGGAAAACCTCATTGTGAGGGAGAAATTGAGAAGAACATTTGCCTGACACGAGATGACAAACGACAGAAAATGAAATAAAAATTTGTGGTGCAATGACATGGCAACGAGAACGTCCCAAGTAGGATGGGCAGGAGGCAGGAATTTTTGATCAGGATGATAACCTCTCTCAAGACTGGGAGCTCCAGATGAGGCTGAGTGAGCATTCAGAGAAAATCTCCAAGTTTATGTGTCCGTGTGTACCCAAGTGACAGTGGCTCTGTTTCTGAGAACTGCTGAAGCTGAGGGTGCGAGGACACGACTGTGAGTAGGAATGTGAGAGGCATAAACACCATGGTGTTAGAAAAAAACAGCACAGGGTTTTATTGAGGGATTGCTAAGAATAATACCGATGAAAATATCAACTGGAAAATTGAAGCAGGATATTAATGAAAACATCCCGAATGAATGAGGTCATTTAGGCTAGAACATTCTCCTTTGGGTCTTTTAAATTTGGTTTGGGGACCACACTCAGTGAGTGCTGTGGGGATGCAGCTCTGCCTTGGTCCTGGAGGGTAGGTGAGTTGAGCTGGTTTTTAGGTCATAGGAGTTTCTCAAATCTGCAAGATACTGCGTTTCCTGGGTTTTATTATTGAAAGTTTTCCACACGCAAATCTCACATCAACCACAAGTGAAAAATCAAAATTGTCTTCACCATTTGGCCTGAACAGGCCACCTGAGGCCTGGCTGGGTTATGTGCCCATGGACACTTGAGCATCGACACCTTCAGAGGTTTGTGCCATGGAGGAGTGGTACAAAGTGTGCAGGGCAGTGGCTGCGCACTCTCAGGGGCCTCCACCATTGCTGCTGTGCAGAAGCCTCAGTCTGTGCAGACAAGGCTGAGGGGGTGTGGACAGACAGATTAATGTGAATTTGTGCGGTTCGTTGGTTGTGCAGAGCTTGAACAATCAAATCCCTTCAATTCACTCTGCTAACTGGATTGCTTATGACAAAATCACAGCTTTTTCTCCAACCCTTTTTAATCTCCATTTTGAAAAAAATTGAAAATGACATGGTAAAGTAAGACCAATTAACATTAACAATTGCAGTTTATTTGCTTCCACTGTTTTACAGCGTTCAGTCTGGTAGAGCAACGTGCATTGCTATTTTGGAGACATCAAAATAAATAAGTAAATAAATACATAACCCTGTGGGCTTACAGATTGAGTCAAGGAGCAGGAGATTATTCCTGGCACTCAGAAAAAAAATGTTGCCTTTGAAAACACCAGACATTGACAGTTTTGCATCAGGACAAAATTAGGATGAGGTGGAATCTCTCCATTCGCATTGTGCCAATTCAGCAGATGTTTCAGGCAATTCTGGAAGGTAAAAAGAAATGAATAGAGACTAGAAACCAAAACCAACCCCAGCTCCCTTGAGACAAAGGGACTATTCCCCCCCTGACCAACTGTCCTTCACGTGTAGTGAGATAGGGTTATCTAAGCATTTATATTTGTATTTTAGTGCTGCGTAGCACTTTTATAAAGAAGAGATGCCAAAGCTTATAACAAAGAGGGTATGTGTCATTATCTCAATTTTACAGGTAAGGAAACAGAAGCACACAAAGGTGCTAAGACTTGCTGGCAAAGCACTCAGTAAACCACAGCAGAGCCAAGCACCTGACAGATGATCCTGTGTGTTTGCCTTTGGGCCGTGTCATCTGTCATCTTAATGGTACAAACATTTTGGATTTAGTCACACTGGAAAAGCATAGGACTTAGAAAGAAAAAAAAAAAAAAAAAACCCAAACCCAACCACTCCAGAATATTGCCAACAAAAATCAAAATATCTAGTTTAAAAACTTCTAAGAAATAAATGTCATGTTATTGTTCTCTGTGAGGGAAATGCTCTCAATTAGAGTTTTATAAATGTGAAGCTATGCCCACCCTCGTTCCACAAATTAAAACCAGCTACACTTGAGAGAAGCTCCTAAGAAGAGTTACTCAGTAAAAATACCAGTAATTATTTTAACATCTCATATTCTTTTACCAAAACAAAATAACATAAGCTTGGAGACTGACTGACTTCTATCATAAGCATTAACATGCTGTGCTTGGACCTCTGGAGATCTGTCAAAAACCAAAATGTTTTGTCTCTACATAGGTTTCTGCTAATGGATTTTCCATGCATCCCTTGTTTCAGTTTCTCTTAGCATGTGCGGGACTCAGAAACTCATTGCTGCTCTGGGCAGTATCAGTTCCTGCTACTACCTTAAAAACATCAAGGGGCTGATTGCAGGTTACAATTTTTATTATGCTCTGTGTATTTTTAGAGGAGAAAGGAGCACTGTTTTCAACCAATTTAACTTGGTGTTGTGAGTGAAAAAGATATCAGCCAGGGGAAAGAGCAAGTTTATCTTGCAATCCCTTACAATGTGTTTTAAGTGTGCTCCTAGTAGTGAATTTCATATTCTATTTTAATTGCATTTAACACTTTGATCCCCAAACCTTGAAGAGTACTCCACTGCACAGGTTTCTGTGCAGTCAATGAGGGACTGGTAAAGACAAAACAAAAAGGAAAAAAAAGCAATCACTGCCCAGGGAGCTTTGACTCCTATTATAAGCACTGCTTTGCAGGAGAGCTCACAGGCAGAGCAATCTGAAGATGGAATCATTCTTAAAAGAAGGAGCAATCCTATTGCTCCACCCTTGCCTCCTTTCCAGCCTTGCTAATTCTATTGAAATTGCCTCTGATTTTCATTGGGACAGTTCTTTGCCAGCTTCAGCACGCTGTGTTATGTTAAAGTTGCAAAGAGCTTTAGGAACATGTTTTTAAAAATTTCTTTATTATTTGTTCCATTTGTATTTAATGTTTGCCTACCTATAACAAATAAAAAAACCACAGACCAGCAATATAATGAATAATGATATTGAGATTTTTAGAAAAATTATTGTCTCTTTTCACATAATGGAATTCCCCATTTTCCAGATTTTCTTTACAGCCATATGGACTAGAAATTCAAACTTAAGTAAAAGACACCGCAAAAATCACCCAAGCTTGGGATCTTGGGCAGTCTCTTGATTTAAGTAATGTCTTAAAAAACATCAGCTGTTGCAAGGTTCCATAAAAGAGGTTGCAACAGAGTGGGACCAGTGGCTCACCTGGTGCACTGCATTAGAATACCCGAAGTATTTGTAGTATGCAGAATGCTGTATATTCTTGAAAAATTACACAGCCCTCTGTTTTTGTGTGAAGTCTTTAGCCTGAGATTTTCACCTGCCACAAGTGGAGAATAATTCCAAGATAAGCCCTAGTTAGTTAATGCCACATAATCAAATATCACAGGTATTTTCATAGTATATTAAGGGTAGATTTTGCCAGTCATATTTTTGTCTGGATTTTCCTTACCCTGTGAAAAACCTCATTACAAGAATTAAAGCTTCTACTGGCACATGTACTAATCTGTGTAAACAGGAATGCAAGAACATGACCTTTGCTACTGATACTTTTGCATATTTTTACTGGTGTACAAGAAGGTCTTATTCTGTGAACACAGCACCAGTTCCAAGAGAATTATAGGTGGTACCAGAGAAAGTAATTTGAATCTATTCCTAAATATTATTACTTTGATGAAGTACAAACTATTTCCAGTATTTGTTTGTCATCATTGTCGGTAGCTATGCACCTGGCTTCTGGTGTTTCGTGAAGAAAGCTGTCTACCTCTCTTTTACCCCCCCTTTTTTTAATTTGTTTTGTTTTTGTTTGTTTATTTGCTATTTTAATGCTTTTCTGCAATAAAAAACAATGAATGAGCTTCTCCTCAGCCATCCAAGCACAGCACTGTGGCACCCCACTTGCTGCTGCCTGGCGATGTGGAAAGAACAAAAGCCAATAAGCAGTGATGACAACCATGTAATCCAGTGTTTCTCAGCTCTCTATCTCAGGGAAAAAGCTGCCTTCCAGTGCCACTCCGGCACAGGTGAATGTCTACTCCTGTCTGAGGCTCAGCAGGAGGCAGAGATACTGCCAGGATGACTCTTTCACTCTGCTCTTTACCTGTAGTCGTGCTCAGGCCCTGCAGTGCACTGATATGCTGAGGAGTGTTAGTATCCACATCAGAATAGCAGTCCTTTAGTCCTTTTCCTAATATCATTCCTCAGTCAGAGGGCGAAGAGAAGCACCAGGATTGCTTTGTGCAGAGAACATGCAAGGCAGATGTGTTGCTTAGGCTGCTGGGAATGTGGTTTTTCCCAGTTGTCTTGTGGTCATTTACTCTTCAGGGCAGAGTGCAGCCCTGCCAAGCACTTGTTCTCAGTCAAATCTCAGATTTAGGAAGAACAAGTGTAAAAAGGGAGTCAAGAGAATGGACTAGGGTTTAATGTAGAGATTTTCTTGCTTATTTGGAAGGCATGAATTACTTCTTCATATATTTCTTCCTAAAATACTTAGTTTCTCAAGACAGCTGACTCTTTAAGTGTTGAGTTTATCAAGGCATGCTGTGTAGAGACGAAACAGAGATAAGAAAAGTTCCTATCCAGCCCATGCTACTCAGCTGAATTTCAAATGCCAAATTTCAATGGGATTTCAAATTTTCAAAGAAGAGATGTTGGTATACTTTTTGGCCAGCCCAAAAGCACTTTTCCTCTTTAGAAGGGAAGCCACATGACCTCAGAACAGCATGGCTCTGCACCACTGTAGCAGCAAGATGATGTGTAAATGTATCTGAAGGGTGGTACCAAGACATCTTTGTTTCTTTGAACAAGCAGCACTGAGGTTGCTGTATTGCCATCAAATAAGAACAAGGTGACTATTCTGAAAATGGTTTTCTTTAGCGTAGAGGTAGCTCATAATCTGCTGTTGCAAAGATACTGTCCATGATTATTCCCAAGTGTGTTTCTTGCTTTCCCTTAGAGCAATAAAGTTGATTCAATTGGAGAAAATAGGGGGAAAGTTTCATAACTAGCATGTCTCCATTGTTTTTGTTTCCCCCCAGAGACTGAAGTTACAGGCTTCCTGCTGCAGAAAACCAGAGGCAGCAGTTCTGATTTTCTTGGGGACACTTCAGATATTCATTTATTTCAGTGCCTCTACTACTGGTGGAGTGTTTCATTGTAGGTGATTCTCTGCAGCCATTCCAGAGAATGCTTTCCTTTGTATTAGTCTTTTTTACTTTTTCCAAATTTCTTTTGTTCTCATTATCAGCACAGACCTTGAAGTGCAGCCCTCAGCCAACATCTCAAAATGACCTAAATAGAGGTGTAGGCACCTGGTCCTTGAAAGAATGATGCTGTTTCTTCCTGTAGGTCTAATTATAATTGCTAATGCATTGATCCATAGGAAAAAGGGTCCCACACAGTTACTGTAAGGTCAAAGCTGTTGAAGGGAGTAGTTGAGAGAAAGATGTGCCACCTTAGATCGAGACTCAGCACAGAGAGGTCTCAGGCTCCTCTCTGTTCTTTGAGTTTCTGAATTGCTGTTAGGTCTAACAGTTCTCCTTTGTATCAGCCTATAAATACAGCTGTGTCTACTGGATTTTGCCCAAGGGCTCGAACATCCCCGTTTTGCTAAATTTTAATCATGCTTGTGTTTGAGTGGAGTTCACATGTCCTGTAGAGCCCTTAATCCTCAATTTGCCATCCCAGGCAAAATGCCCAGTCTCAGCTGAGGCCTTCCTAGCAAACTGCTCTGACTCCATTGACTCTTTGCTGTGTCCTCTAATGCATTTATGGATCTGGTGAGAGCTCTGCTACGGATCTGCACTTCTTAGACCAGCAATACAAGCTGCTGTTGATACCTTCGTTAAGAAATATCATACAAGCATTCTGTCAAGCAACTGAAATTCATCCATCTCTCCTGGTGATATTAAAAAAAAAAAAAAATGTATCTCTATATCAATGTGCAGGCACACTGACAGCTGGAAAATATTTTAGCACAACTGCATGGAAACCCTGGGTTTTGCTCTAAGAGATTTGAAGAGCACGTTGTAATTACTGCTTGATTCCTCTGTGTACAGTGTTGCAAGGTTACTTCCTCTTTTAAAAACCAAATTAACTGTGTAGTTTGCATCCAATTTCTGCATGCAATTGCCATGATTATGTGTGCAGTTCACATAACTGCACATAGAAACTGTCAGAGTTGTCCGTTCGGATATGTGAAGTGGAAAGGCTGTTGTCTTTTGCATGCATTCGTTTGGCAGCTGATTTGCAAATCTGTCCCTACTTGTGGTCCGCTTTCCAGAGCAAAGTACTTGTTTCGATTTAAATAAGTGGCATTTCTCAGTCATTCCTTAAAATTGACAATTATAGACTGGGGTGCATTCATTTGACAAAGACATATCTTCTCCTAGAACAAATTGTTCAGAGGAATTTCATTTGTTGTTTCTTTTTTTTTCCCCCTCTTTGATGTATGGTAGTACAAGGGAATCGACAACATGGGTTTTCAGAAAAGAAAGATTTCTAAAATATCCTCTGGTCAGCATTCATTCCTATGTAGTTCTATCCATGAAACACTTCTTGAAATATTGCAGATATGGATTTTAAGATTTGTATGTGCTAAGAGCAGTACATTGAAACTCCCTCCACAATGTGTTTTCAAGTTAAAATAGTGCTCCGATGAAAATACAAAAATTTATGATGTGCACAAGCCCTGGATCTGTCTCTAAAAACAGCAATTATGAGGACTATCACTTTTGAATCTGTTGAAGAATCAAACCAAACCAACCAAAAATATTTCATAATTTCCATTTGGTGTTGCCTTTATATTATAACTTAACAGCTTAAGGCTGCAGCAGAAACTGAAACCCCTCAAAATATGAAATATGAGTAAGAAGAGAGAGCTTCCACCTCGATGACAAGTGTGAGGCTCAGAGAGAGACAGCAACTTCACCAACATCATGCACCAAGGACATTGTACAAAGTCAACACTGGAGATTAGATCTTCTGGCTCTTTTGCTCTTAACACTGGGCCAATACAATAATATATTTTTTTCCCATTTGTTATTATATATTTACTTTTATATTCCCCTCTCTCCCTTTTCTAGGATTTTCCAAAAACTTTGGAAACTATTGATTTGTCTTGTGTTCCCTAGGAAACCTTCTCATATCCATTTAAATACCAGCACCTTTCACGCTCACATCCTTTAGCCTATGCGAGCCCTCTTCATCTAAATAACCATGTAAATCTCTAGAGAGGGAAATGCTATCCATCTTTTTTTTCTTTGCTTTTTCTTTCTCTTAGAAAAGCTGACCAAATTCTTCTGTTTTCCTTTATTGTAAGCCAGATTTGGATACTTCTGAAGCTTCAGAGCTTGGGAATATGGGCAGTGAAGTTAGAGGGGGCAGAATTTGAATTCTTTGTGGAGGTAGCCTCAGATAAGGGTCCATCACTGACTGTGCTACAAAACTGCAGAAATACTTTATGTCTGCTGATGTTGCTTAAGCAGCACTGGAAAAATATTGTATCTCTCTGCATAGTGTATTGGGAAGGAATTATTTTGGGTCCTTTGAGTCACTGCCCAGTTGGGCAGTCAGGGAAGACCTCACTGCTGTTACTGCTGTGTGAAAGGAGCTTGTAGTGAGATGGAGCTCATTCTTTTCTGCCATGTCTCAGATGAAAGCATGAAAAGAAATGGCCTTAAGTTGCACCAGAGGAGGTTCAGTTTGGGTATTGAAAAACACCTCTAAAACTGACAGAGTGGCTTGGCATTGGAATAAGTTGCCCAGTGAGGTGTTGGAGTCACCATCTATAGAAGTGTTCAAGAGGTGTCTGGATATGGCACTTGGGGATGTGACTTAGGGATGATTACTGTGGTGCTGAACTGATGATCTTGAAGGTCTTTTCCAACGTTGTTGATTCTGTGCTACACTAAAATTTTCACACAATCATCTCTAATATATCACTTTTCTTAGAACTGAGGACATGAGAGGTTAGCATGGGAATTGCTTCTCAGAGACCTCCTGGCTTTGCTGTGAGACCCTGGTGATTTGCAAGTCCATTGGACACTCAAATGGACCTGGCAATATTGCTTTTATAATAATCTTTTAACTCTTCTCTCCCAAAGACAGGGATTCAGAGTGCCTGGACACCCATGATCTAACAGAGCCTTTCTGGGTCATGCAGTGAAACCCAAAAGCTGTGTTTCACCTCCTTCATTCAGCACAGCTACCATAGGTCATCCACTTGCAAAAAGGGGCTGTTGAGGAAAGACAAAAATGAGCTCCTGGTAATGCCATGTCTCAGAAATTACTGTATGACTATTTTCTTGGTTGCTAAAACAAGGCACAAAGCCTCCGAAGAAAATATTTATTAAACCACAGATGGCAAAGCTGAGCGTCTGATTTCCCTAAATCCTTAAGAGGATTGTGCTACAGCTTATAGGAGCATCTTAGTGGCTGGATGCTCAGCTTCTTATTAGATATGTCATCCATCCAAACACCCACAGTGACTTGAGGAGAGACAGTGTTTGCATTCCAGCTTTGCTAATTGCACACCTTAAATTAGGGTAACAGATAACTACTTTTTCTTTGTTTTTTTGTATGCTTCTGAGTACAATGCAGCAATTCCATTTTGTATGTCTGATTTTAGATATGCTGTGTCTATCTTCTTGATTTTAGTTACAAAACTGGGAGGAAGCTGTAACAGAAAGGTGAATGATCAGGGTAGTCCTACCTTTGTTTTGAACAAAGCATAGAAAAGCACAGGATCATACCAGATAAGTGCAGAAAAATAAAGGAAAAGATGTAATTACTTTTATTGATGTGTCTTTTTTCTGAGATGCTGTTTTACTTGCACTCCTTTATTGTTCCCTATGCTCCCTGAAATGCCTGTCTCTTGTTCTCCTGCTCTTATTCATATTTGTTTCTTCATATTTTACAGTTGAAGAGAGATGAGAACTGAAAATGTGTTTGGAAGAGATCACATTAATCTGTGTCCAGTCTTGGCACAGGATCTTTACAACTCCTGTCTCAGTTGTCTTCATAACACTGTCTTACACACTGCTGGGGTTCTCCTGGTTCTGAGTGGTGTTGCTGATGGTGGTTTCTCAGCAAAATATGCTCAGTCCAGACAGTTGACAGTACACCGTAATTTTGTTGAAAGTTCCCTCATTCAGATCATGACTTTTCTAGACAATCCAGAGCAGTTTTTCTAGTAAAGAATGCAAAGACATGACAGTAAATGTGATTTTTAAGGGAAAATCCAGGGTAACAAATTTTCCTGTTTGTCCATTTTCAGATGAGGGTAACTTGCGCGTTTCCTGAATGAAAGAAAACATGAGCCAATGTGTGAGGGTGCGGGAGAGATTTACAGCAGTCCTGTGATGCCACCCAAGTGAGCAGAAACAAATCTCCTCTGCTGCTGGACTACATTTCTCAGGTGAGCTCTCAGTGCTGGTCTTGTTTACCATCCCTACCTTTATTACTGAGAGAGAATTTTTACTGAGTCAAATGCTGCATGGAAAAGGGCTTGGAAGCTTGGCCACTTTAGCCATCTTGCCTTTTTTAGTTTCTGCAGCTTTAGGGAAATGAAACTTTGTATATTGCTTGACAAGATTAATTGGATTTTAGGAAAGTAACAGTTGAGTTTACATTAATGTTATCTTCCTGTCAAATTAACAGATTCCAAAGTGCTGCAAGCACCCAGATCCAAGGAAGAGAGCCACTTTATAAGCACTCATGCGCTAGATTTTGACAAGTAGCAGCTAATATTTGAACTCCTCTTTTTGCAACAGATTCTCAGAAGAATTTTGTGATATTCACTGAAAATTACAAGCAGCACCTTATAGTGGCTGTGCTCTTGTCCCTTCTGTATTCTGGGGAGATCAAAGAACTAAAACAGTGCAAGGACTTAGCACAGTATGCTTGTTCTGCTCCAGAAGAGACCTAGGGACAGTCCAGCATGAATGCAGGGTGAATGGTCAGGAAAAGAAGGTTCCAATGGGGATTGAGGAAAATGAGCAGTGTAAATATAACTGGAGAATTCATCACTGAGTACACTCAGTTTTCAATTGCCACAATAATAAACCAAATAGTAACAGTGACTATGAAATGCATTTATAAATATCTGAAATAAAGTCAGCTAGGATAAAAATCAGATACGCTGTAAAGTCTATGGGACTGTGATTTTTCCACTCCATAATGGAGACAGACCTACCAAATTTGTAACTATGACAGAGGAAACTTTTGTTCATAGAACAAATAATAGTTTTTCCTTACTGACCTACCAGGCTTCCTAATCTATGCAAAACACAATAATACGAAGGGAAGGTTTTTGGTTGTTGACTTTAAGAACAAACCAAATTTTTTTAATTTCAGAAAATCTGCTGGTAAGTGGATCTAACTGTCCAGCCTCAGGTATCAGCTGAAATACATTGACTGTCAGGAGAAAAAAAGAAAGTGCTGCTTATTTTTGTGTAGCAAAAGAATGTTGTGGTTTCTGGCTAGCTCCGAACAAGCCATCAAGGATGAGTTGTTCCATAATAACATGACAGATGATGTCATGAGCAAATACCCTGTGCAGGACAGAGATCATGTGGGAACCATGCAATTACCTCAGGGTCCTGCACTGCCAGCCTGGGCCACTTGTCCAGCTGAAGGGCAGGGCTGGTAAAGTTCTGGAATTCAAAGGCTGACGTGCATAAGGCTGGATTCTGATTGCAAACCTGTTCTGTTGGATAACTTGCACTGTAGAAAAACCTGTGAATATTTATTGGTGATTGCAATGTTCTGGAACCTGTGGGAGGATTCCTAGATTAGATGCTTTTCAACCTAATTCCATTTTTTGTTGGGTAGTTTGGGGCAACTTGTTCCAGGAGAGTCAGGTGAGACTGGAGAGCACACAGGGAAGGTTTTGTGCCTGGCAAAGGTGTCTTTGAGATTTGCTCAAGACTTTCCTCCCTAATTAAATGGGTGTCTTCCTTGACTTTGATCTTATGAGTCATTCATCTAGAAACTACTTACATTCTGCAAGACGTCCCTGAATAAGTCTCTCAATTTATTTATATCTGTAAGATGATTTAACGCTAAGTTAATGATTTAGGGACCTATCTGATTCCCAGGAAAGCCAGTCAGAGTCTCTCACTTGTCCCCACCTAACCAACTGGGTATAATACCTACTTACATTTAAATGCCGTTTGCATTTCTACAAAAGAATTTATATTGCTTTCTAATACCTTGGATGCAGAGCTTTTTAAAGATTACTACCCCATAAATCGTTAATCCTTACTTTTTAAGTTATCTTTCATTAGAAATGGAACAAAAAACAAAGCTACAAGTACAGACCTGAACCCTTCACATTTTGAGAAGTTCCAGATTCAGGTACCTTGAACATAAACTTCATTCTGTGGCTTTGGATTTAGACTAAACAGAAAATAAACCTATCTTCAGGTTCCAATTTGAACATATGGTAAATTCTTTGACCTGATGGGTTTGTGACACTGGGAGGAGGTAGAAATCAGAAAAGGTAATTTCCTTGCTCTCTACTGAAAAGCAGTAAAATTGATTTGTTCCTGATATTTTAGGGAGATTTGTTTCTGGAGACAGCAGGGAAAAGCTAATTCAGCCAGAAGACCTTCCTGTTTTCCAGGACAAACCCCTGTTTTTCTGTTACATTGTCATTGCCTTCAGCAGATGGGGAATTAGTAGCCAAGGAGCACAGGAGCTACTAAGAAATTCTATCTTAGACTTTAGAAACTTAAAACAGGGAAAATTCATTCTTGACTTGGGAGCTGCTGGTCTACAGAACCTCTGGTGGCACATACCTGCCCCACGAGGGAATCGGGAAAGACTTTGGGAAATTTAGCAGCTGAGCAGCAGCACTTTGGTATCACTGAGGCACCCAGCCCCTCCGGAGCTGCCTGGCAGGAGGGTGCTGAGCTGGGCTGGGGAGAGCAGGGCTCTGGATGAGCACACAGGACAGCAGAGATAATAATTAGTGCAAAGGCGTGTGGGGGAAAGCCTCGCTCCCACCGAGGACAGCGCGGAGCCGCACCACCCACGAGGCATCACTGGGATGATGACTTAATTGAGAAGAGTTGCTCAAGCATGTACCAGGCCTGGCACAGAGTTAGAAACTTCTGCTTCAGGTAATGTTTTAACAAGTTGTTTTCTTTTTTCTCTTGTCACCTGAACCAGAAGATTCAGGTGCCTGCTTATTGCGTAGATACACCTCGGGTTATGCATCAAGCCTGTTTTTGTTCTTTCCTTTGTTTCGTTAAACTGGTTGCATTCATGTGCTCAGGCCTCTTCAGCACTTCAGATCCCAAATGAAACAAGAAATGGGAGGATGCAGAACAAAGCCACCATGAGTACACAGGTGAGAGGTGGGTGTTCTACTTCATTCCAGAGAACAGGAATCATATCTGGTCAGTCAAGCTTTTATTCCAGCCCCAATTTTTGTAGAAAATATTTGCAGGAAAAATAAGCATTCGAAGTTAGACTCGTAAATCTAAATTATATGGGCTGATTTATAACAAGAATTGAAAGTCCAACTCTTTCTTATTTATTGTAATTTAAGGTAAAATGCAAAAAGGTAGCATTAATATCAATGATACACACCAAAGTAAAGAAGGAAAAAATGGCCTACTCTGCCTGACAATTCTATCTCCTTTGAAGATACCCCTGTCTCTTTTTCTTTTCTCCACAGAAGCGAGTTGCAGCATATCTGGAAAAATAACCAATTTAAGTTATTTTGGACAAAGAGGAGAGAACCAATTCCTTCATCAAGTCTCTTCAAACAACACTGAAGTTCCTAGGTATTGAATGGGCTGGAACTTGGATGTTTTAGTTGATGTGCACTGTGGCTCTCTCTGGTGGTCTGGGTGCTTGCAGACAGAAAAAAATTTACTCTGCTGCAGCTGCTCTGTTGCTGGTCTGGTGTGGTCTGGCTTTGCACAGGGACCTGAGGCTGAGGAGAGGGTCGGTGTCTTCTGCACCACCTCCACTTTCTGGGTGACTTCAGATCAGACTCCTGACAGCTCGTGACTTGGGAAGTCCACAGGGAAGAGAATATTTTATGTCATTGTTTGTGGAGGCAAGTGAACAAAAGCTGTGGGAAGCTGTCCAAAAGAAATTGAGGATCTTAATCAGATTCTCTGAGTTGTGAAATGAGGTGGCAACCAGGCTCCAATATCTCTGTTCAGTGTCTGTGCTGCTTCCAGACCTGATCTTACCCTGCCAGGTCAGTAAAAGACATTCCTGCCTTCCTGATGTCACCAGAACTGACACTGCCTCTCTCCTAATAGCCCTGCATGTGCATTTAGTGAAAGGAAGCATAAGTTTGGAACTTTTTAAAAACACCACTTAGAGCACAGAAGAGTTTATAATGGTGACAGATATGCACAGGTGACCTCCTACCAGAGAGGGATCATCTGTCTTTTCTTACCACTGCTCTAAGAAGAGACGATCAACTCACCCAGCCAGCACAGCCTGTACCATACTCTGGTTCTGGGGTTGACAGAGGTCCAGGTGATCTGAGCCCCTAGAATGTTGCTGTGTTTTCCTCATGGGGAAAGAGAAGAAAAGGTTTAAAGCAAACATCTTACTGTCCCTTATCTACATCTTGTCCAAAATGAAATCACAGACTTGTTTCTTTATGAAAGCACCCAACAGTGTTTCATTTCAGGGACCTGGCAGCCTGATGCCCACCAAGCTGGCTCCCAGGTAGAGGTTAACTTCAGCCCAACCCCCTAATCACTTTTGGGAAAGTTAGGTTCTGCTGAAAGCTTCTGGGGTTGAGTAGGGAGCCTGCAGCCATCCAACAAACCCCACTGAGCACAGGGGTCTGTTTGCAGCCCCTTGTGTGTTAAAGCTGCAAAGTCTCAGGGCACAGTCCAGTTGGATGTAAACAGCATTCCTCTGCTGGGGTGGCAAACGATACCTTCCTCCCTGCTGGGCCTCAAGATGTAGCCAAAACTTGTTTACTCTGTAATTTAGAGTTCATTGTAATCCAAATAGGGATTTTTGCAATGCAAATAGGGCTGTACAGAATGTAATACATTTTATTTATCGCTACTGTTAATTATGACCATATAGCTTATCACTCATCACATAGCTTGGATTGCAAAACACAATGTTTCAAACACACTTTAACTCTCAGATCATGATCAGTAAAGAGAATATATTATACTTTTAATATGCACTTTCCCCCCCAGTGTTTTACAATAGCCTGCATAAACTCCATTTTGCAGAAAAGGTTTCCAAGAAATGAAAAAAAGAAATATCTTGATTCACGTGCAAAGGTAGTTTCTGATTACATAAAGTGGGAAAAAGTGTCCTTTTATTTGGTGTTCTACACTGCCCAGTTGTCCTGGCTGTTACACATCTATGAGGGAGCCTGCTACTAACCTCAAAATTCTGAGTATTAGAAGATCATCCCATAATGATCTAATGCTAAGATAAATAATTGCAGTTGAGCATGGCTAGAAAAGTTTGATGGACTAAGTGCTCTTTAAAGGTGCTGAAACTAAAACTGGACTGCGCAGGTTCAGGAACAAAAATATTGTTGAACAACAATAAGGAAATATCCAGGAACAATGATACGGAAATGTCTCCTCTCTCCTTGGCCTGTAGGAGGTGATCTAGGTTTGCTTCTTCTCTAATTTGCACCTGTCATAAACTAATAATCATGCTCAATAAAAAATGAAATTAAAATATTGCCCAGTGAAGAGGGACGAAGTGGTTAATGTTAGTTACATACACTGATGCTGGACCTCGACCTTCTTACAACACCCACAATTCTTGAGGTGCCATTGCAGATAAATGATTCCCTGCAGCAGAGATAAAGTGCTAAATGCTTCACTGTTTTCCATGAGATACCATGGCCCTTATGCCCCAGGAGGTTAGAAATCTTTTATTAGCTGATTGCTGTTCTAAGTTAATATGATTAGGCTAGGTTTAAGAAGCCTGGTTCTGTGAGTTTTACTAAACACTCCAGCTCTTCCTGTACCACCCTGCATTTCAGAGGGCAGTGCAGCTGGGAACACCCAGAGAGAGATGGAACCTCCATCTATCCAGGAAGGCTTTCGGGACCTGGCCAGGCAGAGCCAAGTTTGATCTACATTTGGCAATATCTCTGTGCTGGGAGGAAGGTGGATTTGGATGGCAGCTACAGATTTCATCCAGTCTCTGCATCTTCCTTTCAGCTCCCCAACTCCTGCAGGTCTGTCATAAGTGCTGGGGTGTTGTAGGTCTTACACAGCACTCATTGCCCTTGTATTTGACAGGATGGTTGGTCCTGCAAGCACTGTAAAAGTGGGGATATGGCAGGAGATCCCAGCGCCTCAGGCATCAGTCTGAGTTCCCATCCAGTCCATGCACCTGGGTTCCTTCCCACAATAAATGAGCAAGAGGATTAAGTTGTGATGTGCTGCTGGATTTTGGCCTAAAATGGTATTGAGGGCATGGCTGAAGAATATGAGTAGGCTGAGGGGATGCTGCATCATCTATGCCCCAGCACCTAAAAGAGCTGCTGATTTTAGCTGAATTTTGCCACCATAAATTATTTTTCAGCAATAAACTTATTGGTGAGACTGGCCACCATAAGTGCGTGCAGTGCTGGAGGGAGGTGTAGAAATCAATGCAGATATTTGGCAAACTGGAATATCTGGCAGTGCTGGAATTAACAAAGCTGGTTTAGCATTTCCCCTGCCAGTATCCACTCTTGTAAATAGGAATTTCATTTTGTTGATATAATTGCAATCAGCAAAATGTTTTGTAGAGCAAGAAGTTCTCTCTACAGTATTTTCTCTGATACCTGAAATTCAGAGTGGACATGACATATCATTCTGCTTTGAGTTTCATTTAATTTGAGCATAATGATAATGCTGAAATAACAGGAGAGCGGCAATAAGTACTCTGCATTTGAGTATATTATCTTAGGTCTCAGCTGCTGCAGAAGTTGCATTTACATAGACAGATGGTGGTGTAAGAGGCACCACCACTGACTATTCCACAACATTAAGTAGTTTTTCAGTCTGTGTAAGAGGCAGTGCTTATTGTGTTAGGAGTACTAGCAGCAACCTGTTTTGTTTATTCTTATATAATCAAAAACCCCAACCACTCCAAAAACAGCAGTCACTGTGGAGTAGCTGGTGTAAAGATGGAGGCAGTAAAACTGTCATGTTTGAAAATGCCATTTGGGAGCTTCCACAATTTATTTTCTGAATGATTAGGGAAGCTGTCACAACGTAAAAGATTTGGAAGTAAACTATCCAATGTTCAAAGGTACATGGCTTGTCACCAGAGCAGTTACACTGCAGCTAAATCCTTGGTGAGGTAAACAGCTGTCAGTTCTCAATTAAATAGGGATCACTCCATGGCTTTGCCCTGCCTCTGAGATAAGGGAGCCTTGTTGTTTCCATGCCAGAGCATCTACCTGTGCACAGAGCTGCTCAGCAGATTGCTGCTACCAATTGTTCCCAATGCACAAAGTTCTGAGTATTACCAGGAAAGAAGAAGCATGACACCTCTTCCTCTACCTGAGGTGCATTGCTGTGCAAGGGTCAGGAAAATCCCTCCTGGCTGAAGCGCAGGGAGCAGCCCAGCTCACACGGCTGCTGGCCCAGGTGTGTCTGGCACTGATGCTGCCGTGGCCTCTGTCTCAAGGTTACTGTTGGTTGTGGCAGCACCAAGCAGCACTTTCATGCTGTTGGTTGAAGAGATTGCCTTGCCTTGCTCTGTGTGCTCTGCTTTCTCCCTGTGTAGTGCACCCAATGTAGTCATGAACATCATGAAATATTCGCAACCATGTACATGCATGCAGGGCAGCCTGGATTAAAACACACTGAACAAGCTTTACAGTATTTTCTCCAAGAACCCAATTAAAAAGATGTGCTTTCCATCACAAAGATGCTATCAACTCAAAAATCTTACTCTATATTCCCAGGACAGATCATTAATAGTATTTCAATCAAAATTTGATTATAATAATCCTAACCTGTTCAGTACATACCCAGCAGAGCCTTTTATTTTTTTTATAACTGTATGAAAATAACAACAATACCATCATCAAAAAAGTTAAAAAAAGGAGATGTATTTGATATTGAGATAATTTAAACCCATTTCAGCAGAGACTATAGACTAGGGGCAAATGTTTTCTATAAAGCTGCTCTTTCTGAACACCAGTGTTTATGAAAGTCACATCCACTAAATCTGTGGGTCTGTCTCGTGAATGTTTTATCTAATTCCAGTGTTGCTAGCACATCAAAGGGTTGTGCTTTTTGGGAGGCTTCCAGTTGTCTGGTAGAAATCCAATTGCTTATTCATGGATGAAATCTGATCAAGATGGAAGATACTGCAATGAGTGGAATTACCTTTTGGCTTTGATGAGCTGGTCTAAAACTGGAGAGAGAAGCAAAATTCTACTATATATAATTTTTTTCTCTCCAGTTTTATTTATTTCTTTTCCCTCTCCTCCATCCTTGCCCTTTTCTCTGGGCAACTGGCAAATCCATGAGTGCCGTTAATGTTGCTCCTTGGCTGTACATTAAATGTGTACTTTTGAACACAACCTCCCTATCTTGCACCTCCCTGAAATGCCCCAATCCTCTTGGCTCAGGGATTGTACTTGTTCTTGGAATATCCCATCACTTTTCTCCCATTTACATGACCTAATGATTGTTTGAAAGTGCCCGATTTTGCAGCTTCTTTCTTTTAGAGACTGAGTTTTGGAGTTTATGTATGATATTGGACTTTGGAGAACTTTAAATCAGTTCCTTGTTTTAGCCCAGGCATGAAGAATTTTACTGGAAATTATGTGGAGGCCATGTAAATACTGAGATATATTTGAGCAGTGGACATTTGCCTTAAAGACAGAATACAAACAATGAAAATCCACCAACCTTTAACCCACAGCCATTTTCTGTGGTACCTTAGTAATAGGTGTAATGGCTCGTGCAGAGCTCAAGGCTCTCATATTTAAAGACTGAGGGATTTTCTTTTCCCACAGAGTTAAAAAGAAAATGTCATAATTAATGACAATTTTATTTTTGTTAGTTTAATACGTGTTGTGAATAACCCGACCAAGTACAAAAAGCCCCCGTGCATGCTAGTCAATATAGGATATCTTTATCTGCCATTGCAGCCTACCCTTCTTCTGTATTAACCATCTTACGCAAAAATATGCCAGACCATTTGGGCCTTAGGATAATGATGTTGTGATTTATTGCACTCTGCTTATTCCATCCTACAGCAATTACCAGAAGAGCTGATAAAGGTCTACAATTTGTTTTCTAGAACTGGGAATAGCTGCCAGCAAGAGCAGCTCTCAGGGAAAGGCAGTGGCTGTTCACCTGCCCTGCTCAGCCAGTCCAGGGAGGACAGGTCAGTGAAATTCTCTTGGGGATGCACAGCAAAGTGCCAGCCTGGTGAACTGAGAACAGCTGTCTCTTAGGAGGTGCGTGACCCAACAGTATAAAAACTGACTTTTTATTAAGTTTCTATCAAAAAAGAAGACTTGACTAAAAGAATGGGTAATGTATCAGTTTTTCTACCCTCCAGTTCACTCACATCAATTTAGGACCTGTCCTTGGTTCCAAGAATCAAGTGACACCACCCTATTTTTAAAGAGCTCACAGCTGTAGTTATTGGTGGAGGTTCCTTAAAGTGGAATTTACTGTAAGCACTTGTCATAGTTATATGAAATCTTTATAATCCATGGGGTTAGAGACGCTTCCTGTTTTGAACTGGTTTCTTGGTGACCTTGGTGTCAATGTATTGAGGCTCCACACACATTTTTCAGGACTTGATCCTGCTCAGCTGTGACAACAGTTTGTCAGCTGACAAGAGATGAGACCATGTGAATCCCAGTACAAAGGACAAAAAATTCATCTTCAAATATAAGATGATTTCATACTTATTGAAAGTTTTTGAGTTCCCATTACTATCAGCAAGGTTTAGTTCTCTTTCATAGGAAAGGGATTGCAGGCTACAGAAAAGTAGTTTGACAGAAGGTGTCATAGACTAGGCCTTGGTAAATATGCAGAGTAGGATTTCAGCGCTTAATGAACTGAGATACACAAATATTTTGCAGACTGAGAAAAAGCTTTTTGGCTTCTCTAAGAAAAAGAAACAGTTGATCTACATGTTGTCATTGGAAAATGAAGCTGATTTTTTTCTTTAAAAGAAGCTGCATTTGGCTTAGTCTGTGTTCTGTCTCCTCTTCTGCTGGTTCTTCTTGTGTGTTTAGACTCTGCTCTGCTGTGTTCAGTACCTGGTATTTTTCGTGAGCAGCCATATAGGTAGCAGTCTGCTACTGGAGCATAATAAATACTGATTTGATTCTAACTTCTTCAGGCTTGGTATTCAAAGTTTCAGAATGGTAAAATGAACTTATACTGTGCTTTATTTAAAGGATAACAGTTAAATGGTTTGCCTTCCTCACAATAACTACTTTTCTGTAACATGGCTAGAAAGAAAGAAGGAATCCTCTTGGCATTCCCATTGGTGAAAGTCAGAACATAAGGGTCTGGATCACATCCAGTAACAGAATGAAATCCAGTCCTGTGTCAAGATGATGCAACCACCGGGGGATTGCAGATGCCAAGTGCAGGTAAGAAAGGACTCTGCATTAACACTTCTTTCTTCTTTCTGCTTTCTTTTGCACTCGTGTTTGTGAGAATTCTCCCCTGCATTCTCCAGAGTCAGTGGTATTCCCAACAAGTTTTCAACAAGAAAAGGAATAGCAATGACTGCAGGCCCTTTGATGCACTTTCACTTCGGCAAGGAGACATAAGTATCTTCCCACCATTCTTCTCCCCATTAGCAGCAGCAGCTCGTTTTTATACCTTTTTTTTGTCCCCCAGCTCATTTTGCTCCAACACTTCAGAAGGGTTTTACTGAAGTCACTCTTCAGTGAGTAACCAAAATAATCAGGTATTAATTACAGCTAAAGAACAAGGTCCAAAGCATGATTCATTACAATTCTTCAGTTCATCTAGAGTAAATAGGACCTTATCTGTGGGGCTGCCTAAGTTTTTTTACCTCTGTGATATGTGGAAACTATAGCTCAAGATCTTGGAGGAAACTTTGAACCCACTACACCAGTTTGAACAGGTTTGTGGCCTTTGGCTTTTTAATCTCTGTCTCAGTTCACTGTTAGATTTGAATGATTGCCAAGTACTGTAAAAACCTGGAAATTGGATATTAATCTTGAAACTCTTATTTAGATTCTTTTCCCAAGGAGGGTGTTGCACAATAAGCATTGCCCATCCATCTGGGCATGGGAGAGTGTTTTCCACTTTTGTTACAACTCTTATTCTCTAATGAGAATTGAAGAAACTCAGCACTTTGCAAGAGAAGATACTGAAGCTACAAAGCAATGTGAAGATGTCATTGTTTAAATAACTGTATGGTTATTTTCATTAATGATATGGCTTCACACTCATTTTAAACATTTTCACTAAAAGGTATCAAAAGGTGTTGCAAATGATAATTCACAAAGCAAATACTTTTATTTTTGTGTCTTCACAGAATAACTTGTGCTTGAGAATATCATCTTTAAGTGACCCTACTGGTTTAACATAAAAGAAAAATTCTTGGGATTTATGCCTGATAGTGTTTTTTAGCTTCAGCTGTAGTATATGAAGAAAGTGGATAGTATAACCATACCTTGGTTATTTCACTAAATTTCCTTTTTGTGCATTTATTTGATAAAAAGTGGTGCTTCCGTTCATCCATGGAAGAAGGCAGTATCCAGGGCTTCTCAAGGGCTGTGTAGACCTTGAACTTTTTCCTATTCTAAGGACAATAACATAATTTTTTCTTTCTGGGGGATTTTAAGATCTGAAGTGAGCTGTTGCTGATTCCAATATATTGAGATTGGGACCAAGGCAGACCCTGATAATCTCTATGAGGAGCTCAGGCAGAAAACCCAAGGTAACTCCTGACCTGGGTGAGCAGACCAAGAGGAAAGAGTTCAGCAAGGAAACCTTTGTATTTCTTAAGGGTGGTGCCCTCATCAAGTGCAAATCAGGTAAGTCCAGTACAGTTAGGATTTGTCACTTGGTTTCTTGAACCTTTGCTGATTTACCCTGGTTTTGGTCTGACACTCCGCTCCTGACATTGCTTACAAAGAGCAAACTCTATTTGCAAGTCTAACAGTGTGGCTGAAACTGGTAATTACTATATATATTTCTAAAAGATCTATAATATAATTAGCAGCTACTTTGAGTTGCAAAATTGCAATAAGAGAAGATTTATGTGCTTCCCTTTAACTTAAGCATGGTTTACTTCGATAAATACAATTCTGAGATAAGAATAAATGCATATTGCATTGGGCAATCTTCCCTGTGACACTGAGATATGTATTACCTCTTTGCTCCAATTATCCAAAATGATGTTGCTTTCCCTTTTTCCCTGCTTTGATTACCTGTTCAAGTGTTCTGTACCACCCTTGCCAAAGGGGTGCAATTATCCCTACAGGTTAAACCTCCTGACTTCGGGTGGAGAAGTTGTGCAAATGCGTTGCCAGTGTGGCAGCTCCGTGAATCAAACTTTCTGTCCTTTCATAACTTCTTTCATTAGGAGTCCCACCTGAAAGTCTGAAGAAGCCTTAGTGGCTTTTGGTAGCAAAATGACTGAAGCCAGGGAGCAAGAAAGCTGTTCCTGCCCTGGTGTGCTCGGTCCCTCACCACTGCTGTGCTGCCAAAGATTTCTGATTTGCCTCCTTCAATCCTGGGTGTTCCAGTGCAGACACAGTGTCCTCCAGATGTAATTGGCGGCCTTTAGACAATTATTTACCACTTCTCTAGAACTTCATTAAGTAGAGGCCGACCTGATGTAGTGAATGAACTGTGGCGGGGGCCTTCTTACACCTTGAAACTCAAGGCAGGATCCTTGCTGGCAACAGGTCCAGCTGTTTATGTTTCAGAAGCTCAGATGATTCTCACCTCTTAAAGGCCAGCTCCACCACAAGGAGTCCTTTCTGACACAACCTCAACAAAAAGATGTGTGAGAATGCCTTCACCAGAATTTCATCCCTTTCAGGCGTTGTTTCTCCAGTGGGACCAATGGCCTAAGTTCTTCTGATGAGGGTTATGATTGCAGGGCTCATTACAAGGGTCTAAATTCTACTGAGTGTCTTCCTTGCTTTCCACTCATGCGCAATATGGTGAGGATAAATTTATTCCACTGCCTTTCAAGTTCTCTGTGCTCAGAAGGGATTAAGATTTACACCTTCTACTGCCCCATCAAAGAAGGAGGAGTGAACATCAAAACAGCCTTGTGTCTGAAAGTCTGATTGAAGCTAATAAAAACCTGTTCTCTTGAAACATCCTTGTTACTGCAAGAGGAGCACTTCTCTGACCTGCCAAGGCTTCAGTTCCCTTGTATTGCTGTGGTGTAGTTCACTGATTAGAAGCAATACTGGATGCACTTGTGATAAACTCTTTGTTGGGCCTCTGATCTGTGCATGGCTGTGCTCTCCTGAAATGGGGAAGCACAGACTACGTGCTGTGCAGCACTGCTCACCTTGCTGAGGTAACAGCTGAAACGCCAAAGAAAAGATCATGACAATAATAATAATGATGATGATGATAATGATGATAATGATAAAAATAAAATGACGTACTTGGAAAAATCTCTCGTGTTACCTTGGCTTAGCCTGAGCAATTTATAGAAAAACTCCTGGTTGCCAAACCTTGGATGGGGAGAGAAACTCCCAGTTATAATTTATTTAACAATGGAGTGGCTTTTTGGAGGTACAAGAGGAAATGCCTCAGATTTAAAACATTAAAGTTGCCTGAAGCACAGAGTGAGTGAATTGATGATAATGTGGAACTCTGGGTTTGACTCTTCATGAAAGTGTCCCTATTGCCAAAATTTCAGTCCCAATTCAAAAAGATTTTAACTAATTTTTGGAAAGGGATTAACCCTAATGAAACCTTTTCTGTTGATTTTGATATGATTTTGAAAACCCCAAAAGATTATTAGCTTTAACCAGTGTGTTTTCTAGTTCACTCTTGCAGTAGTAACACTACTCTCCCTAAAAACTGCAGGATGATCTGGGACTTCATCCAACTCGTGCTGAAGTCTTTCCACTCAAATAGAATCCTTGGTGAAAAAAATTAGAGGTGATTCCTCAGTAAATACAATGCTCTGTCTGTGATGGATCTTGCAGTTATGCTTGCATTTATTCCAAAGCCTGATACAGGATGCTTAGGAGAACTGCACAGTATTACAGGCCTTTGTTTGAATTCTATCCTTTTTATTTTGCAGATTTTTTTTAACATAAAAGGAGGAGGAGGAATTTTATGAAAATTCAGACTGTGTCAACATAGTTCAATTTCTCAACTTGTCATCTTGTCTCAGTTCTAACTGGAAGAGCCTGAAGAAGGCCCTATGGCCAACTTGTCAGCTCTAATCTCCCCTTCCACTCTTAGTGGATATTTTATTAACACTTTTTAAGACTTTTTTATTTGTTTTGCAGTCTACATGCTGAGGCAGCAGCCAGTTTGGTTTTCTTCATCTTTCTCTCTTGCTCTCTGCTTCCTGAGAGAGAGATTGGCTTTTCTGCCATCAGAGTCCACAAATCACAGCAAAAGGGATTGTTGCAGTTTTCATAAATGTGGTGTTACTTGAAAATTATAGACTGCAACTGCTTATTGCAGTTCTGTGCAATGGCTGTAAATTGGGCCCTGTATCTTTCTGGTGACAGTCATTCCCGCAACAGGCCTTTTAGGAAATTGGAAGGGAAATTAAACAAGAGCAAGGGGTAGCCTTCCTTTTATCTTTGACATGCCTTCCTGAAATCCTTATCTATCATATTCAGGCAGAGATGCTGCAGGAATGGTGGTGGATTTAGATGTTGTCTGTCTCTGAAGCTACAGACTGCTGATCCTGCACGCTCTTTGAAGCAGGCCTGTTGACAGGGTCTGGATACACATAAAATTTTATGAATGATGGACCATGATGACATGGCACCAGTGGAATATATTATTTCCCAATTTTCACTGTCCATTCACTTAAAAATCAGCTCTCTTAAAGCCATTTAAAAGGGTTAAGCTGAACACACTGTGGCCACAGTTAGGGAAGTGTTTGCAGGGAAGACTGAGTGGTCAGTAAAGGAAGGCTACATGGTGACTTTATTTCTCTTGCCCAGGAGATAAAGATAAGTGCACTGAATGTTCTGTTGTTGCCTTTTTTTTTTGGCTATCTGGACTGTGGATTGAGGCATGCAGGAGTAAACAAACCTACCTGTTTGGTTGCTCATTCCTTGCAGGATGTGTGTGGAGGTGTGGACAGCTGGGATTGTCTACTCATCCACTGGTCTAACTGCCTGATCCAGCACAAAGGTAGTGCATAGAAAACTAATATCACCTACTGTTTTTTTAGATAGATATATATTTGTGTGTTATATATAATATATAATCTAATAACTATATAATACCACACAAGGAAGGAGAGTGTAAATGCAAGGTGGTTTCTGAGACTCAAAGCCTTCCTGAGGTGATGCACATTACTCACTGCCCTGTGTGCTGGGATGTGCCCAGTCCTAATCCAGCCCCGAAGTCCTGGCTTTCCTTCAAGTTTGGTTTGATGGGAAGGGCTCCTCACCTAACCTTACCTTTCTCTTCACCACTGAGCTTGCCTGAAATGAACTCTGTGTTGACACTCGTGCAGGCAGAAAGTCTCTGTCTGGAAAGAAAAGGCCTTTTTATATCTGTTCTACAGAAGAAGAACACATGTTAATTCTGGCTATGGCAGATCCTCTAGGCCCACAACTCTGACACACCCAATATAAAGAGAGTTTAAACAAGCACTTAGCCTTGAGGGTGGGAGGGATGCTCAGTTTTATCACCTCACCACACCCCAGCCCTGGTTCCTCCAGGCCCTGCTAGAACAGCCAGGTTCATTCCCTGTGTGGGGAAGTGCTGAGGTTTGTGTCCCTCAGCAGTCACCTGCCCCAGGGTACTATGTGCTGCAAGAAAAGGGTCAGGTACAAAAACACCTTTTTGCACGGGTTGGGGAGAATCAGTCAGTGCTGGGAAATGATAGGTTCAACAGCCTCACACATCCCAAACCAAACCAGAAACAGAAACCCCACCTCGAGACACCTGTGCCTCTCCAGCGTTGCTGGTGCCAGTGGAACAGTGCCTCACCTGAACCCAGCAGGACAAACCCCAGACACGCCCGGTGGGAGCTGGCACCAGTCCCTGGTTGTTCTCACCCCTCTGCCAGGGTAAAGCCTGGATTGCTCTCTGTGCCATGTTTAAAGGAGCACGGGCAAGTTACAAGGCAGTTAAACCCCGTGATCTCCTTATCTTTGCTATTAGTATTGCTTTTGATTATTCTGAATGATAGATGGCAAGAAACCAGATTAGCTTTTGATCTATAATACCAAGTGTTTACTTTTCACCAAGCCCAAACAAGGAAAACCCGTAACTCTCTTTCACTTTTGTCTGTCTCCTATTTGTTTTCATGTACGAGCACAGTGCTTCAATGTTCAGGCTGTAGATGATGCCAAGGAAAATTGAAGTCCAAACCAAGACGCTGCTTTCACTGGAATTTAGAAAAACAAATGCAGAGAGCTTTCTGTTGCTCATTTTATTTCATTTTCAATAAATCTAAATTTTGGGTCAACTCAACCTGACAGTGTTTATCTAATGAAAATGCAATGGTTATGGGAATGAGAGCTGGTCCTTAAATAAGAGGAGGAGGAGACTTTGATTAGTGTTTGGCTAGGAAGAAAGCAAGTGTCTAAAGCAAGAGGGTTTGAAGACCTTGCCATGTTCCCCTGAAGTGGGTATAAATTTTATCAGTACCTTTGAAGCAAGTAGAATCAGACTCTAAATTAGTGATTCTGCATTACTTAATAACTCTTACTCAAATCTAGTGCTTCTGGCTAACTTCAGTTTTTAGCTGGAGAGCTGACTGGAGGGGTTATTTGAAGTTGCCTTAAACCTATATGCTACTAAATGATTTACTGGATATTTAGATACCTATAATCCTGGAATTAGACCTACTGGGATATAAATCCCTGAAACCCACAAGCAGTTAAATAATGACTAAACGGAAAAAGAAAAACCCATCTAATCCTTTCCATGCTAAGGTATATAATAGCACAAAATTGGAAAAATCCATCTTCCACACCAAATAGAGTGATTCCAAATGAAGGCAAGAGCATTATCCAAAAATATTGGAAGCTGGAGAAGTACTGTGATGAAATAGAACAACAAACAATTCCTGAAAGAAAGGGAAACTACATTTATGTATGTGTTTTACAGAGTCTGTTTGACACCGAGTTCCTTCTGTACATGCTTTTATCAAAATTCTTAGCCAACTGAATTCCATACATTTATTGCAAAGTTTTCCTTTTTCTTTGCCAGAGGGGCATATCCAAAGCTCTCATGAGGAGACTGAAACCATGGGCCTGATTTGCTAAGATCTGTGAAACTTTTTCTGCTTTATTGGGAGGAAATACAGACTGGGTTGCCAAGATGGAATTTTACCAGCCTGTCTTCAAAGCCTACTGTGGACAGCAGAAAGCTGCCTTTGGACTTCAGTGGCCCAGGAACCAGGTCCTGTGAGTATCCTTGTTCTGTATTTTCCACTCCCTATGGCTTGGTAATACAGTTCTCATTGTAGACAGGCAAACTCAGGAGCAACATCCACAGTTCTGGTTGCAGTGTGCCAGAAAATATGGTTTTGAAGGACGTCAGCTTGATTCAGTGCTAATCTAAAATACTGCACAGTGCTGAAGAAATGAGGAAAGTAAGTTAAAGCTTATAGAACGGTGCTTTGTGCAGCTATTGCTGAAAGGGGCCAGTGGTATTCATTTGATGGAGTGTGTGAGGCTGTGTGCACACCAGCACTTCTTGAATTGAGGGTTACTGTATGCACTGCAGGGATCCTGTGGGAAAGGAAGTTATACACTTCCATCCTCATTCTCAAAGTGTTCCTGGAAGAGCCAACTGCTGAACTGACTGTGGTGCTTCCAGCCCCTTTGGTCATTCTGAAATTGATTTCACAAATATTTCATGTGTGCCAGGTGGACTGATGAGGACGAGGTGGACTCTAAGAAGAATTGATTCTACCCTTGCTCTGCTACAGAACCTCATCACCTTATTTTTGCAGAAGCTCATCTGCATCCTGCAGTGCTGATGCCAAGAAATGAGGAGCAATTCCTTCAATAAGGTGACTTACATGTGACAAATACTCTGCACCTCTTCTGTATAAATATAATTTTGTACAAATAGTCACATTCATGTGCAACCATTGGTTGTATTACTTTGGTCATTTGACAAAGCAAGCAGAGGCAGGTAATTAATTTTGGTTATGAAGTGTTTGCCCAATATTCACAAGCAGGAGTGGATCATGGTTACTCTGCCTCTGGGGCTATTTATTTGCATAATTTCCTTTGTTTGGTAACAATGTGTGATCCAGACTTTGGGGAAGAGTCATATAATCCCTTTATGGTGGAATGTGTGATAACTAATACCCACCTACAGTTTGTGTGAATGCGTTTGTGGTCAGTCTCTGCCCACTGACCCAGGCTGTGTTCCTGTGCAGGAGGACCAGCAGGTCCCTGCCCATCCAGGAGGAAGCAAGAGGCCTTGGCCAAATGCAGTGTGATCAAGTCATGTGTCCCCCAAACTGCTCCAAATCTCAAGGCAATTTTCTGTGCTTTGCCCTTATTTATGTTAGTGAGCTGTAGAGTCAGTGCTCCCTTTGGTGAATTTTGTTCTGCAATGGGAGTTATTGAAATGGAGAAGTGACAGAGGTCACAGACCAGAGTTTCTCACCTGCAGCTCTGCCTGTCCTCCCCTGGCTCCTCAGCATCAGGCATTAGGGACTGGCTGTTTCATGAGCCTCAGGATACAGAGCAAAGCCACCAGCTCTTCTGAAACTTGCTACTAGGTCAAAAGAGCTTCTTAGAGGTTTATTTTTTTCTTGGAGATGCACACTTTAAGAGCTCCTCCAAAAATTCCAGTGAGAGCAGATACAGATAAATGTTAAGCTTCCCTGGCATTCCACAAGAGGTCCCAGCTGGTCTTTCTCTTCCAGCAGTAACCCTAGGGCAGAGGGCAATGCTTTTTATTTTCTCTCACACTCTGCAAAACAAAACCTTAATAAGGCTTGATACAGTTGTTCTTCTCCATGTGTAGTTTGGTGGGGTTCCCTTAAAATCTCTCTGGATGCAGGATTGTCTGGGACATTTGAAACACTTTGGCTGAAATTTTATTCAAAGTTTTATCACAGGGCTTCTCATGTGGATGAATCTCAACCATAGTTTCTATTTCACCTGATTTTTAAGGGCAGCAGGAGCCATTATAATCATCTTGGCTGAGTCCCATAAGCCAGAGGGTTTTGCTTAATGATTGCTGCATGGAGCTTGTGGTAGAGCTTGAGCACATAGTTTAGAAAGGCATTCAATCTTGATTTAAAAACTCAAGTGACAGGGAGTTTGTCATGGATAGTTTACTACCTACCCTGGCTTGTTCTTGTGGATCAATTGTCTGAGTCACAGAATTTAGGCTGTACAAGAAAAGGAAGCAAAATATAGTGGTGTCTCCCTTCACAACCTAAGCCTCAGATGAGACTAAAAACTGAGTATATTGAGATTTACTTTACCGATCAGTACACTAGTAGTTTCAGAATTTCACAGATATACACATTAAGAAAAGACTTTTGGAGACCTGAAGCTTTGTCTTTAAAATATTTCTAGTGAGCGTCCCATTGTCATTTTATGGCAGTTGAAGTGTTTATTTATGTACTTGGAGACTTGATTTTGGGAGATAGAGAGGTTGAAAAAAGAAAAAAGATGCTGTTCGGCCAGCCAACGGAGAACTAAGAGTTGACAATTTGCTTTCAAAGAAAAAAAAATGAGTGCTGCATGTGCTGAAAAAGTGTCTGGATCTGTGTTGGTTGTGCTGCAGTCAAACTCTGCCTGATTGGACCTTGTGTTCCAGTCCAGCCCCGGGAGCTTCTCCTGGAGGTTTGCTGAGTTCGCTGCATTCACTCCTCTGTTGGTAAATGGGGTCCCAACGTTCCGATTTCATGCCTCACCCTGAGCTTGTTTGCTCAGTGTTGGAGCCGAAGGCACACGTGCAGGGGTGACCTGAGCCTTGGCTGGCTTTTTGGCAAGTGTTTTGGCAAGGAGCAGCTGCAGGCAACACCATCTTTTGCCTTCCTTGTGAAGCTGGACCATTGCTGGAGCATTTTCTTTGGCATCAGAGAGTGCTGAAGGTTCCTTGAGAAACGTTCTGGCTCTGGGCCATGAGAACACTACAGTGAGAGACAAGGACAAACAGAAGGCAGGGTACCAAAAGGTTATGTAACATCAGACAAGTCCAGGTTAAGGTCCTGTGGTAATGAAATAAGGGCTGTTCATAGGAGCAATCATTTTCTTGGTTGGGTTGTCTTTGGTTTTGGTTTTTGTTTTGTTTTGGTTTTGTTGTTGTGTGTGGGGAGTTGTTTGTTTGTGGTTTTTAGTTTTTTTCTTTCATACTCTGTAAATGTCTTATCAAAGTTCAGAAAGGAAGTCTCTGCTAACAAGCGTGGGGAAGAAAACGTTATAAGCTGGAGGCCAAGTTAATAAATAGTTGCATATTTATTTAAGACTTTGGTCGTGGATGAGAAGAATAATTATATCAACAGTTGATCAGGCATTAATATGTGTAACAGCCATTAAACCACTGGGAACTTGTAAATGGGGTAACTGGTCTACAACTGGCAGGATGGGGTTTGACTTCAACAAACCCTAAAGAATCAGGAGGTGGTCAGGAGCACAAGGATGTTCTGCAGGTGCTGCTACTGCCCCTCCTCTGCTTTTTTAGTCCAGATTTTACTAGATGAAAATTACTTTCACACTGGAAAAATGGAACCCCTGTGACTATGCAAACTTAAACTGAATTTTTTCATTGTCAGTAAGTTAGATTTCATCTTTTGCAGGTTTATCAACCACTTAAATATCCAATCTTTCAGTGTTTAATTGATATTTGGACTATAATGTTTCTGTGTCTTTAATGAGGAGCATTTTATGTTACATAGAATAATTGTTTTTTAAAATGTTTTCATTTGCTAATACAGTTGTTCTCTATACTTACAAGAGAAAATATCTGAATCACCACATGATGCTAGGTAATTTTTAATTATATGTAAATGCCAATATAGTACATACATACATAAGTACACAATGAAGTCTCTAGGAGAATGGAGCATTAACCACAGCTGAGTGGCAAGAACAAGAACAGCTCTCCTCATGTGGAAACAAGAAATCAGAGGGAAAAACCCTTCTTCCCTGCACTGAATTTCAGGATTGATGTATGTCCCAGATTATGTAGGAATGAGATTTCATTGTCTTGCCCAATATTCACTGCTGGCAATAGATATCCTCCTGTTCCACAGCAGAAGTGCCATTTTTGGCAGTGACATTGCTGGGAATGTGTCAGTGGTGCAGGAGCTGCAGCTCCTCTGCAGGTGCGACTCGCTCTGACCCCTTCACATCACTGTGAGAACTTTCTCAAGGCTCCAATTATTTCCATCTGGTAAAGGAAGGATGCATTTGTCACAGGTGTCTATTGGCCTCTTCAACTCCAAGTGGCCACTCGCCAACTGGCTCAACGGTGGGACTATCCACAGAGGAAAGGGGAAACATCCCTTTGTACACACTTCCTTTCAGAGCAAATCTTTATGCCACGAAGAAGCTAAGATATTTCAGCACACTTTGGATTGGTTTTCTAGAGAAAAGGCTCGATGCAGGTATTTGCTACCCATTTTATTTTAAACAGTCTGGAAGAGATGGTTACCATACCCTCTAAACTCTTAACTCAGTAGTCCCAAAGCAATGTCCTCTCTTTTTTAAATTTTAAACTGAAGAGAATCCAGCATGCTCTAGCTTTGCTTCTCAAGTTTTACCCTTTCATTTCTTTTTTTTCCTAACAGGCACAAGCCTTAAGCACAGGTGGCTGCTGTGGTTATTTCTGATGATAGCTATTGACCTGCCAACTGGGTAGTCTCTTGATAATAGTAAACAGGTTGCTAATGGCTAAACTTTCTTCCATTTAAATTCTGTAGTCCAAAAATAATCTAGTTTTATATTAACCAGGGAACATGTTATTAAACACATACATCATTTTTACCAGACTACCTCTGTAAAACTGAGTAAGTTTTAAGTCAATGTTTTTGGGTTTTGTTGTTTTGATTTTTCTCTTTTTTTTTTTTATTTTTTTAAATTTTGAGATAGGCCTCCAAACAATGGAAAATAAAAAGTGAATTTAGTGATCTGTGTGTAAGTAGAAGGCCTGGGAGCTAGGAGCTATACACAGTTTTGACAGTGTGTTTGAAACTACAGGAGAAAGAGTATCTGTCTGACGAGTAGCAGACTGCTTGCTGGCTATGACAGACTCGGAATCAATAGGTGATTTCAAGGAGTGTACTTCTCTGGTTTACCTTGTTTTATATGAGTTATGACACCTAGATTTTTTTTTTTCTATTTACATAACGTGTTTAAATTGAAAAAAATCCATTATACTTTCTCAGCTATTAAGAGAAAGGCAAGACCTTCCTGGCATCAGCTGGATGACCTCTTGAGTTAACTGATTATGAAAATATCAGAGCTTTCTTATGCTAATGTGGTCTGGGCAGGACCCCTGCTGGTACAGCCAAACCATATGGAATTTATATCTCAGCTGGTACATGGGAGAATGAGATTATTTGCTCCAGGACATGGTAATGCTCTCATTGACTCTCTGAATCTTTGTGAATGAGTGTGAATGCTCAGGGAATCGACAGGCTGCTATCACAGGCTTGGCCCAAGTGCAATCCAGCAGGCTCTGGTCAAGCTCTTGCACACGCTGCTCTGCCAAAGGACTTCAGCCCTCACCTACAACATCCTTGTTTTTCCATTACTAAGACTTTCCCAAACAGACAGAGCCAAAGGGACATATTAACACATGCCTGCATGCCAGAAGGCACAGCATGTCTCTGTGACCAGGAAACACACTCGTTATTTAACAATGGATGGAGCTCTCTGCGTTTGTTTTTCACCTGAGTTAATCTTGGCCACCTTACTTGTATCATTTAGGTCACCTCATATGTTATGTAAGTGAACTGTAGCTGGCCAGCATGTCCAAATTTCCCTTTCCCACAATAATGGCACAGCTTTAGTTTTCCTCTTCTTGCCTCATTTGGGTGTCACATGGGTACAGTCCTGTCCTATTGTGCTCTTCCAGAAAAGTCTGTGGGTTCAGCACTGATGATCCAACTCGTCTGCACATCCCTTTGCCTGGCTAAAAATCCAAGTGTTACTACAATCAGTAACTTTTACCATTGGCATGGTTACTGCTTCTCTTCAGCAAAACCGTAATTTCCTTCTTTTTTTTTTTTTTTGAATATATTCCTACTCTGCCTTAAAGGATGTGTATTTTTCTACCTTTCTACCTATCCAGACTAAAGAAAAGAAAATTAAAATGGGATTTTCTGGATTGCTCATTTCTTGAAACGATCCATGGCCACAAACAAGTAGTCTCAATGGAGAAGAGGACAGAAGGCTCCAGCGGAGATAGTGCTTAATGGTATGAAGATCAAGTGGCCTAATCTGGAAATGTGGTCTGGGCCAAATGGTGGTTCTGTATCTTTTTTATTTGTCTGGTAATTATAAGTGAGAGAAGACTGCTTACTCTAAAATATTTCCTTATTTTTCTGGGTAATTATAGTGTATTTGAAAATTTTGTTTTTTCTTCTTCAAGAGGTGTTTTTGAAAATCGTAATGTTTTAGTCATTTGTGGTGTACAGCCCCCACTCAGTACATATAAAAGTGTACTTCTGATTTTTTAGTATAAACTCTAACTTTTAAATTCACAAGAGCTCTTCTCATGAATTATGAAAACTGAACCAAATGGGAAGAAGCAGAGGAGAGAGAAAACGTGGACATAACTGGTTCAGGGATGGGAGAGCAGTGCCGGAGGAGGGACTGCTGCAGAAACCTTTCCCTAGCCAGGTGTCCCTGTAGCAGGGCTCTTCCTCCTGGAGCCACCCTTCACATAACACAGTTTTTCACTGCTTCTCTTGCAGGGGTTGTGCTGGGGGCGTCCCTCACAGCTGTCTTGAGGAGAGCAAAGGCAGTGCTGGGTTGCATGGCTTCCACGTTCGCACTCAGTGTGGAATTTGGGAGCGCTGTGGGGCACCCAGTGCTGCTTGTTAGCCTGGCCTCACATCTCAGCAGCAGCCTGGCCAAACCTCTGCTCTTCGTGCCTCTGCTGTGCCCCAGAAACCACAGGCACAAGTAATTTTGGATAAATCTGTACTGAAGTTTGATTTAATAAATCCCTCTAATAAGTGCAACAAAGGAACAGAAAAGATCCCTTTGGTGGCTGAGCCAGCTTAAATGAGCAGAATGCTTTCTAATTAACAATCCAGTGGTTCACTTCACATGCTTGGCTTTCTATAAAGTGAAAAATACTTTTGAAGCACTCAAAGGCATCTTTGTTTTAAAGGAGCAGAGAAATGCTGCTCCATCCACTGACCACCACCACTGATCCTAAGGCCATGCAGCCCCAGGTCACTCTCACAAAATGGTTGCCAATATTTTCTCAGCAAACTCTCTATCGATTGCATAAATACAGTACAGTACCCATGAGGTAGTGTTGACCTGTCACATAGTAAAGATGTGGCAAGCCCCATAATTCATTACCAGTTGGAAATAGAACATCATTGGAGAGATAAGGGTAACAATGACTTTCCATCCAATGATAAATTACTAGCAGCTGCATTATTTTCCCTCACTTATATATGGCTCTCTTTATTGAATTTAGCTTGAGATAAATAAATGATCTGCCAGGAGCCTGGTTAATATTACTTCTCTGGGACCCATTTCAGGCCCAACTAGGCTTTTGCTGATAATATCTTTAAGCTTTTCAGTAGGGAGAGACATAACATTTGTTTCTGACAAGAACCCTATGTCGCCTTATCTGTTTCATTTGAGAGGCCGTCGACCTCAGCTTCTTTAGTTAAAATGAGAGCTTTACTGTAGAGGCTAAGTTCTTGAACTTGACTCTCTTCTTACAATGAGATTATATGTCCTGGTTGTAAATTTGAAGCCACACATGATATACAGTTATTCTTAGCATTTCCTGTTGATCACAGGGTGGTATTGATTGGCCCCTGCTTTTGAATTTTTCTCTGATTTGTTTGGAAAGGAATTCCACTTTTTTTCTATTATTATTTTTCACCCCACAATAATATGTGAGCTTGTTGATGCACGCTCATATTTAACTTCAGGCATTTGTTCCATTCCCAAATGACAGTGGGTTTTTTCTTCAAAACCTCTCCCTCCTCCTTCCACCTTAGGAAAGACCTCTTAACAAACACATCCACTCAGTTAAAAATAAAAACAGCCAGTCTAAGAACAAAAGATTAACTCTTTCTGTGAATCAAGATTCCAAAGAAGGCAGCTGAAACCCCACAGTTCTCTTTGTTACTGTAAATAATTCCTGTATTGCTTCAGTGATCCTGGCTTTGCAGGTTCCATTGGAAAATTTGAAGCAGGGAGGGGACAGAGTGGAGGTGTGAGACAGCAGGCGTGATCAACCTGCACTGCCCTCCTCCAGTTACTGTTTGGATACCTCCATTGTGGTATTTTTGTTATTTCTGGGAAGCCCTATCATCAGGTTTTAGATTAAAATCGGACAACTGCCATTTTTCATACAGCGTGAATTAGAGGAAATTAAACCCAACCACTTCTGATAAATCCTCTCATAAATAAACTGGCTGGTGGTGTTAGATAGAAGTCCAACCACGGTTTGATTCACATTGCAGTGAACAAAGAACAAGTTCTGTTCATTTTAATGCTCCATCATCATTATTGTTATTTATACGACAGAAATGCCTGAAGGCTCCAGCTGAGTTTGGAGACCCCATGTGCTAAGTGCATAATTAGACTTGCCTGGAAGGGCTTGCAATAAGAATAAGATAGAAAAAAAAGGAAGAAGAGCTGTTACACCTTCCTGTGCCTTTTACTTTACGGTCAGGAAACTGAGGCTGAAGGAAGGAAAGCAGTTTGCTCAAGACAGTGAGGAAAGTCTTTGGCAAGGCTGGCAACTTCCAAAAGATCTTCTGAGCTTCTGCCAAGTGCCCTGATGTAAGATCCTTTCCTACAGTCTTTTTGGGGGGTCACCTGTCTGCTTTATGCTTTCCCACTAGGCAAAAGTTAGAAGATAAAATGGGAATATGACGATAAATCTCTTTTATCTGATGTTAGAGGAATTTGTGGTTAGAAAAAGAGGCACACCCTAAATAGCATTTTGCATAGATTCATGTAAAAGAAGATATGATCTCTGTGCATTTTAATTTTAATTTGAACAATGTCTTGTCTTGAAATGAAATAAGGAAAATTTGCCTTTTTATATAATAGGAGTAGTTTTGGCATGTACTGGCCATTTACCATGGCACATCAGAAGATAAAAAAATCTATACAATGCTCCTAAAAGGCAGAAAGGTTAATATTTATTAAATCAGAAAAATGGGACAGTCATGTGACGTGCAGTTGGTGTAATGGTGCCAGAACCCATTCTTATTTATCTTGAGAGATTGACAGGATCTTTTCATCAATAATTATTAGCTAAACTCTTCAGAAATGAGTTTCACTTGCAATCACAAACACAGGCAGCAGGGGAAAAAAAAAATGGTGGTGGATATGAAATAATTTTTTTGCAGCCAGACAATGAGAATGCTTTTCCACTTCTGCTGTGCTGCCATTCTAATGTTTCCCTGAGCACCCAGAAAGCATCAGGGTGAGATTCACACACTTGCACAAAGCCAAATTAAAAAGGCTTCATGCAGGGCTTTCCACGGAAGACTGAATTGACTTTGTGCCCTTGTGTATACTTGGTGTGTGAGCAGAGGGAGGGGACTGCAGCAGTTGTAGCAGTCCCCAGAGTGAGCTGGGACAACTGTTCCAGGGGGTTCTGACCAGAGACTCCAGTAGCTTTGTCACCAGATTACTTCTCCCATTTTCTGTGTGGTGATCCCTTTGGGCCTGCAGGTGCAGGGGTTGCTTCTTGGGGATGTGAAGTCATCAGACATCCCTCACTTCTACCCAAACCATGTCGTTGCAGCAGGGAAGGGTGAGACATATCACTGGAAAAGTTTACTCTAGTGAATCATTCTTGCTAAGATTCTGCGCAGTGGTGGGTAAAGGCAGCGTCTCCTTGTGAGCCTCAGAAGTTGAATGCTGAAGTCACTTGACCAACATGACAGGTGGTTCATCTGTTAATAAAACTGTTTTGGATTTGATTAATAGAACATTCCTTCTTTCCTGGCTAAGAAGGGACTGCTTTTTCCTGGTACACGGGTAGTACCTGGATTACCAACCATGTGGCATTCATCAGTACAGATGCTTTGTACTTTGTTCACTCTGCCATGGAGGACTCTTGATCCATATTGCTGTTTCCACAGAATTGGTTTTTCTACACAAACAATATCTATTACTCAAAGTAGTTTCTTCATCTCCTGTGAGGCCACCAGAGAATTTTATGTCAGTGAGCTGCTGAGAGGTTCTACAGCATTGCTGTCAGTACATATCTGACAAAGATCTTCTACAAACCCTGGCAGAGGAAGCGTAGCTTCTGTACCTACCTCTAAATCTGGTTTGGTCCAGTTGAACCACAGACTCTTTCCCTTTTGATGTTTTGTCAGTCCCCACTCTGACCACCTGTGTGCAGTGACACTGCAGTCACTCCCCTGCTAGTCACTAGGCGCCACCTTTACAGCTGATTGGACCCATCTTAGGGGATGATTTCTATCCCTTCCATTGGAGTCACTACCTTTACAGCCAACTTATGGCAGCAGATCACACCGGGGCTCTGTGGCTCCTGCCAATGTCAAGTGTGCAGATTTAACCTGTCTTGCTCAGTGGTGGTTCAAGAGTGGTGTGGTGTCAGTCACTTGCAGGGCTGCTCACAGGGACCTGGGCCAAGGCCAACAACTCAATTCACGTTATTGGCTGAGTAAGAAAAATGCTACTGGTGCTGACCTTGTCATAAATCCACAGCCCGTCCCCACACCACCAGCTGTCCAGACCAGCCTTTTAAGGACTGATTGTATCTGTGTTCTGGTGGCTAAAATTGTTTGATTTTTTTGTTGTCTCAGAGGAGCAAATTCCTCAATAATTCTGCCTTCTCATCTCCGCTGTGTGCCAGCAAGGCTGGAGAACAAGGCTGCCTTTAAATGAAAAAGCCCTGCCTTTTCCTCCTCACAATCATACAGGTTAAACACGACTTCTCGCTTCTGTCACTCATCCTATTAGGAAAACCCTAGACTGCCAAGTGCAACCTCATTTGCCAGTTTCCAGGGGATGGCAAGCATTTATACCTGAATCATAAACCCTGAAGGCAGGGCCTTATCTGATGTGGTACACCAGGCTTAATGGGCTGTCTGTGCAGCTGCAGCACCTTAGGTAAGAACTTCAACTGCGCCTCTTAAAAAATAACCAGCGTGATGTTTTCTGCACTGTGCTGAAGGACACGGCTGTTTGTGTTTACAGACCTTGCACTTCACTATTGCAAGTGGTTCTTTGGTGGCAGGAACTAATTGAGCAATATCCTAAACTGGTTTGATTCAGTTTGAAATTCCAGCTCTGCAGCAAGATCGAATGAGGCTGCACCAGTTATCACCCTCTCTCACCTCACTTGTAGGATGGAGATGCATTAATGTGTTGATGATGTAAGACTGAAGGAAGACTTTTCTTGTAGCCATTATTGCTGAACCAGTTGTCCTGATGATTTACCCAGAAAGCCCTAAGTGTCCTTATAAACGTAAAATTTCTTTTTTTTTTTTTTTTTTAATGCTTCTGCAGATGGGAGACTTAGATGGAAAGGAATAAAAACATAATTTGCCAAAGCCCTCAATTAATCATAATCAAGTTTGTACATGTTATACTCTACAAGGGTAACAACAATGAAACACAAGGAGAAAAGGATGCTTTCCTCAGGCAGTTCTGGAGACATAAAAGCAATAAAGAAGCATACTTCAGAATAATGTGGAGATATATGACTGCACTAAATAAAAATGCTTCTTTAATGTACTGTAAAAATAAAGATGTTTAGTTAGATTTATCATTCTTTTTACAAACACAAATTGATCCCTTGGACTACACCACTGGCTCTGAAAGTATCTGAGGTTGCAGCCCACTGTTTTCTGTAATTACTTAAACATTGTTTTATTTGTTAAAGAGCAAACTGGATTATTCCTTCTTTTCACTCCAAGGTTAATACATAGGGCACTTGATCATGCAGATATGGATTTTGACTTTCACACTATGTTCAAGACATATTTTAATTTGGTATACTAAGAGGAATTGTTTGCTTATTATTTTCCATGAGTCACATCTAAACATGTGAAAAGACATTCTAAAAACTAATTTTACAAATAGAAACACTTGGTAATTGAAAATGACCCCACTCCCCAGATCTGCTCTTGATTGACTTGTGAACATTCAAAACCAGTGAGATTCATTTCTGCAGCTTCATTCAACCATTGCAATGAGCAAATGAAACAATTGTTTTATTTGTAAGAGGAGATTATCCCTTGAAGGCAGATAGAAGGATACTGCCCACAGAACCCCGTTTGCAGGCACAAAGAGCGCTCAGTCAATTTTTGGCAGTGATACTGAAGCTATTAGTTTTGGATATGAGTTCACTGATGTTCAGTGCTGTAGATTTCCAGTTAGTTCATGAAGGGCCTTTAAAATTACACACAGAGCTTCATTAATTGCTTCAGAAAAAAAGCAACAAATATCAGGCCCTTAAAAGTGTGTGTGCACAGAATGGCCATTGATTTCAATGAATATTCCCCACTAGAGAGCTGGTCCTATGTCCTGGGAAGGCAATCACAGTTTGTACAGTAGTTGCATCAGCATTGCCTCAAAGTACAAGGGCTTCTGCAGGATCAGGCCCTGGTAGCTATAAATTTCTTTCTTTCTTTCTTTCTTTCTTTCTTTCTTTCTTTCTTTCTTTCTTTCTTTCTTTCTTTCTTTCTTTCTCTCTCTCTCTCTCTCTCTCTCTCTCTCTCTCTCTCTCTCTCTCTCTTTCTCTAATTACCTATGTACACGGTTTATATACATGCCCACACACATACACATATATATATTCCTGATTTATGTGTTAAAAGTATAACAGTGAATGTGTTAAGTTAGAGACCAATGCAAAATGATGAAGTCAGGATCTTTCAAAAGAAAAAAATAGAAATCCAGTTCTATGGTCTTGAAGGGTTTGTGTTTTGTTTTTTTTTTCCTTTTTCCATTTGATAGAATAGTGCCTGAACATTTGTTCTGCAACCAGCTATCCATAATGGAGGATTTCCTATGCCTTCCTTGCAAATGGCACAACCTCATGTGATCCCTGATCACAACACATTGATTTATTTAAATAAAAATAATGATCATCTTTCCCTCCTCCAGCCCCACCAGCAAAATCCCATGTAACCCTGATCAGCAAATTGATACAGTTATCTTCTTTTGCCCTCCTTTCTCCAACCCAAACAATACCACCCTGATCCCCAAGTAATAACAAAATGATTTATGCAAACAAAAATAATTATCTTTCTTTGCTCTCCACCCTCTGACTGTATAATCTCAGAAGCTCCTTGCTTAACAAATTGATTTATTTAAATTAAACAAATAGTGATCTCCTTTTGACCTCTGTGGAGCACCTCTGTGGCAGACTCCTACCACTGCAGCCACCTTACCCATATGCTTAGAAGGGTGTATTTTAAAATATAACAGCACTTCAAACTGACCTTGATACTTTGTGACTCTCTAATCAAAGCTCCTGGAAGCTCTGTTCCTGTGAATTGAAATTAGGACACGTGTCATCTGAAAATTAGGAAAAGTAAGTTAAATGTCACTGGGCCATCACTGGCAAAACTTTTATAGAGGAGAGGCAGTCCTGCTTATCAGTGGTTTCATTGACATAATCTTGTTCTATGTTTGATAGTCCTGAAGGTGTACAAATACATATATATATATGCATGTTATCTGTGTATTTTTTCCCATGCTGGTTTTATTTAAATTTGTATTTTCTGTGCTGTCCAACTAATGCCTCTTTCGTGCAGCTGCTACTTAAACAGTCATTTGGGTATTATACAGAATTACATAATTATATGTGCCGTGAGCAAAAGTGCAAATAGTCCCACTTAGCACCTAATCAGATGATATCTGTTGTGAAATGCTGCTGAAGGAGCCAATAGATACGACTTTGCTCTTAGGTCTGTTTCTGTGGAGGCGAGTACGGGCTGCAGCTGGAATTTGGCAGAGATGGAAGAGGGATTAAGTGATAGTGGGGCCTGAGTGTATTGTGTACAGAAACATTCTTTCCTCGACCAGTTTCCGTGGTGTGCAATGCTCAGAGCAGGACAGCGGTGGTACCCAGTCTCCCAGATTTTGAAATACTTTGTTTTTTTGCAGTTCATGCACACGCTGTGTCTACTTTGGTTTCAGACCCACAACCCTCTCCGACAGAAGACAGTGACACGACAGGAATGGTGACACAAGGCTCTTACTGTTGCATTCAATAATTGATTCTCTTGGATGGATTGTGACTCCCTAAAGGTTGCAAAGAGAGGTAAGAATGATTGGACAGCTTCAAAAACATTAGTTCCTTCCAAAGTCAGAAAGTTTTTACTCCCTTGCATTGTTCTCCTTCACGGTCTAGCACTCTTTGGGACTCTATGGAAAATACATGGGAAAATCATTAAGAGAGATTGCTTTTATTAAACAGGTATTTCCTTCATTCATTTTTGGGTAGTTTTGAGTGTTTTTTTCTTTAATGATCGACACTGAATTGGGAGTCACCATGTGAAAAAGCTGATTGTGTCCATTTTCTTGATTGTCACAAAGTCTTCATGGGAAATTTAAATGAAAAGGAAAATGCTGCAACAACTGCTCAAGTTGCAAAATAGAAATATAGATACCTCTGAAGTTTTTCAAATCCCACCTTTTTTATTTTGTCCATTTGAAATGTAATTTTTATTCTTCCAAAATCCAAGTAATTGAGATTTTTCCATGTGAACACCTTTGGAGATATAATCTCAAAATATACTTGGCTATTTGTTTGAGAATATTATATTTCAAACTTCAGTCCTTCCCATGCATTTTAATTACCTTTACTCCTGACTTGCACAAGTAAAATGAGGTGAGAATCATGCTATTACATTATGCAAGAATGCTCCCATAAAAAAATAATAATCTTGTTCTGAAATTATACACAGACGTTTATTAGAGCTGCAGCCTTTTAAAAAATTCGACTGCTGCCTATTGACTTGCCAGAGATGCAAGTATTTCTACTTATTCCAAGATGGCTTGGAATTAGCAGAACATGAAATAATGTCAATGGTACTGGTAAGAGGATTAACCAGCAGTTCTGATGTTATTGAGCGGTTTGCAGAGACCATATTAAAGAGCCACATCAGTCCACAGGTCAGCCCTGCAGCTCTTCAGCTAAGCAAACACAGATGTAGAACTCCCTTTCATGGCCATCATTTCATGCCTTTGACACATGCAAGGCTCTTGGGACTCAATGGCATATTTACAGCCTGAACATTAAAGACTCCTTTTTTTGGATCCTTAGCGGACACTGACATCTCAGTCAGCAGCAAAAGGAAAAGCAGGAGCTCAGGACACTGGGGATGGACCCCAGCAGCACAAATGTATCAGTGAGGAATTGACCTGCTAGAAAGTTCTCTGATGAAATGCTGGGCCCTTTTTCAGTTGCTGACAAAAATTCTCCTAAAGAATCCAGTCAGTTTTAAATCTTTTTCATTCGGGCTGATCTTCTCTGTATGTTGCCAAAGCTGCCTATGATGTGGCAGTGGCTGAGTTTCACAAGGAGGGAGGTTCAGCTCATGTCAGCGCTGCCAGGTCTCTGTGCTTGTTCAAAGTTTCTGTAAATCTGCTGGGACTACAAATTGGCCAGAAGAAATTGAGGGAACAGTCTGTCTTACAATATTCCTGTTCCTTTTCTCTTCCAACAGAAACTTCGGCAAGTTCTTTAACATTTTCCTCTGTTTTTTGTTTCTCTGAAACTAGGAGTCAGAAATGAAGAAAATAAATAGCACAACTATATGATGAACAGGTATCTTTTAGGTACACAAAATACATACTTATGTATGTCTAGTGAGAACAGGATGAGACAGGTTCTTCTTGTTTGTCTGAATAGTTTTACCTGCCTCAACCCCAAAAACTTGTCAGTTTTCAGGTAAGATGTAGGTATAGGCATGCTATGTTCAAAGTAGAATTCCTGAATGTGAAGGTTGCTGACAAAGAATTTATATAGAAAGAAGATAAATCAAGTAATAAAATACAGAGCTTTTGGTCAATAATTACTTAATGTGGTGCAAATTTTAAGTGAAATTTCCAGCATACAACTGCTCCACGTGTAGCCACTTCTTCCTGCAAGAGGAAATAAACACTCAACCAGAGAGTGTAACTATGAATTATATTCAACCAAGAAGTGCTTTAGCATGTCTTCAAGAGCTGCTGCCTGCTTCAGTGATAGATTATAAGGTAGCATGGAATCCCACAGGCATGGTAAGGTATTTATGTAGTGTTCTGATTGTTCGGGCACTCCCAACAAATGTACAGTCAGAGCAGAAATCAGAGTATCACTGTCTCCCACTTTATTTTATTTATTTATATTTAGCAAGTGCTGGACTATTACAAACCACCAAGCACAGCTGTAGCTGGAATATACTTTCCAAAGCTTATTTACAGTAGCTCTCACTCACAATGGGTAATGGTATATTACTCCATAAGTAGTTCTATTGATTTAAAGAGATCTAGTAGAGAGGTTCCATTCCTTGTACAGCTGAGTGTATCTTGATTTGGTCCCATGGCTGAAATGCAGAAAGAGCTCCTTTACTGCTGTGTTCTTAAATGCATGAACATTTTGAAAAGAGCCCTACACCAAGCCCTCCTCGAAAAGCTCATAGTAGTGCAAAATACTGATGAGGCTGGAGGGATAAGGTTTTGCAATATTTTATTTCCTTGCAGAAACAGTGATACATGTTCTTCAGTTATACATAGATGAATGTTCAGTCCATGTGCTGTTTTCAGCTGTGCACTTACACCAGTCCAAAATCCCAAAGAGAAAAGTAAAAGCTGAGATTCACATCAGTAGCAGAGAACATCAGGTGATGTTGATTTAAAGAAAACATTAATCAATCCAGATTTGCTTGGAACAGGGCCCAGGTTCACTCAACAGGTTGGTGAACCTTAGCAAATGTTTCTGTGAATCTGTTCTGTGTTTTGGCTTTGTAACATGATCTGAAATCATCTGAGTTTCATGTGGTTTTGTTGTGCACGTTTGGATCGCTCGTGGGGCAAACCCAGGGAAAGACAGAGGTGCTAAATTTTGCATGACATGGTAAGGTAAGAAGTGTTTCACTCTTCCTGACACTCCCGGACACCAAAGTGAACAACAGTTGATGCTGTCAGCACAGTTTTAAAAGAGGAGACAATCACTGTCTGTCAGGCTCCTTGTGTCTCCAGGAGCCTTTATTTTGGAGCCAACAGATCGTCTTCAAATCATATCCTGAAAAACCCTATCAGGAGTTTTGGACTGTTATTTTCTTTTTCTCTGTTTCTAGTAAATGTCAAAAGTTTTACTTCAGAGGCAGGTACTGGAGTTATGAACAGTATGTTATGTTTCTTGATGTATATTGGTTTGAAGAAGTTTTATAGTGCTTCCAAAAATTAGGTTTTTATGTTGAGTCTGTGGATGAACAACTTGTGTTTTAACTTTATTAGGTTTGTATCTGAATTCATAAATAGGTGTACTCAGCCTCCATAGCTGGATATAAAGTATTTAAGATCCATCTACACCAATCAGGTAAAAAATATGATGAGGTGACACTTTCTATTAATTTTATTTTTAGTCCAAACTAGAGCCCAGAGCAATAAAGATGTGAGACACTCTGCACAAAAAACAAAATCTAATTCATCAGAGGATGACAGATTTTTCATTCTGTTTCAGGGTGAGCAACAGAATTTTGCTGGAGCTGAGATTTTGTAGACAAAGGCAGGTGGGAGGAGCTGTTTATTTTCTTACACTGATTCACTGCCTCATAATTGAGACATGTTTGTGGATCAGTGAGATGACAGGGAGCTTAAAGAAAAAGAGGCCAGTGAGTGTAGCTTAGTGGTCTAGCATATATACAAGGTCAGAGCAGATAATGTAACTGTCTCTTCTGGCCTTAAACCTGAAGAAACTCAAAGAAAAAGTCAAAGTCTGCAGAGATTATAGGTAAGAAAAAAGATGTAACAGGCTGGAGTGTCCTTTAATGCCCCTGAGGTTCAGCATTCCTTAGCACATCAACCAGGCTGGGGTACAGCCACAGTCCATTCAGAAGTACAGTAGGAAGGAAGAGGAGCTTGCCAGTAATATTCAAGTCTAAATTGATCTCTTAATTCTCCTCTAGAATAGTTCTGTTTGCACCCACTCGTATCGTTGCATTTTTCCACTAAAGTTGTCTCACTTATTTGACTTGACACAGGGAGCCCCCTCTGAGGTCTTTGAGATTCCAGCCAGCATTGGAAGTGACAGCCCGGATAAGGCAGGTAATCATATCAGACCTTGGGGGACCGCACTGACTACTTTTTAATTGATAATTCCAAGTTTCTGTAATAAATTTATTTCTTAATTATATTCATCATGTCATACATGGTAGCTAATGATTACCACTAGCTTAAGTCTGCAGCCTTCAAGACATCCTTCTCCCTACTATATAATCATGATTTCCCTTCCAAATTAAGACTTCCTCAGAAAGAAAATGAACAAAAACCTGCACATTTAATCCAATTCCTTCCAAATAAAAGAAAAGTAGGTAAATTTAAGATACTAAGTTAAGTAAGTGATTTTAATTAGTGGATCATTTCAGGAAGATCATAAAACATTTAAATAACATTGAAGTTATGTATATTTAAGCAGTTTTATGGAGAATTAAAGTCTTAAATGGTAAATTTCAAATGTAAATACAAAAGTCGATGGAGGAATGTTAATTGCTTTTCCTAAGTTTCTCACATGGCCTCGATGTTATGGGAGGTATCCAGAATTACATTCATAGTAATAATGTGCCCAATTCAAAGCTTATTAAAGTCCTTGGAATTTTTCCATGGATTTTAGCAGTCATTGTATGAAAACAACAAATGCTTTTCAGTGTCTAACTTCCAGTACTGAGGAAGTTGCTCATATGTCAAAATTATATATGTGGTGTCAATATTCTAACATAATGGTAAATTTTTAGTTCAAAATTCCTTTTAATAGCCAAGAAATTTAAACTGACCTTGAGAACTTATCCAGTTACGTCCTTAACAAATAAAATTACATTTGCAGCAACAGACATTTTACACCAGCAGATTAGTTTATATAAAAGAAAACTTATACACCAGGAGAAGCTGCTACAATTAGACAACAAAATGTGCCAACAAATTGAATTATCAAGAATATGAATTCTCTCATGCCTGTCTGTAGGTCAGCAATACTCTTACATAAGTTTTGACTTAAATAGATCAAATTAAAACTTAATTTTACAGTTTGATAGTAATGAAATGAGTAAGGCTTGAAAATAATGAAATTAAAATCAGGGGTAGTAAGGCTGAAAAGCTGTGATGTATACATTTTCTAAATTCCTTATTGTAAACCACATGGAAATGAATATCCCATTGGACGAATGAGCACAGAAAGTAGTCCTCAGCAGTTTTCCTTGATTGCCTGAAAACATTTGGTCTTCTGTGAGAGCCTGGAAGAACCACGGGCACGTCTCTCTTGTGTCAGTGTCAGAATGCAGATGGAAATGGTAACTTTCCATGCGAGCTTTTTATTCCATGTAGACATAGAAATTGCATTGCAGGGACACCTGCAGTCATTAAAGAAAGTGTGAATGCTGTCACTGGGGTCTCCTGTGGCTAAATCGTTGGCATGTGTGAGGAAAAGTTACCTTAAGGGACTGGTAGTTCTTAGTGCCCAAAAAAATCCAGAAGAAATATATTTTTTTTCATCTAGAAAAGATTTTTCAGGGAAAGCCATCCTGGTGCAGGTGGGAGGTGAGGCAGTGCCCCAGTGCCTGCTGGAGATGATGCCAACCTCAAAGGCTCAGAGCCCTCACGGGCACTTCTGGCAGAGGGATGTGCGAGCATGGCCCGAGTTCAGCCTCATGGAGAAGCCACCCTGCCTGTCTACGTGAGGGAAGGGCTGGAGGCAGCATAAACCTGGTCATTTCTTGCCCTTCAAAGGTTTTGACATCCCCATTATGCACAGTCTGAGGCGTGCAATCCAGGGCTCTGCTGTGCCTCTGTTTCTTCAGCTGTTGGATGGGGATGTTATTATGCTCTTGTCTCAGATGCTGAGAGGGTTAATTAATTATGTTTATGAAACCCTTTGAGATTCTCAGATGAAAGGTGGCTTTGGAATTGTTAGGTGTTATTATAAGAAAAAAAGAATGATTTTATTGCTTTATGTTAATGGTTAACATCTGCACCACAAAACCTGCTTGATCACATAAAGATTCTGTTAAGCATTTAATCCTAATTTGCAGGCTGATGCATATTCATTTTATTTAGAAGATTAATTTAGTCATCAAAGGTTAATCTGCCTCGGGTTTGTAATTAGACAGAGCAGTGACTTGGCATCTCCGGGCTCACCCAGGTTGCACTGGGTTTTCTGACTGGGCAGGGCTGTAACTGTCACCAGTTTTCACTTCCAGATAGTGCTCTGAGGGGGCTTAATTTTTGGAGAAATAGGGAGTGCTAAAAGTCTTGGACAGTTTGAAGATTAAAAATAAAAGGAGAGGCACAAGCCAATGAACAGTCAATATAGTGAATCTCAGAATGCTGCTTTAATTCATCCATGGCAGGCTTACTCAATGTGATGTCAGGGGAATAAGCAAGGGATTTTTTTATATGTATATGTAAAAATGACTTAGCAGATTTCACAATCTTTGCTGTACGAATCCTGGCCCTCTTTCAAAATTTCTGATTAGCAGTATGCAGAAAGTTTCTGAAATGAAGAACTGTGAGGCTTTCTGCTGAAAATCTCTGATTTTAACTTTTAGCTCCTGTTAGGAGACATTGTTAAGAGGTCATAAAATGTGACCTGTAGCTGCTTGCTCCTCTGAAAATTAATCCTTTTGTGCTTAATGTTGGCTCCTTTAATCAGAAGTCACTAAAGAAAATATGGTCCTTGTGGAGAACGAAAATCACGTTTCCTTTGCAGGTACACCAGAAGGCATCTTTAATTATTATTTATAAAGCTGGCTGTTACTAAGTGTGAAAGATTATTAGTGCCAGGGTATTGTCTTTTGAAGTGAGGAAGAACAGTGACTGCCTCTTTGTCATGCGCTCATCTCTTCCTCTTTGTGAAGCAGAGGGGAGGGTGATATCAGAGGGTGTGTGCTGTGCCTCTGTGTCCCAGCACGGAGTGAGGCAGCAAGCTGGCCTCCAAAAATCTGGGGGGTGGGACACTAGGGTGGCTTTGAGCATGCTCATCCTCACTGTCAGTGTGGTGGGGTTGTCAGGGGGCAGCTCTGTGCCTCAGAGACAAAGCTCGCACAGGGTAGGACGTGGGGAGCTTGGTACGGGGGGCAGAGGAAAACCTCACAAAATGGAAAATTTGTCACTAACATAGCGGTTTGCCCAATGTGAAATCAATACGTGCTGCAAAATAAGCTCTGTAAATGAAAATCATGATACTAGAATTTAGGAATTTGGCCAAAGCTTTACATTTCATTGCAGCTTGGCTTTGATTGAGTTTAGAATCCAGATTCCGTAGGGGTGGTTGCTTTTTTTCCTCAGCACAGCGCTCACATCTCTATTATGATTTGCCAGTTTTCCCCTCCTCTTTCTGGTGCAGAACCTCAGAAGCATCCAAGAAGGGATTTTGGAGACTATAAACAGTTCTTAATTGAGAACAGCCCAGAATCAAGTTAAGTGCTAGCTTGACTACCAGAATATAAATGAAACTCTTCAGTTAAAGCATTGTATTTTAATTATTATGAAGAACAAGTGGCCTAACGTGAAAAAGCTTTTAATATAGCAGTTATTTGCTTGATAGCTGATAAGTTAATTTTGGATGGATGATTACAGCTATTGCTTCTTGTCTTCTTCACTTTCATTTTTACTTGATCTAATGACTGCTTACTGATTTTCATTTGGACTTGTGGTGAACTTCTAATTCAATTGGTAATAAATTCAGATTCGTTGAGGCCTCTTCTTGCAATCAGGTTTCTGATTTCCAGTTCAAAAAGCCAATGGAATTTTGCTGGTATTTTGAAGGAAGTTGAAATAGTTTTGAAACTGATGCTTTGCAAAGCTGTTTACGGGCTGACCCATCGGTAATCAACAGTAAGCACTTCTCTCTTTGCTCTTTACAAGAAGGGTAACCAGCCATGCAATAAGAGTACCTAGTGAAAAATCACTACAACTGGGGAAAAACCCCAAACAGACAGAGTAAGTGTCACTCTAGTCCAGTACTGAAAAATAATGTAACTCTTGCATTGTTCAGGTCCTTCGTTTGTAGCCAAGGGACTGAGAGGGGAATTACACACAAGTTTGCCACAGATTTTAGACTATTTGTGCTGTTTTAGTTCTCTCCTCAACCTGAACCTTTAGTGTCTTCACTTACATCTTAATCCTGAGCTGATTTGTCTGAATGGTACAGGTACCACTGAAATGTGCATCGTGAGCTTCATCTGTCATCCCTGCTGCTGCATCATTGACTTCAGTGAGCTTCCAGAGGAATGAGTCTGGCCCACAAGAGGATGTGAACTGTCAAGAAGACAAACCTCTTTCTCATCCATTTGAAATGTTTGTGGGAAAGAATGCCCTAAATATTTAGCAGCTTGTGTAATTTGAGAGGCAATGCAGGGTTTTTTTAAATTTTATTTTTCTCCCTACCTTTCCATTTTCTTTATTAAATAGAGGAAAACCTTGCCTTAGGCCCAGTGTGCTTATGACAGGGAAAAAATATTTGCCAGAATCTCCATTATTGCTCAGGCCTGTATGTATTGTTATTGCTCTTATATTTGTAATAGCAAAAAGTGACTATGTTGCTTATGAAAAATCCTATTTACAGAAAAATACCCTCCTCCCTCTACCTTTTCCAAACCCAGTACAATGTGTAAAGAATCCAGGAACGTTTATGTTGGTTCTATCAGTGGAGCAGGGCTCAAAGCTTTGTGGATGTAAGGGCTGGGCACGTGTACCCTTGTAGTGATGTACCTGAGTGATGAAACTCCAGGAAACAGGAAGGAGCAGAGGTGTTTTAAGCTGATTTATCTTCCTCTCCCTTACATGTTTGGGAGTCAGTACAGCCGCACAGAAAGCATCACTCAAACCTTCTGCAGCACACCCTGGTTTCTGGTGGACAGAAGAAATAATGTGGGACTTCAGTGCTGCAAACGTGGTACATCCTCACTGGGGTCACCCATTTCAGCACTTCCTAAAGGCAGCCAAACTGATTGCTCGCTTCAACCACCATCAAAGATCTTGCCCCTTCCTATTTCAGCTGCAGGGAGCTGCAGTGAGTCAGGCTTGGGTGGAGGGGGAGATCCTCCACCCAGATTGCCAGCTCAAGCTTGCCAGGGCTTTATCTTGTGTTCTTGGGCAATGTGCTAAAGTTCTGCTTCTGGAAGAGCTCAGGGTTACCCTCTTAGAATCCATCACCATTATGCACCAATGCCTGGCTGGTGCCTCTTCAGTCCTGCATGGAGCAGGACCCTGGGAGACACAGATGTCTGTGCTTTAATGGAGCTGGTTTACATTTCATGTGTGAAAAGGGATGGCACAAGGCTCGTGAGTGATGCTGAGTATGGGAATATTCTCCCTGGGAGTGGGACCATTCGTGTGTGGGCACAATTGTAAATTCCCAGTCTAAGTGAATATGTAAAAATTCACATTTATGCACCAATAAATTTACATGATACTGTCCACAAAATCAACATTTTGGAGCTTTTAGAACATTCGTAGCATTTCTCCCCCTGGAACAGAGTCTCCTTGATTGGGATATCTAGGCAGCAGGTCCTTGGCAGTGTATTTTTCTCTCCAAGATCTGTGCCAGCTCCAAGACTGGTTGCTGGTACCTCCAAAGGATGAGAAGTTGGCACCTCCTTTGGCTCCTGTGCAACCAAGTGCTCTTCTTTCCCAGCAAAAAGATCTCTGCTTTCTGCCTTTGCCCTCGCCTGGGGCGGAGGTGTCTTTATCACATTTAGCCTGTGGGCACAGGAAGTGATAGTATACAAGAAATAATTTTGCAATCCTATTTCTACTAATCATTGCCACTCCTACTGTAATAACAGACAGAAGCAACATACACGATTCATGTTTCTATTATTTTTTGCTACAGTTTGCATGTGTTTTCCATTTAATTACAGTATATGAATTTCATATCTCTCATTTTTCTTTTCTCTTCTTGCATTTAAAATTGAATTTGATATCTGTGATATATAGATAGGCCTGTGGTAAATTGTTTGATGCACTGTACACTCTTAAGTCTGTCTCTGCAAATCTCTTAAGTGCTCTGAATATTTTCCAGCTTTTTTGGTGATGCAATAGTATCTGGCATAGTATTGGAGTAGTTTCTGCACAGAGCAGGGGAGTAGCTTGAACATTTAAAGACATTTTGCTTGACAACAGTACCAACATCAAAACCAATCACAACCATTTTTAGTTGTTAGAGAACTCTTTGCACCTTTATGTCTCAAAAAAAAAAATTGCAAAGGACTTAACAGGTGGAGAAAACTGAGGTGTGCTGCTCACCGATGACCAGGACACCATCAACACGATAGTGACAGTACTGAAATAGGAACCAGATTTTTGTGACTGACCTACTCAGTGGGAAACACAATAATTCAGGCTTGAAGATCCTGTGTTGTACTACTCATCAGGTTCTTTCTTTACCAACCTGTATTCCCATGTTTGAATTGAGCATGTTGTATAACTTGGACTGAAATGTCCTTTCCCAGGAGGAGGAAAGAGGATGAAAGAGACCAGCCGAACTAGAGAGACACAAAGAAACATTGCTAAATGCTTGTTCCTACATTAAAATAATGTGAGTTAGGGCTCTGCCTCCTCTGTAACTTCCCGTCTGTTTCAGAAAGAATTTAATTATCCTGCTACTTACCAAGAGGAGAAAAACAGCGCAAGAGCGTTGTTTAATGGGCATGCTTTGGATTCACGCTGGATCTTGGAAGTAGAATTGTCCTCTGTGCATGTAGAAGTATCATGGTAACTTCCCTCAGGTACTAGTCAAGTCTTTTTCTATTCTAAGGTGCAATGCCTGATTGCAGCGTGTTCTACAGATCGATCAATCAACTGCAAATGACGTTTTTAAAACAATAGATGGATGCTTATTTAGTTCACACATAGCCCACAGAGGCTTTGGAGGCTTGATGCATTCTATTGAATAAGTAACTTTAAATAAAACACACTATTAAAACATCTTCAAATGCACATTATGCCATCAAGCCATGCTGTTTGGAAAGAGCTGTGGTGTTTGGGAAAAAATTAAACATTTTCAACAACTGTCCAAATACATATTTACACATAGTTTATCGTGTACACAAAGATGTGTCTGTGACAACTCTTGGGCCCCAACGAGTTTTATTAATTATTCTTTGAATACAGTATTTTTGGTCACTTAAACACTGCAAGTAGACAGGAGACAGCTGATCATAGGGAGAAATGCTGATTTCAAGGGAACTTGCGACTTGCTTGTCTCACAGCCTTTAGTAGCAGATGGTGAAATATTGGTGTGGGGTGTATGGAATAGACCTGTGTAGGGACAGGACAGAGAACTGTAGTTCATACAGGCTTTTAGTACATGATTTTTCAGCCAGGTGAGTAAAAAGACATTTCTCTTGGTGAGAACTCTCCTGGTCAGTTCCAGCTGGAAATGACCAGCACTAGGGCTGTTGTCACTGAAGCTTTTTTTCATTACTTGTATGCCATCTAGGACCTGCAGATATTTTGGTATTCTGAATTCCCTAGACACCCAATATTAGATGGTTTCAGTGTCCTAATTCCTGCTCAGTCGATGAGGAGCAGAGTCTGTGGGCTTCTGGCTTCGTTGTTCAACGAAGGATACGGTGTGATACTTGAAAGACAAAATTTCTTTAGATAAGAAACTTCAGAGTAGGGATCTTACTTTCCTGCTTGCCTGTGATGTTATCAAGCAATAATCCTTGTTAAGTAAGGATTAATGTTCAAGCATGATCACGCTGATGAAATGTCTTTTTGGCTGCAGAGGAGACCTGGCAGAGTCTCCCTCTGCCTGCCTTTGGAGGGTTTTATAGACCTTGTTCACATGAGCCACTTTGCCTCTGAGTGGGGTGGATCATCATCTTCTCCCACTACCACTGAGGAGCATTTTGGGCTGACATCTCACCTACATCTAAGAATAATGCCCTACAAAAGCATCTCTTAGTTGTAAGGCTCTGAAACCAAGTTGTCTGTCAGCTCTAAAGTTGTTTTGGATTTCATCAGCTTGTTTTATCACATGCTAGAGAGTGCCAGTGTTAAGAAGACTTGTCTTAAGCAATCCTCTTAGTGTTCCTGAGAGAGGTGGTTATATTTTAAATACAGTGAGTCAATCTGTTGTCCATCTCTTATGGACAATTTGATCAGACCCCATGGGGCAAAGTTAATGGAGTCTTGTAATATCTAAAAAGCCCCTTTAGCAGCAGCACTGTTTATTTTTTGGTTGTACTGCTTATTTGCTAATTCCCATCTCATTGCAAAACTTTCTAGGTACTCTGATTTCATTATCTGACTTATTAGGAGTGAACATGGCCCTTAAGGACTCCTCTATTTTTGGACAGTTGTCAATTTTACCAATTAAAAGAACGCCTTTGGATGGTTATCAGAAGCTAGAGCTGAAAACGTTTGCAATTACTGATGACATAGTTGTTTCTATTTGCTGCTCTCTCTTTTAATTCCCAAAAGTGATATTTTTTTTGGCAGTAGATATGAGAAAATATGTCACTGTGTATAATTACAAAATGCTGTTCGTTTTTGTCTTGTAACTGTGGGGGGTTAGTTGGTACAACACATTTGGTTCATTCTTGGCTCACTCAACTGCATGACACACATTTAAGTGTATTATTAATTGTCATGTTAATATTCATTACCATGTTAATTTCCATGGAACCATATAATTCTGCATGCCTCCAAATTGATGTTCAAGGGTATATGCAAGCATGAAAAAAACCCCACTGAATGGTTTCCTAGAACATAGTAATAAGCCTTAAATAAAATCACCTTCTGAACATTTTCCTCTAGGATACCTGGGCTTTTTCAACAGACTTTGACCTCAACATGATTGTTGCTACAAAACAAGATTCATCCCTGGGAATGGGCTTTGTACAAAGCTGCTTTAAATGTTCATTGTGCTTTCAACCAGATTCAAAATACAAATCCACAGTATTGGCTTTACTTTAATTTCCTAGGTTGCATCTGCCATCTTATCAGAGCAATCTGACTGCACAGTGCACCGAAGGAGCTGCATAATATTTTCAGTGGCCTGGATTTTTCACTTGATATATAACAAATATATGAATAATGGCTCTATAAGTATCCGTGAATTCTTCAGAAGATTGTTTTGGAAGAGAAAGTTCTACTAGAAACAGTAGCTTAAGAAGAGCAAATCTGTGGGATAAGAGGCGAACCTCAATTTAAATAACTGTTGCCTGGGAATTTAAAAGAAAGGGACTGATACAAATATTTTGGATAGCACAGACTCCTCAAATCAGCGAGATTTTTTCATTGGTTTTGAATGTGTATCACACTTCCAGTGCATATTGTCTATATAAAAAAAAGGAGGGCACATAATGTCTGAAGTGCTCTATTTTTCCAGAAAATAGGCCCAGCTAAGAAAAACTTGTCCATTTTTGAGGCATTGGTTACAAGTGAGTGCACCTGCTGCAGTTTGTAGATGGTGGGGGGTTCTCTTCTCTAATCCTGGTGAAGTTTTAAGAGGTTTCAGATACATTCATTATCCATTTTTACTTCTCTTGGAGAACTCACAGGTAAGAGAGAGGGTGGCTTTAGCTGCTTGCCTTGGCTGGGGGTTGTCACTCTGAGCAGGCATCAGGCCACGGCATGAAACCAGGGTGGGGTCACAGCACTGGGAATTTTATTGTAGCATAAAAATAGCTCCCTGCCCAAGTCTTCACAGAGGAATGTATTTCAAGGTCAGTTACACTCCACAATCATCTCAAAACATGCTTGTAAATAAATTGTATGGGCTTAGCTCTGCTGTCATTGACATTTGCCCCCCCCAAGTAAATGCCAGGCCTGCTGTGGAGAAAATTCCACTGACTGAGAGCCTCACACCTGAACAGCCTTAGAGCTTCTCTTCTCAGCTGGGATTTAATAGTCTCGGTTCTAGGTGGCAGCAAAGCCCTTCTCAAAGCCTCTGAGTGGCCTGGGGTACACCTGCCCTGGGAAATGAGGAGCAGAGGTACCTGAGGCACTGCGGGACAGGGCGGCTCTGGGAGCAGCGCGGCTGCCAGAGCAGAGCTGGAAAAGCAGGGCACCGCTGCTCCAGCAGGTCCCTGCTGCTGCTGCTGGGGCCCAGCCGGGCTCTGGGGACACAGCTGCCTCTCAGAGATAGCCTGTTCATTTGGGCAGGGCTTGCATATTTTTCTGTGCTGCAGCTGCACTTCCCAGGGTGGGACTCTGCTGCTCCGTGTCTTTCTGTCTGGTGACAGTGCAGGCAGTTTCAGGCACAGGTGAACTCTTACCAAGCATTTGTGTATTTCCCTAAAACAGCCAGCTCTGGGCTCATAAGAGACACTAGCACACTGCCATACTATTATTATTATTATTATTATTATTTTATTATTATTTTACTCAACTGCATCTATTCAGAAGTTGTAAGTCTTGTTTTAGGATAACAGACCTGCTTGAACCATTTAGAAGAAGTGTGAATTAATATATTGATAGTATGTCAGGAAGGATGTTTTGGAACTTCTTTTTAAACAGAAATTCACGTTTTATCTAAAAACAGTAATGGAAAGAAAATTGTGTAGTCTAGCAAAGTATATCATTTAGACTTGATGATAGAATAATTGTTTTCCATCAAGCAAACCAAAGAAGAATCCATAATAAAATTTTACAAGTTAGCTGCCACCAAGAATAAACTCAGGAGCACTATATGAAATGAATTGTGTGTTTTAACTGAATCTTCTCTCAGGACAATAACTCTAATGTAGAGCCAAGGTCTGAAGAGGTCACCTGCAGAAAACCCTCTTGGGGCATTTCAGAGGAGAAAGGAAATATTCTTCTCCCTGTCAGGTTCACTTCATGTCCTAATATGTCTGAGGATGTGCATTGAAAACATAATCCACATCCACCATTCTGAGTTGGGGTTTAGATAACAAGGGTCATTAAGAAATCTCTGAGGATGACAAACTTAACCCTGTATGAACTTAAAGATCATCGTGCTACTAATGTGAAGAGTAAGTCTGGTTGATTGTAATTGTGACTGAACTAAAATGTCACTTACCATTAAGATCAATTTCGCTTTTCTTAAGTATTGCAGCATTTCTCTAAAAATATGTGTAAGATCATAACTGGCATCTATTGAACATAGTCTGTCCTGGTCTTTTCCAGTACTACATGAGAGAACATCTGGATTTCCATATGTTTCCAAATGTTTGCCATATCTCACATTGTGTTTCCAGGACCAGGGTGTGGCAGTTCAGTGCAGGATCCCAAATTAAAATACCTATTGAGAAACCTCTACATTTGTCATCAAAAGCATCTAACTCCACAACTCCTGCCCAGGCCCCTTGGGTAAACCAGGGTGTATCATGACTCTTCCTGCGCCCAAAGGATGACGTGTGCTCCCGAGGAATGTGCAACACTCCTGGCTCTGAATTCAGAACCAGGGGCACTGCTGGGCCCCAAGCAGGCTGCCCCTCAGCTGGTTGTGCTGTGAAATGCTCCAAACATTGTCTTCTCAGGGATTCCCATGTCAGCTGTGTGGGAATGTCAGGATGTTTGCACGTTAGGATGGCTGGGCACTGGAACAGGCTCCTCAGGGTTGTGGTCACAGTCCCAAGCCTGAAAGAGCTCAAAAAGTCTTTGGGCAAGCTCTCAGGCACATGTGGGATTGTTGGGGTGTCCTGTGCAGGGCCAGGAGTTGAACTTGGTCCTTGTGGGTCCCTCCCAGCTCACCCTCTTCTGTGATTCTGGGATTCTGTGATTGTGATTCTTTGTGCCTTATGCAGTGGAGAGAGTTTGAAGTTGCCCTGCCAGTGGCAGCGTGAAAGATTCCTGACTGTTGGCACTATAAAAATCGTTCCCTGAGCATTCTCAGACCTTTATCACAATGCCTCAATTTATGCCTGAATGAAGGAAAGAGGCCACTTTAACTGCCCTTGCCCAAATCCCCACACTCCATCCTACAGGCATGCCTTTGAGTCTTGACCCTCGTGAAAATTTTTACAGCTCCATTAACTGGGATGTCATCAATTTGAACAATTACAAATTACAATGATATTAAAATACCCAAGCAGCACTAGCTAGAACTCAGCAAGGATGAGAATTATCACATGCCTTGCTCTCCAGTCAAGTTGGGGCTCCTTGCTTGGTTTCTGTGCTCCTTGTCTTGCATCAGGGAGTCAGGCAGTCAAAGTCCTCATTTGCATTTCAGCTTCCTTGAACTCCTAAAAGTGAAGGAACTTGGCTAAGCGTAGAGTTTCAGTATACTGTGTTTACTTAAGGGCATTTAGGTGCTTACAGAAAATGCTGGGTAGATAGAAACTAACTACAAGGATTATGGGTGAATTTTATATTGCTATACTTCTCATTCTGTTCTATTCAGTGAAGCTTTTTGGATTTCTAAGTTGTGGGTGTCTTTTGTTCTAAGTAAAAAGAAAAATATTATCCCTTGGGTGTCTTCCATGGACAAGAATGATAGAAGAAGCCTTCTTAGCTTTACAGCAGATTCAACTCTGTCCTCATTTATCAGTGGGGTCCATCTCTGTGTTGCTGTGTGAGTGTCAGGGTGCTGCAGGTGACAAAGCCACCTCCTTTCTCCTGGGATCAGCATGAATTTTTGTCCCATTGGATTATTTTTTCTCAGAAGGCTTTTTTGACTCCTGATGATTGAATGGACTGGCTTTATGGCTTTTTCTCCGCACTTCTTTTTCTCTTGGTTTGGTCACACGACACAGTTACATTAATTTTTAGAGTGGTCCATGATTCAGTATAGAACTGAAGGCACTCTGCAGCACAGTGTCTTTGGGATGTTAATAGACACACAGTCACCAGGGAGGGACAAATTCAAGTCCCTGGGAGAGAGGAAGCCCTGCTTTTTTGGAGGGCTTGTGGTCTTGTGATGAAATAGGTTCAGACTAATATTCCTCTCAGTACGATAAATCAGGAGAGATTTCCTTGAACTCAAAAGGGGTCGCAAAGAGATAAAACTAGTGACAGGAGAATCACTGCCCTTCTCTCTTAAGAGCAGACAGTTGGTTAAATTCCTTTGCTCCTCAGATAGTGTTGAATGTCATGCAAGTGATCATTGGGTCTGTGGGGAGTGGGATACAATCAGGATGTTAATGCGCTGGGAGTGCAGCTGCTTCTTCCCTGGTGTTGCCCATGCTTTGACTCACCTTTGCTGCCAAAGTACTCCTTCACTACTCTTCATTTGTAACTCAAATCTTTACCTACACATATTTGTGACTGAGATTTGTAAGAGACAATTTTATGCTTGAAAAGGGGAGAATTACTTTACAACTATACCTGTTGCCTGTGCAACTGCTAGACAACCTCACAAGAATTCCTTTCACTCTGTGCCTCTGGTGCTCTTTGTCAGTAAGAAACAGAACGTGTATAGTTCTAAGTGCTGAAAATCAAATACTGGCATGATATATTAGCTTCTCTTTCTCCCCTCTCTGCCTGCCCCAACCCACCCCGTGTTCTAAATATGGCTCTACTTTGAAATTAAGTGCACTACAGAATATTCAGTTGCAGCACATTGCTGGAATACAGTTTATAAATTGTTAGTGTTTGGCAGCCCTTGGTTTTTAAATTCCTACTGATCACAAGTAGCTGGCACTAATCAGCTGCAATAGAGTTACGGTACTGTGTACCTTCTTAAATGGCTGGAGAGGAGATATACATCTAAACCCCCATATATAATAGCCACATGTCAGAAACACTTTACTCTGAGCAGGGTTTTTATTTTACTTTTTATATCTCTCACATTTTACATCTGGTTCAACAGTTCTGAAGGAAACTACATCTGATGTGATAGCAGGAGATCTATATCACACATCTCAAAACCTGCCAGAAATGCAATTTAAATATAGTTTTGGACAGAGTAAAAGAAGTATTATTAGTATCAGATGTTTGGGCAGTGAGAAGTTGAGCTCCATCCCGCCTTGTTTTTTTTCATACAGAAGGAAATCATAATGTGAAATCCTAGTTCTGCTCAAACTTCTGAGAGCTTTGCTGTTGATTTCAGTCCTCGGTTTCATCTTGCAGTTGTAAGGTACCTGCCAAGTTCAAGCAAGACCGTGTGGCTGGAGCAGCGAAGACAGACGTGGATGTGGCCCTTTGCAGAGATGAGCGGGGTTTGAGCTGGTTTCAGTGGGGATAACTATCAGCTGTCCCATGTCACAGACTTCAGAGAGACCTTCTCCAGTATTTGGAGCTACAAAAAGTTTTCGCAGGGCAGGCTGATTCTAGTAGACGTCACTCCATTCCAGTTCATTTTCATGGTGCAAGTTTAGAAATATCTGAAATTTCAGATAAGCTAGCTCAAGTCAGGAGTTTTATGCCTTGGTCATCTGAGAGTGCACATACCACCTGAACTGAACTTCAGGAGTTTGTGGGAACCATTCACCAGCAGAGGATGGAGGACACGACCTGCTGGCTGCGTCTGTCACAAATTAGCACCTCCCAGGGTCGCGTCTGAAGGGGCTGCCTGCACGTCCTGCACACATGGCAGTGGGCTTAGTTGCTTGGAAATAGGATAGCCTGTGCGTTAAAGAGGTGTAATTTTAAGACTGTTGGTACTTGGGGTTTGCTGAAAAACAGACCTCACTGATCCAGGGTACTGAAAGCTGCTAATCAGAGCTGTCAGTCAAAGCTTAGGAATTTGTTCAGCCACTTGTGTGTCAGCAGTGTGCCAAAGCACCTATGCATGTGTCCCAAATGCCTTTTGTTCTTGTGCCGGGTATGTAAGAGACGTCATTCTGTCAGTCTGAGGCTGCCTGAACAGGCGAACCAAGATTCACTTGGTTATTAGGATCCTAAATGTTATTATTTCATCACTGTGGAGCCCTAACGAAGAACAGGGGCCTTCATGTGATGGACTCGGTAAGAAAATGAGCTTCAGCTCTTGCTTTGAAGCACGCTACATTTTTGTCTCATTACTTCTGATCACAATCCAGCACCAAAAGAAATCAAAAGCTGTCTCTGAATTCAGTGAGAGCTCAGGGCACACGAAAGCTCCCAGGAAATGCTCAGTGTGTTGTCAGGATCAGGCCTGTAATGTGTAACTCCAGCCTAGAAAACTCATTTCCTTTGAAGCTCAGTTGAGTGTTACTACTACACATCAGCATGTTGCACCACACAGAGTATATCAAATTTGATGTCATTTTTTTTCTTCCTTTTTCCCTGGGAACCTGTAAATATCCTTTGGTAGCAAAATCAGAGAGGAATAAATTCTTCTCAATGTATTTACAAATGTGAGAAGCTTTTCAAGTTGTATTTGCAATTCTCTTTCTTGCAATGACCTCTATTTTCATAATCCTTCATGGAATATCATGGTTTAAAGAGCTTTCTCTCCCTGCTGTTTTTGTTAAAAGGTTTTTGGTGTGATATTTGGAAAGTCAAATTCTGCATTTAAATGTTGTGTTTTCACAGATATAAATGAAAGAGGCCATATTTATCTTTTACCCCCTCTTTTTGCTTTTTCTGAGAACATCAAGCAATTCCACTTTTCTACATGTATTGTTAACTAAACCGTGAGAGCATACAGCAGCTTTAATAGTAAAGCAATTGTGATTACATCTTGCTTGTAATTACATTTATTTCCTCACATATATCCAAAAAGGCAAGCATTAGTTTGGCCTGTATAGGCATGGGCTAGTGGCAAGAAAATCATCTGGCAGCTTGACAGCAAGGAAAATAGCTTACAGTCACTTCAAGTCTTTCATGTCATGGACACTTGCAAAGACTCTGAGCACTCAGGCTTTTGCTCGCATGCTTTTAAAATCGATTCTGTCCTGAGAGAGGGGGAATTTGCAATGTGCACCAGATTTGCATCTAAATAATCCAAATATGAAGAGATACAATTGCCAAGGTACAGGTGTGGGATCACAGATTTGAAAACCCAGTAATGGCACTCTACAGGACTAATCTACAAATTTCTGTGGGCCCCGTGCTCTGCTCTCTGTTAGCCTGGCAGAAACCCCTGCAGCTGTCCAGGGAAAAAAGGGTGGGCAAATAAAGAGTCCCTGGGATCTGGAAGGACTCTGAGGCTCACTTGTATCCCACATACCATCTCACTGATTTCATTGACCTCTGTGTACAGGACAGTGCAATCCAGAGTGACCCAGAGGGTCACAGCTTGCTCCTGTAGGAACAGGGCTGTGCCAGCCCCAGCATTCCTGGCACGAGATGACCACACTGGTGAGTGTTCTTTTCACTTTTTAACAGAAACCTGGCGAGAAATTTTACAGACTGATTTATGACAAAGCTGAAATCACATGCATTTTCTCAGTGCAGAAAAGTTTCTTATTGGAAATGATAAATGTTACTAAGTTCTTCAGAAGCTGCATTTAATGTTAAACTGAGCAGTGTCACAAAGACTGAGAATTTTTCAGTGTCCATATAAGCCACACACTAGGGGAATTTGCAAGATTTTCTGAAACTAGAGGTACATTTGTATCTTCTGTCTATTTTTTTTGCCTTCTACTGTGGCTACCAAGAATCTCAACAAATTCACTGGATTAAGTGAGTGCCTAGCCAGAACGAATGCACTCCCAGAAGGTATGCCTTTGATCCCATGTTAGATTTGTCCCAGGTTTGTCGGCACTCACATTTGCCAATATCCATGGTCTATGACTACAAAAATTATGTCCACAGCTGTAGAGATCATTACTGAAAATTCATTCAAGAGTTGATAAATACATGAACAAATGTTAATCTGTACACTCAACTCGTCAACTAATTGCACAAGCTTGCAAATATGTCCCATTTGATATTTTTCCTGCTTAGCTAGAGAGAAGCCACTGCATAAATCCTGTAGCACTGTGCCAGGTGGTGAGACAGACAGACAGACGGACATACACACAGGTATAAGTGATGCAGCTTCACTGACAGGGCTGGTGGTCCCTGAGCTCCCGTTACCAGATGAACCATCTGGATTTTGCTGAGTAATTGGGCTGGGCAGCCAGGGGAGCCAAACCGATGCTCCCACAGAGCTGGCTCAGCCCCCCAGGCAGCATGGACAAAGAAACAGCAAAATAATAATGGAACTTGCTCACTGGCTCTGTTGCTGCTGTCTGCAAGGGTCAGGCATGTTCTAGTTTTCTTGGGGCAATAAAGCTCCCAGCGAGTGCTGAGCACAGTCCTGGTACTCTTGGTAGACATCTCTCATCCTTTAAGGGCTCACAAAATAATTTAGTCTTTTAAAATGGAATTTTTGAGGGGAACTGTGAGATACTATAGGACTAAAAATGAAGGCTTTTTGTTTAGTTTAGTTTTTGGCTACTTTGTAGCTTTATTGTGTTTATTGTTCCCTCTCTCTCAAACCTCCCATTGAGCTAAAATCTTTCAACAGCAAGAGCAAAGAGTAACTATAGTTAGTATTTATAATTTACCTCCCAGAAATAGAGCCTAAGCTTTCTCCTCCAGGCATTATAAGGAAGGTAGGATTATTATTTGCCATGGAAATGGGAGAATGGAGGAATTAGTGTGGACACAATGATAAAATAAAGTTTCATGATCTGTGTTACACTACAGAAATGAGGTTTGTCTTCTGGCTAGAATTGAGGTCAAATTACAACATCTGGGTACTGGGTGAGGAAAAGCAGAAGGTTGGACTGGAGTTTTGGTCTGTTCTCTATGCCAGAATTTAGGGAGTGCTGAGAAATCTGCCTTTAGATCTATTTCTGGGTTTGTATGCTGTGTCTCTGAGAGTTACATTAGCTTTTTCCATTCTGCCGTCTGAAAATGTTAATATTTAGGGGATTTTTTTTCATAAAAACAGCAACAACATGGAAAATATTAACAGGAAACATTTCAGATGCTGCAGGAAATTACAGCTGTGAAGAGTGTTTCATATTGTATTAGCAGGAGATTGAATGAGGCTTCTTCCCATCCCAACTTTTAAATCCGTGAAGAGGAGTAATGTCTCCGACTCCACGTACCCGCTCTGAATAGGCATTAAATGTATAAAGAACAGGTATTATTGTTAGCTTTGCTTTCTCTGGTCTGGGAACTAGCAGAAACATTTAAGTTTTAAGACAGCTGAGCTGTGGGAATTGTGAATGAAGTGCCAGAGACGTCACAGCCGACAGCCTGATATCCTGGTTGGGGTGCTCTCAGTGGGACACGTGTTTGGCAGGCAGTGCTGAGTCTGGCCTGGGATCCTGCTTCCCAAAGTGGAGGTTGCTCTGTCCTCTGTCCCTCACATCAGGGATGGTTTCAGAGCTGCTCTTGTGGGACAGGGGGCCGCAGAGTCTCCACCTCACCAGCAGCCTGGACCTGGAAAGGTCAGAGTGAGCAGTGAAGCTCCCTGAGCTGCTGGTGAATGAAGCAATGCTGAACTTTGTTTTGTCAGCTAGCTAGCATAATTCTAGTCTGGTTATTTCAATATTAAATTGGCAGTTTCACAGTTTCTATCCCTCAATCATTATGGTGACACACTGCATGACTTGTTTGCTCTCAGATCCCGCCCGTGTTCCTACGTATGTGGTTTATTTTCTGACTTGATTGACCTAGAGAGAACATTGCTGCCGGATGAGCCTTTCGATGAGAAGAACAATGCTGCTGGATGAGCCTTTCCATGAGAAGATGATGTGCTCATTTCATCCTGTTTAGAAATCTCCCTAGATTCCATGCACAGAAATAGTAACAACAACAGTAAAACAATTGAGGTTATCTCGAGAGAAATTCTCTACTCTAGAAAGTTTATAAAATCAGAGATAACCTCTGCTGCTGTTGTGTCTGTCCTCAGGCCTGTAGGGAACCACCAGATTCCTTGTGAGCTGAACAGCTTTGCTCTGTTTGTAGTCTCAGATCAGCCCCTGCACTGGAGAAGTCAACCCTGGCAGTGTGGGAGTGTGTTCTGCTCTCCTCAGGATCGCCTGCCCTCCCGGAATGTCCCCTTTGCACACCCAGAGGACGCCATCCCTTCTACGTGTGCTCACATCCATTGAAGTGCTGTGCTCTGCAGTCTGCAAGGGGTGGATATATCTGATCTGCCTGGAACTAACAAATCCCCCAGTGCTTGGAAATAAAACAAACCTCAGAAGGGGGGAAAGTTCCCTCCTGAAATGATCAGATGCTATAATACAGTTTCTTTTGAGCCGAATTCTGTTGGGCAGACAGCTATTGATGTGGTCCCCATTGTCACTTAGGTATTTGGTCTATTCATTATTTTCATTTATATTGTTTATGTAGAGCACCTAGAGGCCTGTGATAAGCAAATTTCACCAAATAAAATAAGCCAACTTTAGTAGGTCAATTAGCATTCTCCAAAGATCATGCATTTTAGCAGGGAGTTTTGCAGTTTACTGCTGTTGTCTAAGGAGAAAATGGAAAGTAGACCCCTCCCCTTGTATACAGTGTCAAATATCAACTCTAAATTAGAATGTTACTTATTCTTACTGAAATTAGGAATTCATTGTATGAGCTGAGTAATCACAATGCTGTGCTCTGATTTTGTTCCTGGAGATCATCCAATGAAAACAGCCTGTTGTTACCTACTGGGAAGAAATAGGCAAATACAGTCATGTCTCTAATATGTGTACACAGTATATCAGTGCTCTCCAGGTTGCTTGCTAAATGCAGCTTAAGAATGTTCTAAGATACAGACAGGGAGATTTGTAATGAGACCTGTGCAATGTATTTCTAGTGTCTGCTGTTTTCTTTATAGTTATAAAATCAATAAAACTTAGAGGTGTACCAAAGAGTATAGCTCAGTAATACAGCGTTGCAGGCTGATGGAAGTTGTTCTGATGGGGAACTTATTTTTGATTTGAGCATTATGAGCTTCCTGCTTTCCCTACTTACACAACTTCTGACTGTTTTATTGCCCTCTTCTCTTCACTTGGTTGTCCGCTTTTAGGAGTCCTCTGAGATGCTTTTTCTTCTGGGTACGTTTTCACGGGCTCTTTCATGATGCCTCTCCGCTTAAAACTCTTTCTTCATTTTAGATATCTTTTGGTTGTGGTTTATTTCAATACTGAGAGTCCTAACATAAAACCAATTAATTGGTAATAGTGCTGTAGTGAGACAGTACAATATTTACACTCTGTATGCCCTGCTGAGTTTGTGCTTTTCACCCCAGTTTAGGAATGTCAGCCTGCCTAGGGTTGGGTATTTTTACCTTTATAGCTCTTCATCTGAGTCAGTGATCTAATCTTTGCTCACAGTTTTGCTGACTTCTAATTCTTGACTTGAGCCTGTTGATGTGTTTCTGGTTTGCGCATTTAGGCTTAAACTTCCTGCCAGACTCAGCCAGACCAAGCCATATGAGCTGTCTACCTTCATAGTCTGCCTCATGTCTGCTCTTCCAGTCGGCTGTGTTTGGGAAGCTGACCTTCCCAGGAATCCACCTCAGAAACTGGATTTTTTTTTTTTTTTTTTTTTTTTGGGGGAGTGGGGGTCTAAGCTTGTTCTGACCAAAGTCACAGAAGAGGTGCATCAGTGGGCAGAACAGCTGGGAGAGAACAGGGAGCAGTAGGATTTCTGCTCTCCATACTCCTGGGTCCCAGACTCATGATCCCGGGTGAATTCCCAGTGCACACGGAAATGCAGTGTGGGAGGAGCTGTGCCAGGGGATGGTCAAATCTGAATGTGGGGTGCAGAAGTTTGGAGCCTCCAATTCTGGAGTTTTGCCTCAGGGGTCTTGGTGTAGGTGGCCAGCAGATCTGTCTGATCTTCCCTCTGGCACTTCAGAGATGACCAATGATTCCAGGCCCTGAAAGGTATTTATGGTTCTCACTGCAGCCGATTTTGGTGTGTTCAGTGATGATAAAAATGAATTGTTAACGAATTCATGAAAATCACACAGCTCTTGTTGGTCAGAGCAGAAAAACAAACTGAATAAAGGTAAACCACCATTTAAAAGATGTCCAGAATTACTGTGTTAGTGTTAAATGTGAAATGTTAGCTTTTTCCAAGAAATATAGGTATTGCGGACCTGAGGCAGTTCTCAGGTTTAGTTCAGCTAAACTGATTGTTTCCCTTGGTTGTTGGTGTTGTTCATCAGCCTCATCATACAGTGAATATTTCTCTAAACCAGACCTTCTCCATTGCAGTCGGAGATATTTCTGCTTCCTACCTTATTTATTCACTGGTCATACAAAAGTCATCGTATGCTACATTCCAGTCCAAATATTCCATTTGTAATGATAATACATAAAATATTTTGATTTGTGATTGCATTAGACACTGAAAGCTTGTCCCTTGGTCATGCCACAAAAATCATCCTTAAAGATATTACTGGTGGCTTCAGAACTTAATGATTCTTACCAGTGCTGAGAAGCAAACTAAGAAAATTACATACACAACAACCAACTTCATCCCAAGAACATCAGCTACATCCAACTGCTAACACTGCATTGAAAGACCTTTAATCCTATGTGGAATACCCAGCCCAAGTCAAAACAAAACTGAGAACCAACCACCACCCTAAATCTAGTGAGGTTTTATCTAATTTTTTTCCCCAGCATAAAATGAATTAAACATAGTATGAAATGCAAAAAGGTTACATTGAGACATATAATATTTGAAGGTTTAATTCATTTTTCTAGTGTATAAGACACAAGGCTATTAAATTTTTAAAGCAGTGATCTCCTGAAGTCCCTTCTTTATGAGGGCTTTCTTCATAAAGATAAATGGTTTCCTTGCCAAATCAAATGCAGATTTGAAACAAATTAAGTTAATGTTCAATGGTACAAGGTAGAATGGATGGGGGAACTGTTTTATTTTGCATTGTAATAACCATATACACCTAAATCAATAGCTGTGGAAAAAAAAGGCAATAATATCACGTAACTGCAGGAAATGAAATATAGTGAGATGAAGGGGGGAGCGGGTTGCAGAATGAAAGGATTTGTATTGGAATAATGACATTTCATTAAAAAGGGTAGGAGTGCTATTGAATATAAGTCCATACCAGTAAATTCTATTTCTTATAATAACACTTGAGATGAGTTAAAGTTGCCCAAGTATTGTGATGAAGTATCTTGCTGGATTCCTTTCTTATATTATGCTGTAATTTTACGTTAAAAAAAAAATTTGAAATGTTAAAGAGGCAGTGCATGTTTTCTAAAGTGCTTTCTATTTCTCCTAATGTTTCATTTAACTTGTTATATTATCCTGTGCTCCTGCAATCTGAGCAGGAGGAAGTTTATCAGTTTCGTTCTTCTGTAGGCTCATATTAAAGAAACAAACCAAAATGTGAATCTGGCAGTGGTGAAAGGATTGGATTGAGAGTCCTGGGAATTAAAGCCCACTATTAATCTGCAGCACAGGCTTAGGCTGGTGAGTAACAATGAGGACTGAGAGAGGGTGAATCTCTGCAATACAGGGATCAGACTCCTGCCTGGTGCAAATCAGCAGCAGCCAGGGCTGATACACTGGGTAATGGCACTGAGCAGGACAGGATGCAGCCTTTTTCATAGTATTTCACAAAGAAATTGTTGTTCCTCTGAAGTCTATGACAAAAATCCCATTGATTTCATGGAAGTAGGGATTTTAACCTTGTTTTTTTGTTTGTCACCCTGAAAGACTCTTCAGATAGAAAGGAAAATATTCATGTGCTTCACTTCAGTCGCTTCCCTGATTTGTTTCCTTCTTTTGAGGCTGTCCACAAAAGGAAGAATTCCACTGACTGGGCAAACTGAGAGACACATGTGGCTGCTAGAAATTAAACTGATACTCTGCCGTTAATGTCCCATGTGTCAGATCAAGAGGAGTTCATCAGAGGGACAAATCCATTTTGTTCTTTTGTGGAAAGGGTATCCGCTGTTTCAGGATTCTCTGAAACCTGGCTGTGTGGGCACCTCTTTTGAACCTCTGCCAAGCCATCATCTAGAAAATCACTTGTAGTAGTAAGAAGTGTATAGGATTGTAAAGAAAGCAAGATTGACAGTGGCACAATATTTCTGTATCAGTGGTAGAAACGTTGTGGAACATGGATGTCATCTGTGTTAGAGCTTCTCTCTCCCCTTCCTGACATGGTGTGTGCAAGCTGCATGGTACTGTTGTTATCCCTGTCAGCAGTTTTTAAACTCTGTCTTCTTTTACCAAAACCATAAAAATGCTGTGGCAGGGGGTTCTCTATGAGATGGAAACAGAGATAGACCTGTATTTTTATATTAAGGAGAAGGCTTGGAACTTTACTGTAGTTCATGGAGTTGGGTACAGAGGAGCCCATCATGAGAACGTGGTACCTCCTTGTAGCATTCTCACACCAGCATATCCTGTTGCAGTCTGATTCCTGTGGTGTATTTCTGGAAATTATAGAAACCAAGCAGTGCTTCACTTAGATCTCCTGGACTCATTATGCAAATTTAATGTGGTCAGAAATGTGTGAAAATCCAGAGGACATTTGGATAAGACTTGGCTTTTCATTTAGAAATTGTTGTGTCTTGTCTCCCCATCACAGAAAAGGCATTTTTGTGCAGAGTTTGTGACTGAAATTCTTTTGAGCAGACATCTGAACAATCCCCTGTGTGCAGTTAAAGGATGAAACTTGTCCATACACACAGAGCTCAGCATCCTCCTGTCCCCAGTGCAATTTGCATCTGTGCTGTTCCTCCTTATACCCTGCACAGCCAATGAACCATCCCTTTGTGTGAGCCAGTGGGGGTCTTGCTTTGAGTTATTTTTGTAGTCATAATCAGCTGTGTGCTTCACTTGCTGGTTGATTTGTTTCAGTAAGAATGGGCAAAGCATTCTCAGGCAAATTTCAGACCTCATTCAGTCTGAAGAGTCTCATCCCTAGAGGCATTATGGAGAGGTGCATAACTGTACTCGAGGTTGTCTCAGTTCCTCAGTCTGCTTCAAAATGACATCCAAAGTGGAGCTTCCCGAAGCAAATCAGCTTTTGAGAGCTGCATAGTGTGCAATCGGTACTCATCTGTACCAGCAGGAATTGATACTGCGTGCTGAACAATCCTGATAATGTACCTTACCTGAGTGTGTCACAGGCTGCACTTTTCCTGACAAAAGTATCAGTCTCAGGAACATTATTTTTATTCTCTCCTTTCATACATTCATCAGCAAAGGTGTCACCAGATTTTTGCCAAGGGGCCAGGGGTAACTGATAGCATCTGAGGAGATTTGGCTGTCTCCCACTCAGGATATGAATGAAATGGTTTGCTCATTGAAATGTTTTAAAAAAAATAATAAAAAAAGGCCACCAAATATATCCAGGCTCTCATATAAAATGCCACAGGGAGTTTTATTTTAGAATATGAACAACTAATCAACCTCTGATTTGTGCATTGCTATCACATTTTCTGGTCTCTGTTTCCTCTGGATAGGACACTTGGGATGTGATCCTTTCAAATTGCTTTTAATTTTATTCCCCATTAAATTAATTATTGACAAGTCCTAGACTCTGAGCCACTCAAACCAACTGTTCATGGATTTGTCATGTACACCTACCAGTAAAATTCACAAGTCACATTGTACTATGAATTGTATAAGTCAGTTGGAGAACAGAAAGTGCTGCATAGTATATCTGAATAATAAACACAGTTGTAATGGTAAACATTCACTCTGAACTTTCCAAGAACATCTTGTAGCATAAAAAAATTTACTGCAGAAATTCTCGGAGAGTGTTTTTAGATAATGGTTAAATGTAAGAATTTCACTGTGTTGCTGCAACAGTAAAAAAAAGATGAAATATATTGAATAAAGATTTTATTGTGAGTTATTTGCTCAGCTCTGTAGCACCATCAATTTTTTCTCCCTATATAAAAATAATGAAGTCAATAAATGTGTTTAGGTGACCTCTGAGACTTACAAAAAGGATGTTATGAGATGGGTGAATACTGGATACAGTATTTCATTCAGATGCTGAACAGCTGTTGTGCTAGACAGTACTGGCATCCTATTTTTTACCACTGGTGCTAATGCAAATTGTGCTTTGATTGTATTCATATTCTATCATATTGTGGGAATGTAAAAAAGCCTGTTGGGCTGTCAGCCCTCGTGTCCCACCTGGTTATGCCATTTGCTAATGTGTAATTGCAGACAGTCAGGAACCTCGGTGACCAGAGTGGGAGCCTGCACTCAGACTGGCCCAGCCACTGCTGACAGCCAGCCTGGTGCCTGAATTGGGCTCCAGCCTCTTCCAAAACCCACTGGGTCCTATAGTCCTGATGATTCCAACAGGCACGTGACAGAGGTATGAATGGTTACCTGTTTTTGGTTTTTCTCCCCCTCCCACGGAAAAGAAAATTTTATTCAAATGCATTTAAAAACATCTGGACTCTCTCCTGACCCTGTCACTGTGGGATGTTAATTGTTCCATCTCTTTTCCAAATCAGTGATCCCAGCTCACCACACATCATGTCAGTCAGTGAGCAGCAGAGATTTGTTAGGGATCAGATTTGCCCGTGTGTGTTCCAGAACATCCCCCAGGAATCACAGAATGGGAGGGGAGGGCCTTTGTTCTGCCCTTCCCTGTGCGCTGCTCCTGTGAGGTTGCCTGCCCTGGTACCTGTCTTGTCATCAGTGCTACGTGTTCATACAAACTGTAAAAGTCTTTTTCAAGGAAATATACAAATATGCACTTTAAGACTGATTCTTATACAGATTTAATATTTATCTCTGTGGTGACTTTTTCCTTTGCAGGATGATGAAAAAGGAAATATGCATTAACAACAACAAATTAACAGTATGATGAGTATTCTGTGTTTGATTAACCACCTTTTCTGTATATTTTCTCTGAGTTCAGTATTTATTTTCTTTTCAGTCTGACAGCTGTTCAAAAGTAGGTGCACACCTTGTCACTTACAGAATGGTCCCTGTTGTAAATTGACTGAGGATGTGTAATTTGCCCTGCAGCATCTTTTTAAAGTAATTAGTATAAATCAGTCAATAGATTTGTGTTAGTGACACTTGAAAAATTGCAGTAGTTTGGAAAACACTACACTCTGTTATATGTTATTCCCTTTAAGTGCCATTGGTTTAAAATGTGAGAGAATTATCCATTTTAAAAAGTAGATCACTGGTACTTTGATTAAGCAGTTTTTGTTTTAGAGAGCTCCATGCTTTTATTCAGGAGACAGTTGACACTACATGCAGATTTCTGCTTATTTAATGAATCATAGAATCATGGAATTGTTTGGGTTGGAAGAGCTTTAAAGGTCATTTCATTCCAACAAGACACCTTCCACTTAAAAAATGTACTTTAAAAATATTGCTCCATAAACTGCTCACACTGAAAATAAGGACAGAGAAGGATCCGTTTGACCTGAATACAAGTGACCCCTTCAAAACTAAGTTGCCCTCACTCTGGAATGTTCCAGATTCTCTGTACTCTGGTCTTCTGCAGTTGCTGAGCTCTGGAGATGGTGACCCAAGGCTCTCCTTAACGAGGGGAGCAAAGGAAAGATGCTGATTGTAGGCAAGGTGGTTGTAGGCAAGGTGGTGTCAGCTACAGAGAGAATTTTCTTGGGAGTGAGGGATTTGTTACTCAAAAGGCAGGTTCCAATTTCCATTTTGGCATGTTAGTGAGTCACTCAGGCCTGTCAAGCTCCAGTTTGACTTCTCGGGTGCACCATCCATAGCCCATGAATGCTTCTTTTCCACTTACTGAATTCTCGCTAAATGAGTCCAGCCATTTTTTTTTCTTTTTTTTCTTCCTTTTTTCAGGGGAGTGGGATATCATTTCAGTCTCTGCCTTTGTCAGATTTTGTGGTTTTGCAGCTCTTGCGTTTCTCTTTTCTTTTCAAAGTAAGTCTGCCCTTTGTGACAGGGGAGACTCTCCAGTGAGGCTGACTGCCATGAGAAATGCTCTCAGAAGCACTTCTAGGAGCCTTCACTCCTTTGTATGCTCATGTGCTGGAGTCCTCTTGTTTGTTACTTGTGTGAATAACTAAAAATGGGTTTTTTAGTAGTTTGGACAATTTAATCAAAACTAAAAATAGTCTTAGAGCCTGAATAGGTACCACCTCTGAAAATGCTGATCAGAATAGATCTGTCATCCCCAACGTAAACCTTCCCTGCTCTTCTAGCTGTGCCCAAAACCCAAGCTGTTTAGATGAAAAAAAATGCCAGGAACTTTTTTTTAAAGATCTGTAATTAGGCAATCATAACAGCCTTTTAAATAAATACAGCTTGCATTTACATTTTAACATGGACCTCTGGTGTTTGTTTAACTTTATTTCTTTTTCACCCCATTTCAACATAATAGAAAATGTACAGCAGGCTTCCTGAGTGCCTCCCCTGCCCCAGCCTGTCACAGCCTGTGAGCTGCTCCTCAGAGCCCTCCGGACTCAGGCTGGCAGCATGCCTGACACTGTCACTGCTTAGCAGAAGTGGGTTTGAACAGAAAAGCCAACCATTTAGAAAGGCACATTGTTCTGCCCATCCCCAGATCAGAATCTATCAAAGCAATAAAAACTTAATTGTGATCAGAAACTCTGTGTGTTTGTCTCAGGCCCCAGCTGCAGTAAGTTCAGTGTTCCCTGGATTTGGAGGTCTGGGCTGGTTTTTCACATGAGCTCAGCAGCAGCAGCTCTTGTTGAGAACAACAGGGGTGCTTCTCGAGATTGGATGCCTGATTGAAAATCTAATCATGTCACTTTATTTATTTATGTAGATTTTGTGTGCACAAATATACACAACATGCCCAGAAACAAGCACGCACACATACATGACAGCTCTAGGGTCTGGATTTTCAAAGGAGCCTAGGAGAATTCACTGAGAGATGGGTGTCTAATTAAAATTCATATCCTTCCTCCCTTTGGCATAACTTAAGCCTGCAGCTCAGTTAATACCAAAACATGACTAAAGGGCAGCAGGATAACTCAGTAAAACCTACAAGAAGAGCCAGGCAAATTAGCCTTCATTTCATCAACGTCACATTTTCCCATTTCTTATTTTCAAAGATGGAAGTAAAATTACAAAGGAATGCCAAATCTCTTTAAAATACTGCCCTTAGGTAGGATGCTTTAGACTGTCTGGGGTCAGGACCTATCTCTGGTTATTTGTGTGTATAGACAGCAAAAAGTGTTTGATTTTTGTTGGGACTTCACAGCACTGGTATAATACGACCATAGCCAGGTAACCAAGGACTTTTGGGCACCTGTAAAATCATAATGTAAGCTGTAAAATCATGGTAGAAACAGTGCATCTTTCTGTTCAATATACTGCAAAATAAACAATCAGACAAAAAACTCCCCTGATTTAGGATTTCCCAGAATCTACATGTACAAAAAGAAAATCTTGCATGCTGGAAGATGCTTTACCAGGCCAACTTTTTTTCTGATAGTGCACAGTAGAGTTTACATTCCAGCCCTGGTCCCAAGAGGGAGGAGGGCACCAAGTTCAGTGACCAGCATCTCTGCTTTATCTAACACAGATATTCCAGGCAGCCCACCAGGGTACAAAATGGAAAAATTGAATGCAGTCTTAAGGAAGACTTTTACACCACCATGGATCTTGAATTCTTCTCTGCCCAGGATATATCCTCAAAAGGTAATTTGGGAAAAGCCAGTAGAGAAGATGATAATTTTTGTTTTATGGAGACCACTGTGGGGAGGGAGGAATCGGGATGCCCCACTTTCCTAGCCTGGGTAAAAGACAGGTTTGCACACTTACAACAGAATTGTTTCTCTGGCCACTGAATTTTAAAAGGAAGTGGCTGCTAATACATTTTACAAGAGATGCAATCTTTCTGTTTTCCTTAGAAAAGATTTACAGGACCGAGCCTCTAAGGAGAGACTTTTTAATTCATGTGTCCTGCCAAGATGTAGTAAGAAGTCAGTACCGAATCAGTCACTCTGAGCTGGTCCTTGGATATCCAAGGAGACAAATCATGGCATAGGGTGACACACATGGGCAGGTGTTTGCTACCTCTGGCCAGAAATACAGGACCCCTGAAAGGGATGAGGGCCTGGCTCCCAGTTTTGCATTTTTCCTCATGGAATCTGCCTGAGTTGTATTTACCCAGGGGCACTGAGCCACAAGGGAGAGCGTATCAAAACTAATAGGGCCTTGTGTTTTCTTCCCTGTGGTGTCAACCTGTGCTTTTTTTTAGAGTGAGCTGCTTTATGGACTTAGAAGGAATGAATCCCAAACCCCTTTCTTTTCCAGACCCAGTCAGGTTTGCTGCAGTTCTCTCACTTGCGCTCTTGGATGGTACTGACAGTGGAGAACGGATTTTTAATTAAAGGGAAAAAAAGGTATTAGCAAATACCTTACATCAAAGCAACTGGTCTCTAACCTGAGTAGCCCAGGATGCTTGCCCCTGCTAGGCTCCTGGACAAACACACTTCACCACTGTGATCTTAAGAGGCTGAAGTATCTTTCAGACAAGCTCATTCCTTAGACTTAATTAAAACCTAGTTCGCTCCTTTATTCAATTTATGAGGCCTAGCCAGTAGGATTAAGCGATTACAGGCAAAAAGCCCCATTTGTGAAACACTCATAAGCTCAAGCTGCTAGACTGCTCAGTTGTACTCCATTAAATTAATAAGGAATGAATAGACTGATCCATTATGAATAAAGCTGTGGGGAGCCTCAGCATTGCCTCAGACTCTCTGCACACTCCTTAGAGAACATTTGTGCAAAATGATTATGTTCATATTCATTCAATTGGAATTCTATAAAAGTGGAATGCATAAATTACTCTAAAGATGGGGAGTTTATCTTAAACATTAACTATGTGTGTGAATTAATAAGACTATTATAAAACCATTAGCATTCAGTGTATTTACCTACGTATGCTGCATACCTAAACTAAATTCAACAATTGTTCCTAATTGCTATTCTTGTTGTGTGATCAAGCTGTGGTTCATTTTCCCTTGTAGTCATAATATTTATGAATTGCAGCTTTCCTGTTAAAACTTCTCAATGTCCCCTTTCCTCCCACCAGCTTTTCACTTGCTGCTGCAGTTTCAGTATTGGGAAGTGAAAGATCAACAGACACTTACAGATGTGTTAAAATGAAACACTGGCTAGTATTGCTGTGTATGACAATATACATTGCAAGCATACATGCCAACCGAACTTTTATCTTTTACAGAGTATTAGTTGAAGAATCATGTCAGTGACTCCTGGGTGAGTGTCCCCTGAATCTGCTGCTGTTCAGCAGAATCCCAGTTTCAAAATGCAGAGGGTACAAAACTCATCCACCATTCTTTGCTGTGTTGTGAACACACACAGTATGTTTCTTCTGGAAGAACTCCAAATGAAAGGTAAAAAGCAAACCCAAAAACCAAAATGAAGGGGTGCTTTAATTGAAAAAAAACCCCCCGACTAAACAACAGTTTTTAGAGGACTTTGCAAACAAGGAGTTAAAATGAATGAACATGGGTTAGTTGCTAAGGATATAAAAGCAAGAGCTCAGGCAGGCAGTGGTAGGGGTGTGCTGCAGGATGAGAGGAGGGCTCAGGGCTGAGCTGCTGGGACAGCCACTTTGAGCAGGCAACCTTTCCTCCTGCCCTGCATCTTCCTTCCCATCCTTTGACACTTTCTGACAGAGCGAGTGGAGCAGCAGACCCTGTGGGGCTGTTGAGTGGATTCACGAGGGACTGGGCTGAAGCAAAAGGACTGCATTATTAGGGCTGATTCGATGTGATCCCAGTGAGATGGCAAGCAGGGCTATCTAGGCACGGTGTTATTTTCAGAGCTGCTCCTGAGCAGAGCGAGGAAGTTATGTGTTAACACAGGTTAGCTGGCATGTCTGACCTTCATTGTTCCCAGTGGAAACAGTGACAGTCTATTAGTCCTCCACAAGGGATATCACTGTCTCACAGCAGCTCTGAAAATCCCCCAGGACACTCCTGGAACAACAATAATTCTGCAAGAGTTCACACAACGCTGGAGCTCTGTGAAATGTTTGCAACAAATCTTGCCTGGATTGGAGGGGAGGATGTGGTGGGAAGGGGGAGAGGAATGGCTTTGAACTCAGCTGCGTTTGAGAGGAGACACTAACCTTGCAGGCAAGTCAGACCAGGTGGGACTTTTGCCACAGGAAAATCCTGCTAATTCTCTTGAAATGAAACAGCCAAATAGATAAAAGAAGGTGGAAATTAGTTTTTTAGCTTAATCTTGCTTCTGAAGTAGAATATCAACCTTTAAATCTGAATTTTAAACTGAAAGACAAAGAATTTAAACAGCAAAACTTGTAGGGGCTAAATGCCAAAGAAACCAATTTTCAGCTGAACGTTTAGGAAATGGAGTGACAGAGTTTTAATACAGCTTATAGGAAATAGAAGCTGAATCAAAGTATGATTGCCTTTGATATAAAAATAGTGCTATGCACTGGGAAGTAAGTCTGTAGGTTTTTTACACATTGAGTAGTTGCTAAAATCTTTTCATGGCTGTACTTTTAGAAATAAAGGGGAGAGTAGGGAAACTCTTAGGTCCACCGCTGGATTTCTTAGACCTGATCTTCTCCTCCTTGGTTACATTATCCTTTCCAACATTTTATACCTTTCAAACATTCCTGCAGCCTGTGGCACAGTTGTGTGGTGTGTCCTGGCCACAAACTCAGCACAGCCCACAAGGGCAGAAGTGATGCCTGTGCACAGATAACCTGCAACAGGTGTCCTAGCCTTCACTAAAAATAAACTTGGACTATGTTCAAGGTAACCTTGACTTGCAGCTCTGGGGATTTTTCACCTGGGGGTTGTACCTCGAGGCACAGAGTTACTTGATGTCATTAGGGCCTCTGGATGACTTAATCCAGGCTTGATCGAAAGGATTAATAAATGAATTCTTGACAGAGCCAGCATGTGAAGTCTGTATTGGAGAAAGGCTTATTCCTTGGCCTGGCTCCAAGAGAAACTAATCATCATGAACTTCATGCGGATTTACGATTATTCTTTCTGTAGAAAGGGTTAGGCCAGCGCTCTCTGGCAGTGGTGGGAAGTCTGTAGGAAAGGAGAAACACACACAGGATGAACATTGTCTGTGGGCCTGTTTCCTTGAAATACTTCCCTCAGATTTTCTGCATTTGCACGGAAAACTGATATAAGAGCGCTATCATGTATTAAACCAGATAGAATCATTATGCTCCTCTCAACTCCGAGAGATAGAAATATCGTATGGTCTTATTTTTCCAGGGGAGATGATATCATGGAATAAAGTGATAAGAAAGAAAGCTACCATGATAGTATGAAATATGTCCACTGGCTGCCTTCAGCACAGTAATCTTTTATGTTGAAACTATTACTCAAAGTAGGGATTATTGAAATGCTGTTCTTCTGTGGCTCTCTCTTGGGTGATCTATGGAAGCCTGTAGAAGTCAGTGAAAGGAATCTTATCATTTCTTATTGTTCCTTAAAAAAATGGTAATAAAATAATCTATCTATTAAATTTCAGAGCACATATATACATATATTGGAAATGCAGCATGACAGTGGGGGTTTAAAAAGTGCTGTTTCATTGTCAGATTTCTCACAATCTTTTTAAATATCCAGGAAAAAAAAAAAAAGGAAATCTGCAACCTGTTCATCCAGAATTTTGGGCTTTTTTTTTTTTTTTTTTTAATTAGAAGCTGATTGAAGACGTTTTGTAATCTATTTCCAACATTGCATTTGCAGATAGGCTTGGATTTCTTAGGTTATCGCCTACTCATAGAATTTTGTTAAACACCGTTTTAGAACAGTCATTAAAATGAAGACTGAAGCTTTGTCCAAGAGCTTTTCTCCTTGGTCTTGAGATAGCTTTTTGCTTTTTTTTTTTTAATGCTAAATTTTTCACATTAAAGCATTATTTTTTTTGCCTCTTACATACAAAAAAGGACATAAGGAGGAGACAGAGATAATACAGGGGCTGCAGAATTCTTAAAATTTTAGAAAGCAACAGACCAGTGGTCTGTAAGATCCAATATGTATCCCAAAAGAAAATTAAAATCACTTGGTCAGCCAGGCGGTGCAAGATGACCACACAATTCTGTGATTCCCGTGCATGATTAGGGTATTCCTAGAGCATGGGGATTGTTAATCCTTGTGACTTAAGCTAAACAGTCTAACTACAGATGTTACTACTTTGTAGATTCTGCACTATTTGGATCTCATTAGTGTGTGACAGGGTTTATGAGCTGCAGGATGTGTGATGTGTGAATGGGTGTACAAGGACAGGGAGTGGCTCCTGCTTGTGGGGCTGCGTAAAGGCTGAGCTCATTCTGTGCGCATGCGCTAATTAGACATGAAAGCCAAGATCAACTTTTTGAAAGATGGATTTGATCAATGGTAATACCCTAGATAATGCCCTCGTGAGTATATATGTCCCAGGATATCCAGTTTTCCTGTGTTGTAATGGTACGTGTGGATTTTGTATGCTCAGGATCACTGATTCAACAATGACAAGGAAACGGCGGAGCCACTGCACGTGGAACTGAGGAATCATTTCTTCCTGTGCTCAGGATGAGCATTTAACAGTTTGTCACAGAAAATTAAGCAAGGTGATTTTTCTAGTTATGAGATGAAGGAGAGAGACCTGTTTATTCTGTCATCTTCTATAAGCTTTTTGGGCAGTATGGATCACTTGCGTTCCTTTAGAAGATTGGATAAAACATTCCCATCCAACTTCCTGAAAGAGATTCCTTCCTTGTCTCAGTAATGAGATGGACACATTTAATAGACTTGTCTATAATATCTTTAGTCTATAATAGACTAAACTATTATGTTTTGCATTCCAGTGTTATTATGTCACATCCAAATATCTGCCCCCCTCGAAAACAAGCGAAACACTGAGGAGTAGCACCACCCATGCTTAAACACCACAGGAGTCCCGAGGAGGAGGCTGCAGCAATAATGTTTGATTTCTTGGATATATACATGTAACTGTGTGGTTATCCTGGGACTGTGGGAGGTGTAGAAGCTCAAACCTAGTGGAATGAACCACCCTCCTCTATGACAGTCTCACGAGTGCGGGCTGCAGCTGAGGTATTTGATGTGTGAGGAGCCTGTACGCCCCAGAACGTCCCTTTTGTCTGTCATGTTCACTGTGGTGCTTGCTGATAGAAATCAGTGGGAATCCTTCTAAAGTGGGGCCTCAGTGGATCTTCTAATAAATCAGCTGCTCTCCAAAAAATACTTCTGATGGAAGCACAGTGCTGCCAGGAGAGGGATAAAGGTCACCTTGGTAATAAATGATAGCTGTGTTGCAGTCTAGGGAAAAGTTCCAAGGTTTTCCAAAGTTTGAATAGGGATAAGTGGCCCGTTAGGTAATTTCCCATTTCTTGTAATATCTTGCCTTTTTTTAGCCAATTTGCCCTCTCCCTACATGCTCTATTTTGGCCAGTTTCCCTGGAAGACTGCTAGAAACCCAGCATGTACTAAAGGCCTGCAAATCAGATGATCATATAACAATGATTTTCCAGTTCCAGCTGCATGTATCTCTGACTGCCTGGTACAAGCAGGATTCTACGGGGTAGCCAGGCTACACACCAGTCCCAGTGTACTGACATTTTGTTGTCCTGTGGCTGTATCATGAATTAAGGGTTGAAGCCACACTGTCTCTGCTGGACTGCAAGCACGTAATTCCAATGAGCAGTATCCCCCGCAGGGTAATAAACTCTTTAATAACAGTAATGCAGCAACCACAATAATGAAAAAAGTGATTACATTCTACATAAAAATATAAAAGCTCATTTGATCCTGAGGTCCCCAGTGGTACATTACCTGGACTTTTATTTAAAATGTAACATTTCTTACATCTTATTCAGGTCCTTTGTTAACACTAATATAAAACACCAGTAAAATTGTCATTGGAGGAATTTAATAAGGAGTGGGTATGGCTCAGCAATGCATGTCGTTAATTCTGAGTCCTTCCACAGATCCAATCTAGAAAAACACAAGTACTGAAACACTGCTTGAGTGTTTCAGTACTGAACCCCACTTTGCATATGCAAGGCAGATCAGAAGATCCCTTCTTTAGAAGCAGGGCTCTCTCCTAAAATAGGAGTACTTCAACAAGCGCCTGAGTTGCATGAAGAGTCAGTCCCTTCTTCTACCTTCACTTGCTCTTCATTCTTGATGGTTTCCCTGCAAATCCAGGCTGACTCCAGAGGTCTAGAATGACACCAGGGGATTTTCTTTCAAGCCTATGTCAGGGGTTCCGAAAGCAGAAGCCAGCCAAACTTTAGTCTATAATCCACCTTGCTGTATTTCTGTTATATCTAATATTGGGAGGAAACCAACCCTATTAAGCATTGCTTTCCTCCCAGTGTACATAGTACAGACATTGCTGAGCCCATGGGCAAACTTCTAAAGAATCAGAAGTCCAGCAGCAATCTTTTTTGCACTGTCCCTTCTTGTAATCTCTACAGTTGAGCAGAAATATATTCAGACTTTTTCCATTTCCTTTTTTTTTTTCTGTCAGGACCACATTATTTCCTGCTGGAGACTCTGGCCTTCCCATCATGTCACTGAGGAATTAATCCCCTGCGCTGTAAGTAAGAACATATGGCAAACCATTAGTCATCAGCCAGTGCCTGGACACAGTTTTGTTCTAGAAAGTGGGCTGGCCAAGATGATGAGTGGAAGGATGGGTTTTTTAATAGGAGTTTTTATCAGGGTTTTAAATGTTCTCAAATCAGAGACAGATCTGAAGATTTAGAAAGAGTGTGAGCAGGTAAAGTGCATTAGCAAATCCCCCTGTGAGGGTTAAGAAGGGTGTTGTGGTGGCATTTGAGGTTGTGATGCAAAATAAACCTCCACCTTCCCTTTGTATGGAAGCTTCACACATTCTCAGAAGCCAAGGACCCCCCCTTCATTTCTAGGTGTGCAAATTGCTTTCTACCAAATGGAAACAAACTAATTTAGGTAAAGAGACACATTGCTGATTTTTTTTTTAAGTATATGTGTTAACTGTCATTCCAGGAGCTCCCTTAAAAATTTGTGTGGCCATTAAACATCATCTATATCTCCTCTTCACATGACATAGTCCCTCTAGCAGCTGCTGAACCCACAGAAAATGCTGTACACGTTGTAACTCTCTCTAACCCTGTTCTTCCTCCTATTCTTGGATCATATTCACTGCTTGTCTCACTAGATGTGTATGGTCAATCACAGCGTCAGGCAGGGATTGCCTCTGTTTTAATATGCAAATAGGCATGTGGTGCAACAGGATTGGTGTTTCTGGGTGCTAATGAAAAACAAACACATGATGGTAATCAAGGCAATGGACTGCCTGAAATGGAGGTGATGGAGAGGGATGCCTTTTCAAGATACCATCTGCCAAATATTCTTTTACCTGAAGAGAAAGAGAGAAGTCCCCACAAAGAAAGAAGTCATGTTAGAAAACTTTCTTGTGTTCTTTTCCAGGGAGAGACTGCAGCACCATGCAAGATTTTTAAACATCTTTATGTTTTTTTTGAAGTGATGAGCCTTTTAAAAATAATATTACATGGGTAGCCTTGGTGAATAAGAATTGAAGGAGATGTGCTACTATGCTTGTTCTCTTACTAGTCATTGACTGGAAATGCTCACAAAAGGAATAAAAAGTACATTTGCCTTGTTAATACAATTTGTATTACATATTCATAAACCATTTCATGAAGCTCCCAAGGAAAAATTCAATTGTAGTGAAAGCACATAATGGTAGAGCGGCCATACAGAAAACAGGCAGCATGTTGCAGAATTAACTGCACAATGAATGAAATGCAATGTCTATAATAAACCCATTCAGATATAAATTATGGGAGAGTAGATGAAATGTTTGTTAAGCAATAAAGCTTGCAACCATACATATGAAATTGAATGGGATTTATCATAAAATATTGTGGAGGATACAGTCTGAATATGTGTTACAAATTGACTGAATTAAAAATAATCCAAGGAAAACAAGCTTTTGGGGGACTGAAAATTTTAGGAAATGAGTTCATAAGCTGTTTAGCTCTGACCCAAAGTCCCCCAGTGCCAAGAAAGAGAGAGGCATGAAAATAAGAACAGAATAATTTCTTAGAGGACCGCAGTTATGTTGTCTTAATTTTAACCTCTTAAATTTTGTCCAATAATCAGACTCCCTGTTGAACTAACAGTATCTCACTGGAGTCAAGGGTAGAGAACTTGGCTCAGCAGTGTTTGGTTAGTATGATTTACAGTGGAAGATTTGCCCCCCTGCTCCCCCCAAACTATTTATTTCAGCAAGGCTGTTGTACTGAGGAGGGGATAGATGATATTTTGGTTGGACTTTAAAGGGATATGTGGTATGTTTTCCCAAAAGACTTTACCAGATATCTCAATACAACAGAGTTGCTGAAGAACACATTCTGTGGGATTCCATACCAAGCTTGACTGAAATCCACTTCTCAAAATAACGGAGCCCACACTTTTGCTCAGTTTTCATAAATTGAAAATACTTAGTTTTTACAACATGATGAAAATATTGTACTTGTGAACAACAACCAAGAGAATCACCAAACACTTAGAATTAAATTTAAATTTCAAATAGATGTTCATGGGGTAGGGGAATAAAAAGAGAGTGCATAATTTCCAACCAGAAATAACATTTGTAGCTATGGAAACCTAGGACAACCTAAGAAAAAGAGAGAAATAAGAGCTATAGGAGGGTTAAGAACATTATCCCTTTTCTTAATCTTACCTAGATGTTTTTCAGGTCTTTTGTCTCCTTTTGAAGCAACGAATAATGACCATTTCTCAGAGAAGTTAAATTTATAGGAAGGAATCTGGAATCCAGATACAAAGTGGTGTTTCTGTAGGGGCTTTAGGATGGTTGCTCTGATTTACAGATAGAAGATCCTGCCCCTAGGCTAGAGATGAGTGCAGCCAGGTGACAGGGCCTTTATAGTTGTGTTGACCCTAACACCTTTTTTACTGTAGGTGTGTGTCAGGGTTGGTGACATTCTGATAGAGTTTGTCACACTGAAGGAGTAAATACATAGCTCCACCCTGAGTAACACCTGAGTCACCGGTAGGCCTTCTTTAATCTCTTTGCCTATGCGGCCCAACAGAATCATTTTTGGTTTGCTTCTGCTGCTGTTTAATAAATGAAGGGGTCCCCCTTCTCAGAGCCACAAAGAAAAAAACACTCCAGTTGTTATCCAGCAGTGTTTTAATTTCAAGAGATAATGCTGAGCTATTTCAATGGACTGTTATTGCAGAATTAAATAAAAGTAAGTGAAGAGAAATTAACTCAAGTAGACTCAATTTTGCTTCTCTGCTGAATGGATGTATTTTCCCATGTGTAAGAGATTCCATGGATTTTTTTAATTCCCTTTTTTTCCACTGGAAAAACCACACTGAGTACAAACATACATCGACATCCCACAGTGTATCAAGAGGCACTGGTAATCTTACTCTTTTAAGAAATGTGGCATGTGCCCAGCACTTTTGGATTGCATTTTATTTGTAGGAACACAGGCTATGAAAGCCCTCTTCCCCACTGAGGAGGAAAAGCCTGTTAACTTGTCAGCCTGCATCTGAAAGGCCAGGGGTTCAAAGCTGATCATCAGTGTTGGTTGACATTCCCCCTTAGAGCCTTTGGAAGTATCAAGTTTGCCAGTTATTGACTGCATTGCTGAGTTATCTCTTGTATAAGCACAATTTCCATAAAGGACATAAAGCCAGGGACATGTTTACCAGGCATTTTAAGACATGGTTGATTTGATTTTCTCATTTCTTGTTTTCTCTAAACATATTTCTCTCAAATATTAAATTGTAACAATATTATTGATTGTGTTCTGCTTATGGAGCAATAGCATCTATTTGGCCTTTTACATTTTTTTTTTCTTAATGATTTGCTCAGAGGGTGGAAAGAAGTAGAGGTGGTGAAATACCTTTGTCCCTTGGAGATGAGGGCATTCCAATGGAGACCAGCACCATGACAATATGGGATCTGTTAGCACCATGACAGACAAGGCAGAGCACAAAACCTTTCTCTGCATTTCAGGAAGAGATTCAGGACTTCGCATCTAGACCTTAATAGTGAAGTACCATGTTTTTTCTTCAATTAGCAAATAAATTCCCACATGATTTAAATAAATCTGGAGGAAAATTCTCCAGGAGCACAAGAATTGTAAAGTCAGCTGAGGGGAAAAACACGCCATGTATAATCTGCCCTGGGCAAAGAAAATGCATCAGGTTTTAAAATGCTGAATGCTGGCAATTCAGCAGAAAGTGAGTTGTGGACAGAAACAGACTGTTCAGCTGGTAGGACAACAGCAAGGATGTTTCAGTCAATTCTGTCTTTTTCCTGTTTACTGTGTGATTGCAAGTGAAGAGGTAATACCACTCAATGAGGCGAATTTCATTCTTAGATTCATGCGCATAATTATCAGTGACCTTTTATATCTGAGAGAGAATTGATTTTGATGGGAGCTCTACCTCCTGCTCTTCATGCAGGGCCTTGCCCAATTTGTTTTACGTGTTCACCAGTCATTATTTGGATGAACCAATCATGGAGATGGGCTATTATTGATAGATCTTCCAGGAAACATGTCAATGTTAAATAAAAATAAATAAAACATAAAATTAACATGAACATGGGTTCTTCCTAATCAGATACACGTTTCAGTAGCTCTTGCTCGAGAGGCACAATTTAACCAGGAGAATGAAATTGATATGAAAGGTTTATTAAGAAAAGCAATTCAACATATCTGTCACACACAAGGGAATACTGAAAAAAAAAAAATTATCCTCTAAAAAGCATTTGTTGAAAGATTCACAGATCTGAGTCAAACCATCTTCTAAGATTCTTTAAAATGCTATAGCAAACTTTTTTATTCTGAAACGGATCTTATCTTGAGGAAATGCCAGGTTTTCTGTCTCAACAGAACAGGTCAAAGGACTTTTATAACCCATATTTAATGCCCATTTAGCAGGTGAGAGAAACAGGGATTGCTCAGTCTCATATATCCAGTAATTTTTGGTGTAATGATTCAATGCCAAGTCCTGCATCTTCTGGAAGAACTTTTCTTGGGCACAGAAGGAGCTCTCATCTTTCTGACTCAGATGGAAGAGTGCTTGATGTCTTGCAGAATGAAGGTCCAGATCTTGGTCTGGATGGTTGACAGTGGTGCCGTGTGTGCCAGAATCTCTCTCTGGCATTATGAAAAGCAGTAGATGCTCAGTGCCCATGTGTCTCTACTTGTTTACGCACAAAACTGGGCTCCTAAAATTAACGAATGCTTTTCAAGAATTTTGTGCAAAGAGTTTGCTTCAGTGAGTCAGTAGCAGAGGTATGAATAGAGCCCAGGGCTCCTCACTCCTGGCCCTGTGCACCAACCACCAAGACCATTTACTTTTCTGGCCAGTGCCAGAGTGAAGATGTGAAAATACCACAAGCAAAACTTTTTATCCTATTTTTTTTCAACTTTTCCACTCAGTTCTGCAGACTCAGGCAGTTTGGTTAGCTCTCCACGTTGAGCGAGAGGTTAATATTGGCTTTGCAGTGGAGTTTTTCACTTCTAGGTGTATGAAAGATGAGTCTTTCCTCTTCCTTTCCCCACTGACCTCTGCTTGAAGGTGAGTGGAGACATGTGTTGGCTTACTTTTGCTATGGAGAAACTGCTGCAGAAGGAGAGGGGAGTGAGGAAAATTTGGCCCATTGGGGTTCCGGCCCCAACCTCCCATTGGCAAAGAGCAAGGACGATGGGGAAAAGAGGGAGGCCAGGAATAGCAAACAGTCCACAGTCCCCATCTGTGCTGTTGATTCCATCCTCTGGTGATCCAGCCAGGGGATCAACAGGCCAGTTGTGCCCAGTCATTAAGGAAAGGCATGTCTGTAATTAATGGCCAAAAGCCTGATACAATAAAAGACATGTCTGCCTTTTCCACTGCGAAGCCCACATAGGGCTGCGAAAGACGCCAAAGAAAATCAATGTTAAGCATCTTGTATGGATCTGTGCAGACCTTAACAGTGCCAAAGTCCAGACATATTTCTCATTGAGCTGAGTCCTCATATGTTTTATTTATAATTTAATGCTAAAATTTATGAAGGAGGTGCATGGCAGAGGGAGAGCCTTGTCATTTCTTTTCTTAAAGCAGCAGCTACTAGGTCTAGGAAAGAATTATGTCCTCCTCCTTCTATCTGACTCTTCAGCATAAAACGTAACATGACAGAAATTGTATTCACTCTGAGTTTGTTTTGAGTGAATCAGCTGTACAGCTGAGGTGCCTGTTGCATATCACACAAGTTTTTATCAAAATCACTAACTGCCAATCACTTCCTCTAAACTAAATCACCTCAGCTGTTATTCATCAAGCATGCCATGTTGCATTATAGACTTTCATAACTCAGACACTTGAGGTAGGAAAGAAATTAATTGCCTGTATTATTTTCCATAAAAACAAATAAACAGCACTAGGTGCCTTTTTAAACTCAATCGAAGGATTGATTTTTAAATCAAATTGTATTTCATGAAAGTTCAAGCACTCACCATTAGAAGCTGGAATCTTGGAACTTTAAAAAGGGATGTTGTAATTCCAGAATGTCACAGGCTTTAAACATTGAAATAGAAACCATTGCCATAAGAAAATGTTGTGGTTTAACCCCAGCTGGCAAATAAACATCGCACAACTGGCCTCTCCCTCTTCCCCACCACTGGAATGGGGAAGAGAATTGGAAGAATAAAAGTGTGAAATATAGTGGGTTGAGATAATTTTAATAGGTAAAGCAAAAGCCACACCAACAAGCAAAACAAAACAAGGAATTCATTCACCACTTCCCATGGCAGGCAGGTGTCCAACCATTCCCGGGAAAGCAGGGCTCCATCATGTGTAACAGTGTCTTGGGAAAACAAATGTCAGAACACCAAAAATCCCCCCTTCCTTCATCTTCCCTCAATTTTATATGCTGGAATATGTTTCCAACTGACTTGGAATATCCCTTGGGTCAGTTGGGATCAGCTGTTCCAGCTGTGTCCCATCACAATCCCTTGTACCCCACTCAATCTCCTCACTGGGGGGGTGAGGAGTAGAAAAGGCCTTGACTCTGTGTAAGTTCTGCTCAGAAATAACAAAAACATCCTTGAATTATCAACACTGTTTTCAGCACAAATCCAAAACACAGCCCATACTGGCTACTGTGAAGAAAACTAACTCTACCCCGGGCAAAATCAGCCCAGAAAATAAAAGGAGTATACATAAAAATGTATTCAACATGACAGCAACATTAACAGCCTTGTTTGGAGGGAGGAAGTTTTTTTAACAGAATGAATTATTTACTGGTCTCTCCTGTATCATTCCACCATGATGTCAGGATTGCATTTTTCCTGGACGTGTGGATCAGGCCTTCCCCCATCTGACATCAGCCACGAGCTCAGACACCAAGGTGCAGGATTTCAGCTGGCACGAATCCAACCAGATCAGCACTGCAGAGCCAGCTGAGCTTAATTGAACTGTGCTGGAAACCTAAAAGTGATGAAGCTGCCAGGGAAACAACACGGGTTCCTGCAATGGAGAAGATGCAGTGACAGGAGAACCTCAAAATGTTTTGTTCCACTAAATTGCTAAGAACAGGTAGAAGTCCAAAACCCACACAAGACTCATGGGTAAAAACGCAATAGTTGCATATATTTTTGTGTTCAGTTAAATTACCCAAATGACCTAGTTCAGCAGAATGTGAGCTGGGAGTCTCAGGGAAATGTCTGTCACATGAGATCTTTAGTTAAATTTAGTTAAACTGTTAAATATTACCACTTTTATAAGCAAAAGAGCAGAAACTCCACCTAATCCAAAACACCTCAGATTTCTTTAACAAAAATATGTTTCTCTTTTTATCCCTCCCCCTTTTTTAGGGGGCCTTAAATATGTCAGTTGTTTAAAAGATGTGACTGCCCTTATAAATGTATCAAAGATAAGCTAGGTTGTAAAGGATTCAGGTTCATGAACTGTGTTTATACAGTCTATTGTTTAGTACTCATGAATAATTGATTCTTGTCCTTCCTGCACAAATATTCAATCAGATACCATTCAAATTGATAGCAGGTGTCTGATCTAGGAAAAAATGGCAATGTTCTTTGACTGGAGATGTGATTGTAATACAACTCTGCTCCAGCCATGGGGTACAGAGGAGTGTCACACATTTAAAATGGGACCTGTTGAGAGGGAGAGTTTCTAATTAGAACAGCACAGTGTGTAATTGTCTGGTATGTTTTGGGTAAGCAACCACCCCAAAGAATGCTTATTGCATTTTATTTTTATGTGTGTATGTGTGGATTGAAGAACGGATAATAATTTTTAAAAATTGCTTGTTCTGGTGAGGGGTTTGGTTATGCAGACAAGAATAATTCTAAATAGTCTGGAATTCCTTAGGACCCTTACATACTCAATATTAAAAATCTGACTCTGATTTCCCCAAGACCATGTGATGACCAGGAGACATAGAATAATTGCATTATGTGATATATTATTTAAGATCCAGTAAGAAGGTGCCTGTTCCTTAAAGTACAGATTCTTTTCCAATGAATTACAACTTTCCACTTCTGGTAGCTTCCTGTAAGTCACTTTATATACTGCAGGGAAAAAAAAAAAAAAGTGCATAGAAACGGAGCAGGGAGCAGGACCTGCTTGTATATCCTTGAACCTTGGAGCACTGCTCATTTCTTGCTCAGGGAGGTTTGTGGACATGAGCAAAGTTATGCCTGATATGGAAAGAGGAGCTGCAAAGTGAGTATAGATATATAACTGGAATTTTGCTCCCAGGCACATGAAAATAAGTCTGCGGAGTCAGAGGTCCAATATGTTCCAACTAAAGTGAATACAAGTCTGGTCATTGAATTAATCGAGACAAAAATCAATTGGGGTTAGAAAATACAGGATATAGTTCTGCAAAGACTGAGGACTTGTGGTTAACTGGTATTAGTAGAAACTCTAGAAGAGCCATTGAGCAAATATGTAAATTGTTTTTATTTTTTGGCCGCTGTCATCCTAGAAATGTTCCTGGGAGAGGCCTCAGCCTTTGGAAGGGTGTGGAAGAGCAGAGACGTAGTGCTCATGTGTTTTGCAGCAGGGACCCAAAGCACTGTGCTGTGAAGAAGAAAGTGCTTCAGTTCCTTCTCATTCTTACCCAGTCCATGGGTTTCTTAGCTGCAATTTGCAAGGGTGTTTTTAGGGTCACTGTTTTCACTTTGTTGTGCTGCTTCTCCTGTGTCCTTCCACCCCTGAGTTTAATGCTTAAAGACTGATAATTGGAAGCTCTGAAAATTATTTTTTTATGGTTGCTAATAAGGACAGTTTTTCATATTTCTTTATTTATGGGATATTAACCTCCTTTCTATCAAAATGGCTCTGTAGGTGTAGAAAAGAGATTCTGTTGTATAGCATACATGTCCATTCAGTCTTTGAGGACACACGTTTGACTACCAACATGGAAAGTTAATGTTTACAGGTTGGATATGCTCAGGCAACAAACATTGGTTGGTCACACCAGGATAAGAGTTTTTTGTAGTCCTGTTAGATTTACACATTTGAACCAGGCAGCTGTTGGCACTGCATAGTTCTCCCACATTTGTCAGCTCGCTAGCACTCATGTATTTCCAGAAAATGAATTCAGCCATGGAGTGTTAACTGTCATGGCTTATTTGCATTGTAATTGTGGCTGGCAATTCTTGAACTGTATCAAGTACCTGCCCCCATGTCTCTCTCAAACCCTCAGACCCATCTTACAACCCTCTGTGCACCTGATCCATCCTTTAGAACCATCTCACTACTCTCCATGCACTTGTTCCATGCCATCCCCCGACCCTGAGAGACATTCCAGAAAGACGCCTCTGCCGTAAGAGTGCCAGCACCAGGTGTGTTTCAGAGTGCTTTGCACTTGCTGATTGAAAAGCTCTCATTGGGTTGCCTATTCAGGTAAAATGTTTCTCCTCTGGAGCTGCATAAAATGGAGAAGTTCCTTGCATAAAATGGAGAAGTTCCTTTTGTTTTCCCTGTTGAATACTAAGCAACTGCCTGTTTGTGAAGGTTGAAACAAATGCTTTACTTATGCTCTGTCCGCACAGCACTCCAGTGCACAAACCCCCATATTTTTAGGGAGTGCAGACCCTGAAGCCAGTAGCACACTAAAACACTCAATCTTCCATAAATATTACCCTTCCCATGACCTTCCTTCATTTTCCATGCTGGATTCCACTTCTGAATCTATTCATTTTGAATAGGCAGCAAAATCCTTCCCTGGAATAGACAACACAGGTACACCTCGCCAGCTGTAGCAGTTCGTAATGTATATATTATTGAAACATTGGCAGGGGTCTCTGAAACCACAAACAGAATCTGTTGTACCCAGAGAAACATACTTTCTTTCAGTGGCCTGAGTAGCCAAAAATTACTGAAAATGTCCTCCTCCTTTCCATAATTTCAGAAGATAACAGAGTCTTTAGTGCACAAGTGACATAACACATGAATCAGCTCTTCATAAAGACTTCTTTGTCCCGTGGTACCTTACATCTCTTCAGATGGGGCAGCTCACAAAGACAGCAATTTCTTTCTAGGAAATTCAATGCTTGCTAAAGGTTTCAATTTGCCTGCCTTCCACTACGAAACTTTCCCTTCAGCTAAGCACAAACCTACAACCCGTCCTGCAACCACCTTACTCACATGTGGAACCTTATGTCTGTGGTGATGTTTCCATCCCACTGCTAGAAACAGGGTGGGGAAGTGGTGGCAAGGCTGGGACCACGTCCCTGGCTCTGGTTCCCATGTCTCTCTCCTGTTCCTTGGGACACGGAAGGAGTGACAGCTGTGCTGACTGAGGTGTGACCTTGCTGTGGTACTTGTGAAGGACTAGCAGGGTGATACTGTGGGGGAGAACAGAGAAAGGTAATTCCCTTGCAACTCAGAAATGGCATTTGCATTATTTTTTCTGGCAGTCTCTGCACTCCACCTCAGGAGTGATCCATAGCATGTAAATTGTTGCTTGTATCAGTGTGTTTACAATTTTAAGGGCTCTGAAGAGCTGTCATACATACCAGTTTTTGAGTGCTTATGAGTTTATTTAAAGTGATATGTATTTACAATAGTCAAATGACAGTGTGAATGATGTACTGCGCACTCAAGGAGCAACCAGGCTGGGAAACCGGTGCAAAAGATGTGTTGGATAGAAGAAAACATCTTCAAATGCTGCAGTAATGAGCACAGAACCCCAAAATCAAAGCTTTTAGAGGTCTGGACTCTGCTGGTATTCCTCAGCTTGGAATTCTTCCCTTTTTTCTTTCCAATAAACCAGTAATTCCTCGCACTGCTTTGGTGAGATAGCACTTTGTAGGAAAACACACCTAATAACTGTCAGCTGCTGGGAGGTGTCACTGACCTTTCCAATCCCCTGAAGCTGCACACTCTGGCATTTTCAGGAGTATCTTTCCCCCCTCTATTTATTTCTCTGAGAATTCAGCTCCATGAATTTGCTCATTCCTGAATGTGTAAAGCCAGGAAGCGGAGCTGGGTATCACCGAGTATGAGGGTACTGCCTGACCTGCAGTGGGAACCTTCACCTATAGAATTGCTTGGAGTGGGAAGCTGGATGGCTTCTGTATATTAGTTTTGAATTTTTAGCTGTTCAGCTCTCTCTATGAAGTTCTTAGAATAAGTCCATCAATCATTCAATTTCAGAGGAATGAAGCACCAACATGGGTTTCTGTTCAGCAAATGCTAAATTATATTCTGACAATTTAGAGGATGAGGGAAGCCATAGTCATAAAAAAAGTGTAAGTGTTCTTTGTACCTTTTTAGAAGGAGAAAAACAAGGGTTCTGGAATTCATAAAGAAGTCAGCCCAATCATTATTCCTGAAAATACATTGGAACAAGTCTTAAAAAAATATCTTTCTAACTATCCAGATGATAAGAGGGTTGTAAGAGATAATATAAGATTGAAGTGACTTGTTCTCACCAAATCCATCTGATTTCTTTCTCTGAAAGAATAACTAACCTGGGGAAAGGGGTAAGATGTTGCTGAATTGTCCTGATTTCAGCTTTTGGTTTTGTCACACATAATGTCCTTGTGGGGAAAAAAAAAAAAAAAATGCAGTGGAATGTGCACAGCTAAAGAACTGCACCGGGCACCATATTTTACATATCAAGAAAGCATATCAAATTGAGCTGAGGGTGACAGGAAAACCTGAAATTTATAGAACATGATCTATGAAGAAAAGTTGTGGGAACTGATAAACCTACAGAGAAATCATCGTGATAGTCTTTCCAATATGAGAAAGTTACGCAAAGGCTGGTGCTTATTGTTCTCCCTCCACTTGAGGGAATTCAAAAGAAACCAATTTAATTTTCAGCCAAGATGCATTAGGATGACTGGGAGGAAAAGTTCCTAACCACAAGGGGAATTGAGTAATGATGCAGACTTCATCAGAGGGTTTCCAGAACAGGGTAGACAGATGTTAGGGGGGTCTGGCACCACTAACGATTCCAAGGCTGGGGAGGTCCTACCCAGGCCCAGGTTATTACCTGAGAACAGCAGCCCAGGAGGAAAGAGTAAAAGCTACTGCCAAGAGACTAAGAATAAGCAGCGGTTTTATCAGATGGTGATAAATAGCTCTTTCTTAGAGATGGAGGTGATATTAGTTTCTAAAAATCTAAAGTTCTTTCATCCTGAATTGATGGTGATATATACATTTTAATATATGTAGGAAGGCACAATGTAAAATGTTATAAAGACACAGCAGGCTAGTGATAGTCTATCACAGACTCTGTTTATATATTGTGATAATAGCCCTAACTTCTTATTTTAAACATCAGTTACACTGTGATCTAATAAAAGATTAGGGTTTTTTAAAGTAACTTTTACTAGATTTACATACATTTTTAGTTCACATACAAATTTTTGTAGGCCTCCTGAGAACTTACAATAATAGGACAGGAGAGAATGATGCAGAATTCATTTTAATTTGCTTGTCTTGGAATGCCCTTTGCTGTTTATATTACAAATTTCAATATACATCTCAGAGGATCAGAGCAAGTATAAATATCTATACCAATTTAAAAATGTACCATTTTTAGAACCTGTCATATATTTTCTGGTAAGGCATGCTATTCATCATCTTCTGAGGACCATTTTTCTTAGAAATATGTAAAAGCATATACACAGCTAATATACAGCATCCCAAAAGCTGGAGCTGGGAACATAAATTAAGCCCAAAGTGCTCAATTTTAACTGTAAAAACCTGCTTTTCCACAGCAGTTGGCTATCTGGATCTGAGAGTGCTTTCAACTGTGAATGAGATGAGCTTGCAAAGTTCCAAAGAAGTTGATAGCTATTACTGGGCTTATGTCTATTATTTCATAATATCATCCTCCAGAGAACATGCTGATATAAATATTATTACCCAGCTTGCTTCTGAAGCCTAAACTGAAAATCTGGTTATGTCATTTAAAAGTTTATTCTCTTTCTTCCCCCACCTCCTTAACATCTACTACTGAAATGAGCAGCAGAATGACATTAATATCATAATTTTTGGTGCGTGGAGATTTTACAGCTTTTGGTCACTCTCAGTGAGTCTTTATTCTGAAAAAAATACCCAGACAATGTGTACTGAGGAATTACTCCGTTGTAGGATATCACTTTGGAGTCCCTTGGCTGTTCTCATTTCCACTTGCTCCTTGGCAGTGACCTGTCTGCAGTCAAAGCTGAGCTGACTTTAAAAGTTTCTATCAATAACAATGCACAGAAACACATGAAAGGAAATATAAATTCCTAGAAATGGTGGTGTTCAGGAATGCTGAACCTTTAGCTCATTTATTGAACGTTAAATATTGCCACTTTTGTATACTAAGAAAAAAAAAAAGGAAATCTCACTAAATCCAAAACTTCTCATTTTGTCTTTCATGAAAGCATTTGTTTGCTCTTTCATCCCCCATTCTCTCTGCCCCAGAGGTCATCTGTGGTGTGTCTGTTGAGATCCTCAGCAGCCAAAATGTATTAGAGCTGCCACGAATTGATTAAATTGACTAAAAACATATCAAAAATGGCTAGCAGACCACTACTGCTGGGTTATTTTATGCTGTGCTGCAGATTTTAAACAGTTAAGAAAACCAATTAGCATCAAGCGAGCGTACAATACCATTTTGTTCTGTAATTCTACCTGTCACTTTTTTATTTCCCATTTCATTCTCATCTTTCTTCATAATTGAATACAAAAATACTAAGCTGTAACTACTTGTGCGAAGAAAGATGAGAGGCAGACCCTGAACAGCTCAGGCTGTGCGTGAGGAGCCCAAAACCAGCTGGAAAGTGATGATTCAACCAGTAATGTACGGTGTGATGGATGGAATGGGCTGGAAGGCCACAAGGAGCTGAGATTGTGTGGCTGAACTGCTCCAATGGTCACTGTGTTCTACATTCCAGTGCTTGTCCCTCTGTACTGGGCAGTGTCTGTTGAGGAAACAGCAGCAGCCATAAAACACTCAGCAATATCCTATATACAACAATGAAGATTTGAAGACAAGGACACCGGGTTATGTATTTCACTCTTTTGCTTTACTGAGACTGTGAAAACAGCAAAAAGCAGGTGGCCAAGGGCGACTGATGTAGCATCTCCTTTGCACGGGTTGCATTCCAGCATTATTGATAACTCATTTTCCCAATGGTGGGGTGATGAGGATGTTCTGAATATTCCATGATTAATTTTTTTTTAAAAAGACTTGCAGAGCAGGCAGAAGACAGCCCTATTTGCTTGTCTGATGCACTTGAAAATCCTCAAGGCACATGGATGAAGGCGCTTGTTTATGGGTATCGTTTCCTGATGCACTTTGCAATAAGTAGTTTTCCTAGGAAGTGAAGTATTGTATGAAGCTCTGTTGCTGTGGGTAATTCCTGCAGTATGTAACTCGTGGATTTCTGATTTTTCAAGGAAGGGCTTATCTCTACTTATTTCTGATGGAAAAATATGCATCAAACATTCTGTTTACAATATTGATGAATGAAAGGAGTGTTTTCTGCCTTGGTCAAACATAATAGGAATATTTGAGAATCTTTTCTTATGTCCTTGTATTTCTTTAGTCAAATACTTCAACTATTTTTGGTTCTCATTTCTGTAATTTTGCTTCTGTTTCAGTAGCCTGCACTGACTGCTCTGTAAGGAGAAGAACCTTGTCCTTTTTTTGCACCCCATTTCCCTGCGTGGTGTGGAACCTGGGGGTATCTTCCTGCATTTTCTATGACACCAGTATTAGTGTTGCTTTTTCTTTCTGACTTACAATATCTCTGGATCATTTATGCTTTATTTAGAGTGCTGATTTTTTTCCTTCCCATCCATTTTTAAACTTCACCTCTGCCAGAGAGCTTCATGGGACTGAAGGAGGAGATGCTTTCCCACCATCAGAATGGAAACTGGTTTATCCCAAATCCATCTTTGCCTTGTCTTCTGGGGCTGCAAGGAATGTCCAAATGATAAGTCTGCTCTTTTAGTGATAAAATTTTCTTCATTGTCTTTTCTTGCATTTAGAAGTGTCTAAACAACTTAAAATGAATTAAAGGTAATAAAAATAGCCAATAATTTATGCCCACATCCAGATAGTTTGACTCTGCAATAGCTCATGTATTTTTGGAGGTGATTCACTTCCAGAATTTCTTTGACCCCTTAACTAGAAGAGGGGGACAGACTGACATAGCTGTAGCCACAGCTCAAGGTCAGTGTAATTAATATTATCTCATATGCAGCTTTTAATTCTAAGAACTTGAGGGGTAGGATCCCAGTTTATCCAAAACTTATAACTCAATTGTATGAAGTCAGGAGGCAGCTGCCAGAGCTAAGGCTAAGAATGCACTTCAGGGTTTTTTTTTTCTGAACTGGGGAGCACTCTTATTCTCTCATAATATAATGTTTTGCACAGCTCAAACATGTAGGTCAAGAGGCCAGAAAATTAGCACCGAGTTATAACACTCCTGTAAGGGGGTTTGATGAAAATAAAACCTAAAACCATTCACATGTTTTAAATGGTTTCTCTTCCCTCCATTCATGCATTGATACAGAACAGCTGGTCATGAAACCCCGGCTGCACATTTGTTAAAAGGGAACAGATTATTAAATCAAATTTGTTGACCAATTTTCAAGTATGTGGCCTTGAGATATTCAAAAAAAACCAAAAAACCAAACAAAAAAGAAAATGGAAGGGGGTTTTTGCCTCTCTGCCTAAGAGAGAAGGGGTAACAGGCCAGTGATTTGAACATTTCATTCTGGTGGGATTTGGTGGGGGGGGAGGGAATCTACTCGCTAACTTTCGCGTGAGTACCCAGCTAAAACCTCAGGGAATTTTATATAGTGCATGTTGTCAGTATTTTAATCATCCACAGCTGTCAAAACTCTTGTAACCCGCCTCTTCTATTTAAAATGTGTCTTCTAGGCATAAAATAATTAAAGGTGCAGGACCATAAGGTAGGCTCAGAGCCGCTGCAGTGTGACAAAACTCCACATATGAAAGGCATTATTTCAGGAAGTTTTAAATATAAATTTTGTTTTGTCAGAAGGCTGCAGGGCACACATTTTCTATACTGTCAAACTTGATAGTAACAATATTTATATTTCAAATAAAAAGATTAAATTGCAGCCTTATGTGTTTCTGGTTTTCACATAGTTTTTACCAGTGTATCATAGTGTTCCACATCAGTGTGTCATCGAAACTTTTTTTTTTGCTGACACCAGTTTTGCTTTATTGTAATATTAAGTCTTGTACTGTCAATCCCTGAATTGAAATAATGAGGGCAGACAGTAGTTTAGTTCACTAGCCTATATCTTCCCTTTCCTCTCCCCCAAAAAAAACTCTGAAAACAACACAAAATAAAAATGAATTCATTCAGAAAGGCAGTTGTAAAGACATAGATTTGGAGCCTATGGGTATAAAATGACTTTGTGTGTGTGCACGTGTGTGTTTGTGCAGCCTTTGTCACCCTCGTGCCAAAGACCCCACCTTGCAGAGCTGCCTTCGTGTGCCTACCAAGTGGTGTCCACCTGGCAAAAGAATCCTAACTTTGTGGAGAACACAGATGGAAGAGGAGGGGGGGACAGCATAATTTCTGAGTATTTTCAACTTTATTTGTTTTTTTTTATAATATTACAAGAACTAACCCCAAAAAAGAGTGTCTTGGTTGGTTTGAGCAGTCTGGCTGGCAACGCTTTTGTGCCACTGCGTTTTTTCTACTAGTTTTGAGCTTCCTGCTGGTGCCCACAGGCCCTTTGTTCTTCATTGTTGGGAGCTTGAGCCCAGGGTTGGGCCGGTGTCATCTGTGCAGCATCAGGGCTTGACAGAACAATGGGGAGAAACGGGAAGGAGTCCTGACCCAGGCTCATGTTGAAATGGCCAGTTGGAGTCACTGGGGCTGGGTTTGCTCCTTTTGGGTCAAAATCTGAATTTTTTCATCACAACACTTTTGGGGTAGTTTGCAACTGGCAAAGGCTTTTCATGGTAATTCCCCTGGTTTTACCTCTGTGTGATGGTGAGGATTTTTTTCCCAGGGTCTGATGCTGCTGGCTGATGTGTAACAACTTCTCCAACTGTGATCTGTTTGATGAACTGGGCTTATCAGAAAACTGATTAAAAATCTGGGTGTTAGAGAAATTCCTCCAGAGTTGCTGTCATGTTAGGTGTGATATGGGCTTCGTTCTTCTCTCTGTGTTTGTGCACATTGGCCCTTCTTTCTGTCACTTCAAGCCTTTGGTCTGTCATTTGGCCAGTCATGACTTTACAATGAAAGTTTTGATTTTTCTTTTCTTTTTTTTTACAATGAAATAAGTTTTGAGGTGTTTTGTTTTAATTACTACTGATATACGCCAATAAACATATTTTGCTTCCTTCCATAACCAGTCAAGAAGTTTCTGGTCCATGGTAGAAATTAGCTGGAAAGCTTCACAGATTGTATGAAGTAAATGATGTTGAAATGTCAGTGAAAAGGTTTTGTTCACTGAAGGACAGACGTGCTTTTTCCATGTGTACATCCATGTCTCTGTACATCGAGCTCCTACATGCTTTGCAAAAGAGCCTGCAGGATTAATCAAAATAGGAACAATAGGGGAAGATATTTAAAAGTAAAGTTATGTACAAGTGGAAGATTTTGTATGGAAAAGGAGACAACAGGTGGCACTACCCATTCTGTCCCCACAGTCTGATCTCAGTTAACACTCCCAGACACATTTTTTTCCAGTTTGAACCGATGGATATACAAATCAGGCTATTGCAGCACACACATCTCAAATGAGGGAGCATTTGGAAACATCTGGTTTCATTACACCAGGTAACACCTGCATGAAATTACATCTGTGTGGAAAGTCCTTTAACAGAATTTAGTAATTAAAGTGAGGCAATCTAATCAAAGAAAGGCATAGAGAAGGTGATACATGAAGTTTTGTTCTCTGCCATGTAAATATACTGCATTAGTATATTGCGTCTTTCAAGAAACAGTTAACATCAACAGCTTGCAATTGAATAGATTTCATGTTAAAAACAGCCTTCCATACTATATCCCCAGTATATATTCTGATCTTCCAAACAGATCTCCAGGGTGTTGTTTGGATTTATTGCACTTAATAGCATATTGCTTGGAGTGTACAATGTGTGGGTCCGACCGAGTTTTACTGGGGGATTCTGTGGCTCAATTTCCTTTCAATGTGTAGCTGTGTCCTTTTCAAATTTTGCTTTAAAGCCTTGTGCAGACTTTTCTTTATACCTTATCAACTGGTTTTTAAAATGTCAAGGCTGACCTTGACCTGAGCATCAGCAAGGAGGAATGTGGAGCCTGGGGGCTCTGTGGTAGGTGGGGGTTTCTCTGTGTGCTGTCACTGTGCTGTGTCTGAGCCTGGAACCACCTCAAAGTGGAGCCTCTGGAGCCAGTTCTTGGTTCTCAGGTGATTCTCAGGAAAGGAGATGGTTTCTCCCTCCTGGACTAGGTTCTGTGTTAGCCCTGCAGAGCGTACAGGCACTTCTGGCTTTGTTTGCCTGAGATTTTACCATCTGGCAGTGTCACCTGGAAGGCATAAATAAAACCATTGTTTTGGGGGTTCTGTCAGGGGCTGCATATATTTTTCTTGTCAGAAAGTATAGAATAAAGGATCCAGCAGAAGTCACAAAAAAATTGCTGCTACTGTTAGGAAGTGATAAAGGATGGCACGGTTAACACTCCTAGCTTTAGGATGAGTAGCAGCAATTCTTTATGGAGCTGACTGACATTTTTTCCCATACTTTCTTTTCTCTGAAAGCTGATTTTTTGGCCAGGTTAAAAAAAAAAAAAAAGCATGCAAAATTTTCATCTTGAAAATGAATGCCTTTGCCAAGATTAAGAAGTTCTCCAAAACTTCGTGGAGAAAGAATAATCCTTGGAGCATAGCGGTAAGTCAAGGACTCATCATGGAAATCAGCTTTTTGGTAGAGTGTTTCTCTGCCTGCTCTTGAAACAGCATATTGTTAATCACCTGACCTTTGAACCAATGCAGCTGATTTGTTCAGGCACTTTCATCCACGTTAATCCAGATGTGCCTTTTTAAACCATGTGTTCCTCCTGTTGATCGATTGATGTTCTCAGAATCCATTTTTGTGCACGTGCCCTCGAGGCTGGGCCACAGAGCAGGGCAGGATTTGGGTGAGCCAGGAGGGAGACAGGAGCTTGGTAGCACAAAGGTCACCTTGCCAGCAGTCTCCTGTTGGAAAGGAGGATGTTTTACACTGGCTGCCAGTGCTGATTGCTGCTGCTGCTCTCTTTTGCCACAACTGAGGGCCAAACACATCTTTTTGTGTAAGCTGTAGGTAGAGCCAGGAGCAAGCTGGCTTTGGTGTCTCTCTTGCACAAGTACTTTCAACATGAGGGCCACTTAATGCTTCTGTCCTAGAGTCAAGTGAGGGCATGGAATTGTGGCTCCACAATACCCCACAAAAGTCTTTGCTGCCTTCTCCAGCATCTGTAAATACAATTGAGATAGTGTTCCCTTGCTGTTTAAAAAGGCAAAAAAAAAAAAAAAAAGATAAGAGAAACAAAGAAGGCAGTGGCAGTAAACTTTCTGCAGAGCTTTAGCCTACCAAAGATTTAAAGGATTGACATTTGCATTACATTTTTCCCCCACCCAGTCCTCCTCATTAGCTGGATATCTTTATTCTCTAAATATTTACCACCTAAACCAAATTTACAGTTTAATTTGCTGCATAAAATCATTTATTGACTGATAAAGCTCATTACTAAGGCCTAGCCCAAGCTGTAGCCTGCCACGACAGTTTTAATTCTTGTAGCAGCAGGCTACTGCAGGAGAAAAACAATCCTGTCACGTTAACGGCAGGGGTCTGAATTATTCAAATACACTAAATCCTCCCAGAACAGTTCCCCTGCTCATAATTTGTCTTTTCCCACCAACAATTAACTAGCAATATTCAAAGTTAACAATGCCAACTCTTTTGAAATCTCAAGAAAAATGGAAATATACACATGCAAGAAAGGTTTTTAGAGAAGAATACATTAAAAGACCAATGCTGGGAGACTTCTAGGGAATATAATCAGTTAAATGGACCCACTTCTTTCTCTAGCCCAGAAGGAATTTGCTGGATATTTGTGTGTGTACAGATGGGTTTGGTGCTGTGTTCTGGTGTCAGGTGGCACAGATGCAGGGCTGCTTACACCTGCCCTTTCCATGGCACTTCTGATGGCTGATGTTTGTCTGTTCTGTTGATCTCAGAGAAGGAGTTTCCTCCTCCATCTCCTCTCTTCTGTCAGAGCTTTTGCTGTCATCACGATTATGAATTATTGTATGTAATTTCAGTAACATATTGGGACAAAACCATGCAATAGGCTATGAAAAGAGTGAAAACAGAGATCTGTGTGGATGTTCCAGGTACAGGAAGAAGCTGAAGGTCTGAATCTGTCCCAGTTAGGAGACACAGAGCATTCTTTCCAGGTCAGCCCACAGAATTTAGACTGGAAGGTGGTCTTTCTACAAGTCTCCAATCTGGGCAATTTATAAAGTCAAGACAAACTGAGGCTGTCTGATCTGCTCTGGTTGTTAACCCACTGGCCAGTTTGATTTGCAGAACAGGGTTTAATGTTTTCATAACTGGTTTTTCATACCAGCTCTGTTGGGTGATGGACCCTCTCCTCCATCCATGAACAAATGGGGGTCTGAAATCACTCCAGTGACACTGAGGAGGAGCTCTAATTCCCTGTAGGGACAAACAGTTTCATTCCACAGAGGACAATCCAATTCAGGTTTGTCCTTCTGTCTGTGTGACAACCACAGCCCATATATCACAGTCAGTGATGGGCAATAGGAAAGTCTTTAGCATTCTGGTATCTCATATAAATATTGCTTCTACATAGCACTTTACACTCTCTCAGAACTGTAAGTCCATATTTCCCCTGTCCCATTCATTTTCTCCCTTCAATTTCTGTGGCAGTTCCAGGGCAGAATAGCTTCTTGTGCAGGCCTTCAAAGTGAAAATGATGGTTCCAATTTGTGACCAAATAGCTTTGACATTGTCTGTACGTTTGCTTGAGTTTATAAAAGACTTTGGTTTTCTTATTTAATCCTTTGATGTAGAAGCAGTCTGAAAAATCAGTAATTCTTTCTGGTGTGCCCTTAGTGACAATTTTAACTCTCCCATGAAATTCTCAGTTTTTAAACTCGTAATGTGTCTTTTTATCTCTTCCTACAGCACACAGAGTGCTTTAATGCTGTGAAATCTTAGATGTCTGTGAAAGTGCATAAAGATAGGAGGAAGTTAAAATATATAAAAAGAATATAGAAGATTGTGCATTATTTGCTACTCATCTATATCAGCATTTCACAAGAAGTGGGCCACAGTTCCTCTGGTGATGGTCTGCAAAACGACTGAAATTCCCCTTCATTCCCATTTAATTTAAAGGTTAAATCTGTGTTTCTAGTCCACTCCCTGGGTGGTGGTTGAGTGGGCAGTAGCACCTGCTGAATTGATATGTCTTTATTTGATCTGATATCTCCAGTGAGGAATGTACGTGCTGCAGGAACAGAGGGCACTGTGGAAGGTTATGTCTGTGCTTTCTGAACAGCTATTATCTCTCCTATTCATACACCCACAACAGTGGAACTGGACTTTGGCTCTAAAACTTCTATTGCTGAAGATAAAAGGGAATTATCAGTAGGATTGAGGCTCCTACCCAGTTTGGACTGGCAGTGTTATGACTGATGTCTGATGTGTGCTCATGTGTGTGCCCTCCCTGGGCGCTGTACAGGCTGAGATTCCCCCTGAGAGCAGTGGAGGGAACTCTGGTGGTGCTGATTTGCCCCAGCAGCTGTGGGCAGTGCTAGAAATGCATCCTTACTGGACACTTGCCCGCTGTCACTGTCTTCTTCTGTTCTGCTGACATGCTGCCATTGCTGCTGAAGCCATCCTTTGTGATTTAAACAGAGCTGTGATGGATAATCCACTGCAAACTCTTTCTTTTTCTTTTATAATGAAGGCAATTTTAAAGCATCACCTTCTCTCATAGAAGTTATCCATGTTCACAGAAGATTACTTATCATCGTTTTCTGTTTCCTTTACTTCTGTACTGCCTTTTTTGGTGGGTTTTTCATCTCAGTTTTCTGCAATACCTGCGGTGTCACCTATGTATCCTGTAATCGTTTTATGGTAAAGACTGAGTAGATTTTGGGCAACCAGATACCTTGTTCAGCTATCTCAGATCAAGTTTTATCAGAAGACATTTTATGCAGAATTTATGAGAGTACGCTGCAGGTAAAGCCTAAAATCAAACTTCCCATCTCCTTAGCTCCTCTCTCTATAGAATCTCAGTCATTTTCTTGTATCTATCTCTGCTTCTGCTATCCCAGACCTCAGGGCAGCCACCAGGCTGTCTAGTTTGTGTCTGGATGAAAAGAGGCTCCTGGGCCAGGAGCCTCTGAGCACCTGTGCAGTGTCAGTGCCCCCCGCCGTGTTCGGAGCTGCTGCTCTGAATCAACGGGGCACAGCCAGTTCAGTGGGGCTGTGCTGGTCTCCCCTGCCTCGGGACCCGGGGCTGCAATCCCAGATCACTCATTTCCAGCTCCCTTTGACCGTCTGCCCCCGGTTGTCACGGGCTAGAAGGAAGCCATGGGGAACGTGACCTGTGCTTGTTTATTCCCAACGTGCCCACAGCTGCAATAAACCCTCGCTGCTCCGAACGTGCTGTTCCAGCTCCTCTCTGCGTCTGAGGCTTGGAGACTGAAGCCGGTTAATTGTGGCAAATGTGGTTTTCTGGGACATCTAAGGGTTATGTCACTTTTCTAAAAATCTCTTTGATCTTGAATCAAAAGAAGGGGGTGGGTTTTTAACATCATCTTAACTGTGTGGCTTTTACAAATTAAAAACCTACTTGAAACTGGTTATACAATATGTGCTTGTGTTTCTCTAAGACTGATGAGACCACCTTTGACTCTAAGCTGCTTTTTCTAGCAGATCATCAGGAAAACTCTGGTAATGAACAGTTAGCAAAAGCTAGAGGGAGCTTTTGAAATAAGAACTGTGCTTTTCCCTGTATTTTGTGAGCCAAGGCTTTAATTTATAATAAACACATTAGGGCAAATATGAAGCTGCTAGTGTGCCATCTCAGGTCAGTAAGTAAAGTAGTAAAAAGAAATGTATATTTATCCTGTCCTTGTCACTAGAATCATCATGGTCATAGGTAATTAGTATTTAGAGTCTGAATCACATCCCTCTGATTTGGCCAGAATCTTAGAAATGACTAATTTTGGATTAAACTGATTTTATCTTACTACCTTGTAGCTCTATAAACATTTATAGAATCTCAGGAATTTTTCCTCAATTGTTTGTACTTTATAAACCCATTTATGTAAGTTGTGAGCTGGGACCATGTGGCTGAGAAGGGCTTTAAATTAATGGAGCCTTTCCTGTAGATCTGATAGGCTTCACTACAGCAAATGCAAGCCTACTGGATACTGATCTTGACATATTTCTGTGTAGGTTCCTTTGGAGTAGTCTGTGGACTTCAAAATATCTCTGAAATACAAGTGGGAAATCACTTGTCTAATTTATGGAATGGATTTCGCATTTTGTGAAATGGGCAAAATGCTTTTTATCCAGTTTAAAATTCATATTTTGGATCTCTAGCCTTATAACACAGGCACAAAACAGCCTACGTTGCCCAAATTACGCTGTCAGAATTTTATGGTAAAAAAGTATTGATGAATTCCTCTTTTTTAGAAAAATGTTAGATGTTTCAAATAGTTTGTCAAATTTATCAGGGTTTCAAAGAAAGAAGAAAAATAAACTTTCCTTGAACATTAACAGTTATCACTGCCCTGATTGTCTGGATTAAACCAGAGCAAAAGTGTTGATGGTACCCAGTTTTATGTAATACATTTTTTGTGAAAGAAATGATATTTCTTATTGTGTATATTCAAATGAGGGTAGTGCCAGTCTATTCTAAGCATTATTGATGATCATTCTTTGCAGGTAAGTTACTTGCCAAAATATCTGCATATAGAAAGACATTAAAATATCATAATCTTATTTTATTTGGTTTACCTTTTAGGCTTCCTTTTTCCTTTTAGGTGTTCTATTCACAACCACTGAATATGTGAGATTTCTCTAAAGTATGCATACATGAGACAAAGATTACTATTATTCAAAGCAATCAGTTCTTTGGTACAACTAGGTTTTGAGGAATAACTAAAATCAATTTTAAGAGGCTGTATTTTCTGTGAGATGAACTCCCCAACTTCTGAAAAAAATCTATCTTAACATCCAGACTTCTGTTTAGCCACCCAGAATGACTAGCTGGTAATGGCAAATTTAATCAGGATTAAAACCCCCAAAGTTCAGAAACCAATGGCAACCAGAATTTTTCTGAGTTTCTTTGCAGACAGGGCTGTTTATTTTAAAAGCTGAGCAGGAACCATTTTGAAAATCTGCCCGGTTCTTTGCTCTCTTTGCTAATGTGGGAAAGTAAACGACCTGACTCTGCATCACTCCTGGTGCCAAAAAACCTCCTGGTCCTCCACTGCTTGGGAGCTATAGGCACGAAGTGCTGTTGAGATAAATGCCCCAGAGCAAGTGCCATGATCTCATGTCTCTGTTGGTATGACATACCCTTGTTGGCTCCTGCAGCCCTGTTTGACTCAAGGCTACTGGGTACACCTCATTTCTTTTATCTGAGCTTCTAAAAGGCTCATCTGATAAGGTCTGAGCAGCTTATGTACACATCTCCTTTACTACACCTCAAACTGAGTTCTCTCTATCCTAAATGGAACTTTTCTGCCCTTAAATTCGAGAGCTGCTTTGTGAGGAAGTTGGCGTTCTGTTCCTATTATTAAATACGTGGGATTCTTTGGGGGCACATCACAGAGATTTGAGCTTTTCTTGTGTTGAATTCTGCTCTTGGATACAAACGCACAATTCCCAGAGTGATCTGCAGAGAATTAATCTGTCATTAGCAATATTGGGTGTAGTGCCTCTAATTCCCATGCACCACCCTGAAAATTTCCACCACCCCCACAAATGGAAAAGAAAAAGAGGACTATTCCATTTATTCTTTTTTATATGTAAATGAGACTTAAAATAATTGTTTGATAATGACATGGGTTTTTTTGTTGTTGTTTGGAAATATCTCTTGACAATAATTTATCCTGCAATTATTGTTGCTTAGTCCTACCCTTATAATTAAGGCCAAGAAAGTGTTGTTCATCACCTCATTAAATGCTTTCTCTTTCAGGATGCCTGACTCCCTTTAACACAGCCAAGAGCTGATAAAGCCACTTGTATGCAGAGCTGGCTGCCTGCAGATCTTTGATCTTTTTTTTCCCCCCTTCTTCAAGAATATGACTTTGTGAAGTAGTTGGTGCTGCAGTTTCAGTTTGTTGTTTTAAACAGTTCAGTTGCTATAAATACTCATTCACTTTGATTTTCAATTGCCCTTGTAAGACAATTGTTTTCTTGTTGGATTTCTACTGAATAGATAACCCTCCTGCCTTTTTATTTTTTTTAATATGATGAAAATATAACCTTATTCTTAGGCTTTTCCACAGCTCACTTCCTCCTGAAAAGGTGAAATTTTAGCCCTAACCAGTGCTGATGACTGAAGAATTCTTTGCATTTCTTTATGCATTTGCCTTGGTTTTAATGGTAGCAAAAAGGATGAAGGAAATGTCCTGACAGAGGCCATGCAGGAAATCAGAAATATCTCCTGGACCTTTGCCAGAAATACTTGACAGAAATCTCACCTCATTCTGTTTTACTTTTCCTCATTTCTGCTTTTTTTTTTTTTT